>JARYZH020000024.1:2167500-2525000 GCA_030021035.2 Notholithocarpus densiflorus
AGCTGAACAATCAAAGAAATTAAAAGGAAACCCAATATAGAAAGCTTCCCCAAAAACATTCCAAAGCATAAAAACAAGGAGGAAAAAAGTACCCAGAAAGTAGAACAGAGAGGGAAAAGGAGAAAGACCCATGAAAAAAGAGTTCACCTTTTTATGAAACAAAGAACATAGAAGACAGAAAGTATAAGCACAAGGAAAGGGATTTATCCAAAAAAGATAAGTACTAAAAGGAAGGGAATAGAGAAGAGACTTACTTACAAGAAGGGGATCGTATTTTCTTAAAGCAAAGAAAGCTTTCTCTTTCTCTCTCTATTTATCTATCTCTATCTTCTTTCTAATTTTGTGAGGGAAATCTCTGTTTTGGAATGAAGCAAGAGATGGAGTGTTTTGGCTTGTCAGAACCCAATTTATAATACCAAAATTTTTACATTCATGGATAATTATTAAAATCTCTGTGCGTGTCTCTCTTTGGCAAAAAATGTAAAACGTGGGTGTGTCCTATAATACATGTCTTGTAAGAGAGAGAGAAAGAGAGAGATTCCAACGGCAAGTCCGCGAGTGACACGATTGTCCATTATTGCCGTTATTGCCGTTAAGACTGCCAGAGAGTTACTCTTCAATTTCACATTCCTTCTCTTTCACTGTAATTAGTTATATAAATATATATGTATATATATATATTTTTTTTGCTTTATTCCCAAACTTAGGTTCAATTTAAGTTGTGTACCATAATTACGTTCTAGAATGGATACAGGAACTGGGCACTTGAATTAGGGATGACAACATGGTAAAGTAGAATTGAATTATGGGTGTCCGTCCCCTCTTTAAGATGAGAAAAATCCACGAAAACATAACAGGTCGGATATGACATGTTAAGATATTTTGTCATTTTTAATGAGGTGGCTTGACATAAATAAGTTGGAGCCTTAGAGACGATAAAAATTAGAAAAGTTTTTGTAAGAGTACTAAAAATAGAGAAAACGTGCTATTTGGGAATGATAATAAAACATATTAAAAGGATTACATATATAAATATGAGTCCGAATTTGGTAATAATGGGATGTAAAACTCATGTTTACACAATTTAATAAGAGATTTCCACATTAGTATTTTACTTAAAATTCAATACATCTTATCACACCTAATAATATCTCAATAAACTCTCAATTTGGTTGGATTTATATATGGGTATTAGAATTGATTGGGTATGATTGTGTTTATTCTTAAATATGTGATAAGATAGTGTAGCATATTGGGATTGGAGGGGTAAAATATAGGTTATACACACAGGTGTATGTATGTGTATACAAGAATGAGTAAAACCTATTCTCGACTCACTACCTTTTTGAGGTGGGGAATCGGGAAACCCCACCTAGTGTAGATTAGAGATGGATAAATTCTTACCCTTGAATAAATACTATATTTATACGTTATATTAAATTCTTTAATTAAATTTAATATTTAGATTTCTTAATTAAATTTAAGCATATACTTTTTATAACTTTTTTTTCCGCCATGTTACATTGTACTTGGTCGTTCTTTTTTGTTCACTGTAGTAAGACTGCGAGACATTTGGTCAAGGAGAAACATTATACAATATATTATTATGATCTAGGATGATAAGCCTACATAATCTCTTGCATCACAAATGCAAGTGTATGATGTATGTGTATTTGTCATATACAGAGTCCTGAATGACAGTTGCTATTGATCATCAACTTGAAGTGCACTTTTAAATTTTGTAGCCATATATGCAAATTGCATGCTCTTTGTTTTTGTTTTTTGTTTTTTAAATATATATATAGTGCATAATAAGCAATAAAACTCTTTAACTCCAAGCCTACTTCAGAAAATATTATCCAGTGCAAGTGATACTTCTTGATTGCTACCTTCAACAATAGGATTGTACAAGAGGTAATTTTTCAAATAATAATAATAATAATCCATTATTCACGCACTTGTGACCTAAATTCAAGTGGTAATGGGCCAGAGTGGAATGCATTTTTCTGGGCAGTGATTTGGGCTTTGCATGGGTCCCTTTTCTAGTATTTTCTTTTTTATTAGATATATTATCTAAGCTGTAATGTATGGTAATTGATGGTTGCTTTACTTATTGAAAATGAATTGGATGTCCATTTTTTATAATGTAAAATTCAAATTTAAAACATTTTCCTATAAGAAAAAAACTTTTATCTCTATTGGGCATGAATTATTATTTAATTACATGAAGGTAGTTAGCAACTTGCTAAAAGTCTTCAAGAATTTATTTCAGTGACTTTTATATTCATTAGAATTGGAGTTTATGGAGTAGTAGGGGACTCCCTAATATATGCAGCTTTAAAAACTTTCACAAATAAGGGACCAGAGAAGATTTTACTCTTGTTGAGGGTAAGTAGCTAATTAAAGAGAAACAGAAAGCAATCCTTATTAATCATGTGACATCAATCACAATCATATTATATTGTCAAAAGTATGCTTTCTTTTTTTCTTTTCCTTTTTTGAGAATCTTCAAAACTCTGATTCAATCATGTCTTTCATGTGACTAAAGGTTAATTTTTCATTGAAAATCTTTGTAGCTCCCTCTCTCTCTCTTAACCAGATTTATTTTCAGTCATAAAGTATATACATAAGAGAGTGAAAGAGTAAAAGAATTTTCATGTTTGTCTTGAATTTCAAGTTTCGAACTCCAAATTGGACCTTTGACTGCTGACTTCTCCAAAGCAGTTCATCTGTTTACCAAGCGTTTGGTTGACCCAATTGGATATGGTCTAATAAATCTATATGAGAGCAACACAAGTTGACTTGTTCGTTTGAAAAAAACAAAAAAAAATCATTCATTTCAATGGACTTTTTATACCCAAAGGTTTGAAGAAGTCAAGTTCAATATCACCACCTTTTCTGAAATGGTTCTGATTCTTTTCATTCTACAATTACATCAGGAGGGGAAGCTCCAAATAGCATCCTCACACCAATAAAAGACACGTATAGTACTATATATTAAGATAACACATACCATTTCATTGGTCATCTAGTTTGTTAGGTGTCACCCATTTTTTCATGTTTGAGTAGCCAGGTGCATATATAATGGCCACATATGAGTCCTATATGGTTGCAACATAGAATCGTCTTTTAAGTTTATTCTAACAAATATTTAACAAGATAAGGTGGTTGAACAACCATTTTTAAAGTTTGCATGGGAGCATCAAAAATGGTATTGGCTGAGAATAAAAATTGTAGGATAAAGTACTATTCTGATACTAAAACTTTATCAAAAGTTTATCTTTCATTTCTATACTTTAAAAAGTTCGTTTTTCATTTTTAAACTATTGAAAAATTCGTCTTTCATTCCTAAATCATTTACAAAATTTATGGATGAAAAAAGATTTTTTTTTTTTTTTTTTTTTTTTTTTTTTTTTTTTTTTTTTTTTTTTTTTTAAGTTTAAGGATGAAAAACAAACTTTTGATAAAATTTAGAGACTAAAATTGTATTTTACATAAAATTGTATATCCTATTATGAGTGTATTGTTTTTATAATCCATCAATTTGAGTTTGTTATGCGTTATTTTCTTCTCCGTACAAAATAATCAAAATTTTGAAAGGGAAAATTTTTTTTTGACATGTGCTATACAATAATAGATAGGGTCCTAAAGTGACATACTCATAATAAAATAGAAGATTTTTCTTCATTGGCTGCATGATTATACCCTGAAGCTTAAATAATTAGTATTGCTTGCCTAATTTAGAACTAGGTTAATTTTAAAGTAGGGAGTATGTAAAAGATGCACAGTATAGAAACATAATAACTAGTTGGTGCAATATCCGTATGAAGCAGGTGAGTTGTTGATCCATCATTAAGCTGAAAGTGGAGTATTAGTTAGGCCTAACATTGTTTGTAAAATTAAAAAAATGATATCCAAAAATATTTTCTTGTGAGTGATGGGTATAAGGAGACAAACATAACCTAGTAAGTCAACATACAAGAAAATTGATTTAAGCTCAAGGAAAGTACGGGACTCATAATAATTATACTATCTAATTTCGTACCAACTGAATTTTACCCTCTCAAAAAAATTTGCAGTTGTTGAGGAATGAGGATCTCATAATAATTTTTTGTTGTTCCACCAAAAGCAACAAATTTTAACAACAAAAAACTTAATGATCAAGATCAACAATGATCACCAAAAGCACTCACCCAACAAGAAGTTTAATTGTGTAACAAATTTAGCCCTAGTCTTTTGGAATTTGGTCATTGTAGATAACCATTCTAAATACTGTGTTTACAACCATGTACAAAACAAACAAAATTAACATTTAGTCTATCGCATAATTAATAAAACTTAGTGACTTACTAGTTACTCCCATTCAAGTTAATTATTTTAACGCCAAAAGCTTTTTAGCTTAACTAGTTAGTATTTCTTAATATTTTTAAGAGAGACATATAGGATTTAAATCATTGTCCTTTCCCAATTTTAACTATTGAATTATATTTTAACTACTACAACAACAAAAAAACAAATAGAATGAAAGATACAAAGTACTAAATATTCCAAAAAAAAATTTGCTAATTGATTTTAATAAATTTATAGCAAAGTTGTGTTTTAACCCGTTAGATCAACATGTCAAATTTGTAACACGTCAAGTTTCAAGTTTGACCAATTTTCCATGGGTCAAACATTCCTCTACTCATATTTTCTTCTTTTCTTATAAATAATGTTAGGAAATTTTTTTGTGATAAATAAGGATACGTTTGGATATCGCTTATTTTGCCAAAAATTGAAAACAATAAAAAAAATAATAAAAAAATTACTGTTCACGCGTGGGTTATTGTTCATTTGCATTTTTGCACTGTTCATGTCCCATGAATAGTGCAAGAGGCGCTGGTCTTCAAAAAAAAAAAAAAAAAAAAAGCGTAGACGCTGGATGCGCATCAGCGCTATCCAAACGCTGCTTAAGTCTTAGAATATAATAAAAAATTTTTTGCAACTTACGTTATGAGTGGTGGAAAAAATCTAATTAGCCCATGTAAAAATAATTGTTCATCATTCATAATCGATTACTTAACAAATTATAGAAAAAGTGTGTCTCTAAACTTTTTCTTTTTCCTTTTCTTTATGATTTGGGCATTTTAATGGATTTATGACTAATTTTTTTAGGCCTAGCAAAGCCTAATCCTAGGATGCGTGTAATCAACTGTCTAATATATTTTGCTAGGTCTAGCGAGTAGCGAAACCTAATCCTAGGATGTGTGTATTCCTTTGAATCTTTGATTTATTTTCCTTATATAATTGCTTGATATTCTTATTTCTTTGTAGCAAGGTTAAAATAAAATTAATATGAGGTGCGGTAAATTAAACAACTATATTTAGGCCTGCATGGGAGCTAAGACTATGTTGACTAGTACTGCATGAATACAAATTGTCTAATCTCAATTATTTTTTTAATTTTCTAGATAGGTTGTTGCTGGCATGATTAACCTTACATAATCCATGAAGATTTATTTATTTATTTATCATCTTCTAGTTGAGTAGTTGAGCTGATAATCTATTATTAGCTATAATTGAAGTCTTTGTTGAGCATTACATTGGTGATCATTAAGATTAAGAATTGAGTTCTTTCTATTTATTGGTCAATAGATTGCGGAGGTTAGTTAGGGGAGCAATTGAGCAATTATAGTAGGATCTAGTATCTAAAAAATTCATAAAAAACAAAGATTTTGAAGGATACACTTTATATTTTATTTAATTCATAAACTACTCCCCAAGGAAAAAGACGAAGTGGAGTTTATTTTGACATTAAACTGAACATGAATCTTATGTTTTTTTAGCCTACGCAAGCTAAATCCTTGTAACTCAACTGGTTGATACTTTTTGGTGTTCCAAACTCAGACATTTAGGGTTTAAATTCCCCTCACTCCAACTATCGATGTATATTAAATTACAGATTATCCCAACAACTTAAGTTATTAGGAAATGATGAATTTAATCACTTTAAATCTAACACACCCCTAACTTGTGGGCTTAAACTTCCTCTTAATAAGTGAAGGCCCATGGTGAATTTAATCACTTAACTATAAGTCTAACATTCCTCTTCACTTGTGGGCCTAAACTTCCTCTTAATAAGTAGAGACTCAACAAGTAGGAATTTAACATTTAAATGAGAGGTAGAGTAAAACCAGAGATCAAACTTAGAATAACCACAATTCTGACAATGTATTTTTTTTTTTTTTTTTAACATCTAAACAAAACCACAAAAAAAAGAAGAAGCATTACTTGGATAATTGGATTATAAGGAAGAATTCGTGCACACGTGTGCACACCCACACATACACAAAAAAAGGAAAAGACAAATGCCAATACCATTTAAAATATTTTCATTCCATGATATGATAAGAGCAGCACAAATGACCACAAAAATCAATACATCGAGAAGAAAACTTTTATTCAATTTTCCCTTTGATTGCTATCATAATAAGACCAAATTACTCATAATCAAAAACTACAAGAACAGAGAAGCAACACCTATTTTTAATACCACGAGTTCATTAGCCTTCCAAATTGTTGCTTCTCCATAATTAACTCAGACAAAACATTGAGGCCACCTCACTGAAGATCGCAGCAACCATTGCCATAATGTTTCCAATACTGCAAAAGAAACAAAACGAACACATTGTGAACAACTGATGAGTAGTTTGTGATATGTCTAGCTGCTTTATAGGCAATTAGATAGGCACGCATGCATGGCTGGACTTTTGAGACTTTTGAGTTTCACAATTTTTGGGGAACTCAGAAATTATTAATATGGCTTATGCATGCATTTATGCACAAATTCCCGGTGGACCTTCATCTTTGGGGTGTTAAATTAATTAATGGATGTTGCATTGGGACAAAGGACTTGTTCTCAAAAAAATAAATCTCAAGTAAAACTGTAAAAGCCCATTGAGCTTCTGACCCTTTTTGCTGTATCTTCAATTATGGACAAAACTTAGGATTTTTTTTTCTGTCAAATGGACAAGATTTAGTTATAGTTTCTTAGATATAATTCCTTCCATTATAATCATACTGAACAATAGCGCCCTCAACCATTGCCACAATCTTGTACTACACCTATACATAGTTTTGACTAATACTATAATTTCACAGGAGGAAATATGATTTATTTTTTAAAAATAAATAAGAGAAAATTGTGTAAATTATCGTTTGTACATGCACGTTGGTAAAAATAGTCTCAAATATATTTTTTTAATTTAATAGTTAGGGTGTTGATCTGATAACTTGACATGATCTGTCAAGTGTACAGTTTATTCATCATCTTCTAGTATTTAAATTAACTCTTTCAAATAAAATTAACCTCAAAGACGGACGAAATTAGCACTGTTCATATCATTCTATAATATAAACTTCCATAAAAAAAAAATTTAGGAGAAATTACACTATTGGTCTCTGAAGTTTATCCTATGTGCGTAATTGGTCCCTTAAGTTTGAAGCAAACATAATTGGTCCTTCAAGTTTTAAACTAAGTTGTATTAGTCATTTCACTAACTGCCGTTAGTAGTGTTACTTATGTGACTAAAGGAACAATAACTTGGCATTTTTTTTTTTAAATGTGGTATGTTTTTAATTAAAAAATTAAAAAAAATTAGTTTCCACGTTAGAAACAACATTCACAACCCAATACCAACCAAATTAAAAAAAAAAACAAAAGTATTTTCTACCCTAGCCGCTACCCCTTGCTCATGATTGGACTATTTTGTTTGAGGTAGACAGTAGTAGCCATTTCTGAATAGCTGTATTAAGATGACAGCATCTCACATCAACAAAAATGTCAGATAAATGTTGATGTGGATATTGAATGAGCTTCCTGTGGCATCAAATTGTCTTTGGTAACTCAACTATTCAGCATCAACCACAAGCAAATAACCCGGGTGACCTTTGAGCATACATGGACCAGTAAGCCCAACTGTAAACAGAGCCTAAACCTTGAAGCAGTGCCATATCCTATAAGGCATTAGACTGTGATGCTGGTCCTAAATTGGATGGATCCACATCCCTGATCGTGACTCTCTCGTATTGGACAGTAAGCTGTGAATCTTATGTTTTTCATCCATGCAAAAGCTAAATTACTATATATATAAAAGGCTAAATTACGCTATCTCTAACTATGAAGTTGCTAGTTTTATTTGTAATATAAGAAAATTTGTAATTACTTTAATTTGTTCTCGAAAAGTTAAAAAAGATATGTTGAATGTTAAAGGGTTTTTAGCTTTCCAACTAATATACTGCTATTTTTCCCTTAAAAAAAAACTAATATAGTCCTATTAATTTGAGTTCTAAAGTCATGCCAATGGCCCAACGTAGTGGATATACCCGTCTTAATGATTATAGATTGGGCTTTACCATAATTTGCTCTTACTGGATAAGAATTCAATAATGAGTCCTGTTTGTAGGTGCAGACAATTTTAGAGAAAATTTAATATTATTTTTTTGAAAAATATAAAAAGTTGTCAAAAAAATCGAGTTTTTTTTTTTTTTTTTTTTTTTAAGTTTTTAAAAATATTTCCTAAATTAATACCTTTACACTGTCCTTTAACTCTTCTCTTAAATAATTGAGAGGTTTATACATATCCATGAGGTATTGGATCCACATGGGAGATTCACAAATGTTCTTAGGTGGATTGAATCACAGTAGTTTCATGACTTTCATTTCAATCCCTATCTAAAGACTAGTAGTTTTAAGCTATGGGAAGCAATTTCATGCGTGTTGTCGCCTTAAGGCTTGGAAATTATGGTCTAGCTCACACAAAAATCCAAACTAGTAGGCCATGAACATAGGCGGCTTTACAATACATGGTTATCATTTTAAAGTTGATAACCTCTTTCTCCCATTTATTGCTGATAGGCCACAAACTGAATTGACCCCTTGTGATAGAATTAATTAATTAATTAGCCAAGTTATTAATTAATCAATTTATCATGCAAACACGTGGTAGCACAAACAAATCACCAATAAACTAATTATGCAGCGGAAAATAAATAACACGGTGATTTGTTTACGAATGGGAAAAACCTAACGGCAAAAACCCCACCGGGTGATTTTCAGGTCATCACTCCTGAAACTCCACTATTATCACAACAAGCGGTTACAAGTAAAGGAATCCCAAGTACCTTACCAACCTACAGTTGAACCCTTACTCCAATACCCAATTGGACTTGTTCTGTAGTGACAGTTCCCCTCTTTTGATGCACGGCTCCCAAGTACGTGACTAACCAATGCGCGAATCCCAATACGCGACTTCAAACACCAACTAAGAAGGTTGTTGGCTGCAAAGTTCTTAAGTTCATCCACACGATGAAGATTAAGAAGATACTTGGTCACAAAACCCTATGGTGCAAATACACAGCAAGTTCTTCAAGAGAAAAAGATGAACAAGGGCAAGAACTTTGTCTCTGGTCACAATTTGCTTGAACAAGGTTTGCTCAATGCTTGTGCAACTTATGAACTCTTTGACGGCCCTTAAAACAATCCCTTTATATGTTTAGGGTTAGGAGAAAAGAAGGCCCAAACATATAATCACGGATCCCAAGAAAATCATATCAAAATTCTGAAATTCATAAACCTCAACAGATAGGAGGTGTCGAGTAGCTGTCGAGTAGGTGTCGAGAACACGGGGCTGAAACAGCTTTCTTAAGCTCGATAGATGCAGCTGTCGAGCCAGCTGTCGAGTTTTAGTAATTTTGCACTTTCAGCTTGTTTTCTTGGATAGACTTGAACGCTTTAACACTTGGTCTTGAAACATGGTTTCTTGAAGTATTTAAAACACATCCTAGATCTACCCAAATACAAGTAAAGTGCGTTTTGTCAAAAGATAAGCCAATTACATAAAATCATGACATATGTTCCTAACAAGTGAAACACATATGTCCTAACAATCTCCCCCTTTGGAAATCCGTGACAAAATCACAACAAACAAATGAACATATGAAAGAAGTCATAAATCACTTAACTCATACTCACTTGTTGAATACAATAAAATCTATCCTAACACAAACTCTTGAAAAACTTTGCAAGAAGAGAGTTTATGGCAAGTAGACTTTGACAACCTGTATTTCTGAAACACTTTAAACAAAACTCATCAAGACATCTTTGTGTGAAACAGAAATAATAGATTGCATACAAATATAAGAAGCATGTGTATAAAGAGAGAAAAGAAACAACACATGAAGAGGTAGGTGAAAGAAACAACATACATCATCATATAAAGAGATAAGTCCAATGTATGTCATAAATATGGTCACAAGACCTAATTTATAAGAACAATGTATCTAAAAAGAAAGAAAAGAAAAGATACATAATATCCTCACTACATCCCTAAAAAAGAAACAACACTCCCCCTAACAAAAAAAAAACTATACTAACTCTCTCCCTAAGAGTGACTACTCTCATATCCAAAACTACTCCCTCTTTTTGTCACGAGTGACAAAGGGTAAGAGTGTCAAATAGACATCTCATCAGTAGAGCTAGTATCTCCATCATCATCATCCGAAGCATCATCATCAACATCATCATCATTCTTAGAATCAGAAGCCACTGGAGGAGGTGGTGAAGGAGCAGCCTCAGGAGCAAAGCCGCCCATGGTCGCCTGCCGTCTAGCAATACGGCCAACACAGACATTCACCTGATACAACTCTATGGAGAGTGTATTGAGACGAGCATCCATGCGCTGAAACTGCACCATGATGTCTCCTAGTGACACATTGCTCGTAGAAGAGGAGGGAGCGGATGTGGATGGAGCAGATCGAGATGAAGCTGAACGGGAGGGAAGAGCTGCTGAATCCGTCTGTCGCGACCTAAAATGCACCTCACTACGTTTTACAGTAGCGGCATCTATGGCACACATAAAGGTGAAATGGTCGGAAGAGGGAAAAAGAACAAAAAAATGGTGTAGAATCCTCGTGATAGCGAAGGAAAGATGAGCTTGTCACAGGACGCTGAATCTAGATGAACATCTATAATAGAAAGAATGAAATGAGAAGGGAAATCTATAGGAAGATGCTCAAGGAGAGACAACAAAAATCGAGCACGAGGCTCTGTGATGGAGTTGTAGTGATAGAGTGGATAGAGTACAAAGGTCATCACCATGTTCAAGAATCTAGGACCTTTAGCAAAGGCCTTACATGGTGTAAACTGACGCTCACCCCAATCAAAAGGGCGTTTACAAAAAGTAGAAATAAGCTCATCTTTGGACACAGTCCGCAGACGCTCACAACTAGGATATTCAGGAAACTCTGTCCTGGGAACCCAAAGCACAGCCGTAACAAGCTGTGGTGTGACATGAATACTAACACCCTTAACACGAGTGAAAAAGTGGGGGACAGACCGGTCAATCCAATGCATGTTGGAGTAGAACTCCTGAATAAGCACGATAGGACAAGTGACGGGCTCGTCACAAAGAGACTGTCATTCCCGACTGTGAATGACATCGGAAAGGTCGGTGTCGGCAAAATTTGCCAGAATAACTTGGCGTTCCGAATAAACACCTCGTTTAGAAAAGTTCTCCGAGAATGCCTTGTAGGCATCATCATCACAGAACCGAAGAGATAAGGGGGCAGAATCTGAAGAGGAAGAGGATGCCCTGGAACGAAGAGGGTTCCGGGACGGAGTGGATTTACGATTCGGTGCCATAAACACTACTAACGTAACTAACAGTAAAGGGAGAGAGAAAAGGAGACAATCAGAAAAGTCTCAAAACAGTTCACATTATTAAGAATATGTGAAAAGAAGTACGTATGCATGGAGAATGCATGAGCATGTGACATGCAAAAGTAATTGCATCATGGGCTCAGCCCAATCCAATCCTATCAGCACACAAACATATTGCACACATCTAAATGCATGAAAATAATGTTATAATGCTAATGTGATGCAATGCATGAGATTTTAAACTCCTATAAGTGAAAAACCATCCCAAAATTTCAACAAAAACTCATCAATTTTGAAAAACCCCAAAATTTTTCAAAAACCCCAAAAACCTAGGTTTCAAATCATGAAATGCATGAAAATGTAAAAGAATTGAAGCTTACCAAGTGAAGAAAACTTGAAAAATCTTGAAGAAACCTTGAGGAACACGATTGGAGTCAGATGAGAGAGTTTGGGAGATGAACAGTCAGAGCAATCGAGAGAGAGATCGACAGAAATGAGAAGCGGATTGCACGAGGTGTTTAAATAGAACCTCAGTAAATCTCGACAAATAGAGGTGTCGAGAGGTGTCGAACCATCTGTCGAGGTAGGTGTCAAGAAAAATGACATTCGATAGAAGCAAGTGTCGAAAAGTTATCGAGGAACATAACATCAGACACAAGAAGTGAGGCTCGATTGATCCACCAGGTGTCGAGAAGCTATCGAGGAGGCAGGAGCTTTCTCGATCGATCCACCAGGTGTCGAGGTGCTAGCAAGATTGCGATAAGAAAAAGTTGAGAAAGCTCGACAGATAGCCAGCTATCGAGGAGGTGTCGAGCCAGTTTTTCAAAAACAGTTTTTCGAGGAGAGAAAAACACAGATATGAATGCAATCAAGCATGCAACTCAACCAATGATCCAATCAACATAATAAGCTCTCAAAATCATCTCTCAACAATAATTTTTAAGCACATGGATCCCAAAAACACACGCACACACTAAACAAGTCTAACCGATTTTATTTTTCAAAAACAAGTTAAGACAGTTTAGTGAGCATATATTAACACATGTAAAACCTTGTAATGGCCAAATCGCATTGTACCTGCACATGTATCAAGAGTAGCAAAGAATATTGCGTGTTGTGTGTGAAAAACATCGCAAGATTGCAAATGTGTCAACATGTTATGACAATTTGAGATATGAGAAGATCACTTTAACTTACACACAATCATAACTGTTTGATGGGGATTATCACCTTCGAGATACATCCTATAACTCTCACATCTCCTAGAAAACACGCTTGCAATCATATTTAAAAGCATTTTTGATCTTTTTGCTTTTTCATTTTCTTTGCATATTTTATTTAAGCAAATCATGCATGGGCATATAATAGATAGAAAAGAAATACTCAATTATGTTAAGCATTTGACATTCTAATTTTGTTATGCCTAAGCACACAAATGTCATTGACACTGCACTTTTACTATGCCGAAGCATACAAGTGTCATTATGATTGGCGGGCAACAATGGTGAGATAGTTATTTATGTCTTTCTCTTAGGATTTTCTAATCCTTCCCGTCAAAAAGAGTGATACGAGTGTTAAGTGCAAGAGACAACTTAATCTTACTCATCACAAACACAAGCCACAAAACTCATTTGCTTAGTTGTGCATAGAGATGCTCATCTAAGCTACAAGAGATACAAAATTTAGAAAACTTTGTTTCAATGGCCATCTAAGGTACACAAGTACCAATGTACACAAAACACACTGTTTTTGTATTTTTCTGATTTAAAAAAAAAAAAATTTTATATGAAAAACAAAACAAAGCAAAACTGAAAAATAACCAAACAAAAACATGTTAAACAAAGCAAAGTATAGAAACTAGACTGACTCAAAACAGTAAAGCAAAACACACAAGTAATGCAAACAAAAAAAAAAAAAAAAAAAAAAGAGAGAAGAAAGTGATAGAATCACTGGGAGCCCTTTTCCTTCCACATCCTAGAAGAACCTTTCATTTGATTAAACCCTTGAACCGGCGGTGAGGGGGAAGAATTGAAACCACTCAAGTTCGAAAGGAACACGAGGGCTTTGAGAAGATCTCCAAGAGGAGCAAGGGAGGATTGAAACTGATTTTGGCTTCCAGATGCTATCATGCCGTTGCTCTGTTGAGTGCAAACCACTTATAGCAATTTGGTCGAGTATGATCGGTAGCTCCACAATGATGACAGAGATGCTGCTTCTTCTGTTTAGGCTTATGAGAGTTAGCCTTTTTAGCCCTAGGATTCTTAGCTTCTTTCTTATCTTGCTTAGGGGGTGCTTCTAAGATAGATTTATTTTTGTCTAAGTTCTCACTAGTTAAAACAGTTTTAATATCATTGTTCTCAATTTCAACATTATTAGTAGGAGGAACAAAAATAGTAGAACTAGTAGAACCAATATTAGAGGAAGAAAGATCATACCCTAAACCCGTTCGATCAGAAGCAGATTTCTGAAAATTGAGCATCTCATCAAGCTTTGCACTTGAAGTTCTCTCCAACTGAGCTCTAACTTGAAACAACTTTGGTTCAAGCTTCTTGGTCTTCTCAGCCAAGAAATTGTTTTCGAATCTCAGTGCTCTAATATTCTGATTAGCCTTATCAAACTTTGTGAAAAGCTTTTCACGTTCAAGTTCCACATCACTGAGCTTCTTGGTGGCCAGCCTATAGAGTTTCTCATGTTTCTCAAAAAGCTTGTATAATTTCTCATAAGCTGTATGGATATCATCTTGATCATATATCTTCTCAAACTTAGAGTCCACCAATTCTTCTTCTTCATCCACATTTTCAACAATCCCCTCAGTAGGATTGACAGTGGCGGTGAAGGCATTTAGGATTCCGTCATTCTCATTGTCGGAATCATCCTCAGGCTCGATGTCGCTCAAAGTAGCAGTAAGTGCCTTACTCTTCCCAATACTCTTGAGATAAGTAGGACACTCATGTTTCATATGACCGAAGCCTTGACACCCAAAGCACTTAGGTCCTGCAGGGACAGTGTACTGACCACCTTCCTTAGCATCCTTCTTCCCTTTGTCTTAGCCTTTAAACTGAGAAGAACTTGATTGCTTGCGGTCCTTGTCGAAACCCTTTTCATTTGCGTTTTTCATAAACTTTTTGAACTGCCTGGTGATGTAGGACTTCATCTTGGAATCTTCATCATCTGAAGACTCATCTGTCTCACTGTTCTTGGCCTTCAGTGTCATGCTCTTACTCTTGCCTGACTTACCAATCCTTGTTAACCCTAGTTCGTAAGTCTGTAGATTACCAACCAGCTTTGTCAAATGAATCTTATCAATATCCTTTGATTCCTCGATTGCCGTAATCTTGGCATGAAATCTCTCAGGCAGAGATCTGAGCACTTTCCTCACAATCTTGGGTTCAGGAATAGTTTCCCCAAGATTAAACGCCGAGTTCACTATGTCTTTAAGCTTGGCATAGAACTCGTCAAATGACTCATCCTCCTCCATCTTTATTTCTTCAAAGCTTGTAGTGAGCTTCTGAAACTTTGAATTCTTGACAGCCTTTGTACCTTCATAGGTTGTCTGGAGAATGGTCCATGTCTCCTTGGCAGTTTCAGTAGAGGATATCTTCTTAAACTCCTCATTGGTGACTGCACTGAATAGAGCATTCAATGCCCTGCTGTTGAAGTTTGTCGTCTTGATCTTAGGATCATCTCAATCGGCCGGCGCTTCTGTAGGCTTAATCCAGCCTATCTCCACAACTTGCCACACCTTCTCATTTAAAGACTGTAAGAAAGCTATCATGCGTACTTTCCAGTATGCATAGTTAGTGTCATCAAATAAAGGAAGTATAATTAATGATTGTCCTCTATCTATGACAAACAGGGGTCAATGGATTAAACATAGCAAAGATTAAAACCTAATCAGAGTGTGCCCGCTCTGATACCACTTGATAGGCCACAAACTGAATTGACCCCTTGTGATAGAAATTAATTAATTAATTAGCCAAGTTATTAATTAATCAATTTATCATGCAAACGCGTGATAGCACAAACAAATCACCAATAAACTAATTATGCAGCGGAAAATAAATAACACGGTGATTTGTTTACGAATGGGGAAAACCTAACGGCAAAAACCCCACCGGGTGATTTTCAAGTCACCACTCCCGAAACTCCACTATTATCACAACAAGCGGTTACAAGTAAAGGAATCCCAAGTACCTTACCAACCTACAGTTGAACCCTTACCCCAATACCCAATTGGACTTGTTCTGTAGTGACAGTTCCCCTCTTTTGATGCACAACTCCCAAGTACGTGACTAACCAATGCGCGAATCCCAATACGCGACTTCAAACACCAACTAAGAAGGTTGTTGGCTGCAAAGTTCTTCAGTTCATCCACACGATGAAGATCAAGAAGATGCTTGGTCACAAAACCCTATAGTGCAAATACACAGCAACTTCTTCAAGAGAAAAAGATGAACAAGGGCAAGAACTTTGTCTCCGGTCACAATTTGCTTGAACAAAGTTTTCTCAATGCTTGTGTAACTTGTGAACTCTTTGACGGCCCTTAAAACAATCTTTTTATATGTTTAGGGTTAGGAGAAAAGAAGGCCCAAACACATAATCACGGATCCTAAGAAAATCAGATCAGAATTCTGAAATTCATAAACCTCGACAGATAGGAGGTGTCGAGTAGCTGTCGAGTAGGTGTCAAAAACACGGGGCTGAAACAGCTTTCTTAAGCTCGATAGATACAGCTATCGAGCCAGCTGTCGAGCTTTAGTAACCTTGCACTTTCAGCTTGTTTTCTTGGACAGACTTGAAAGCTTTAACACTTGGTCTTGAAACATGGTTTCTTGAAGTATTTAAAATACATCCTAGATCTACCAAAATACAAGTAAAGTGCGTTTTGTCAAAGGATAAGCCAATTACATAAAATCATGACATATGTTCCTAACAAGTGAAACACATATGTCCTAACAATTGCAAAGGAAAACAATAACAATAATAAAGAGAGAGCCATCATTAGTATGGAATTGCAATATTATATAAGAGAAGAAAAAAGAGAAAGCCAAACAAAAACCAATGGACAATTGTACCACTCAAAACTAATAGTTCATTACTTAATATGACAATTGTAGAACAATTGACAACAAAAAGTAAAAACCACTACATCGATGAGAGACCTTTTATTCCTTTTTCTTCATTAGTATTGCTATCATTATAAGCCATTATTACTCATAATAAACAACAAGAACAGAGAAAGCAACACTTTATTCGAATAATACAACTTCATTATTAATTAGCATTCCAATATGCTGCCACTTGACAAATAAACCCCGCAACCATTGCGAGAACGATGACACATTTGCAAAAGAAGCAGAACATTGTGAAGAACTGATTGTTTTGTAAGCTTGTGATGTCTTTTTTGGAATAGTTTGTGATGTCTATTTCTTTGGATGAATACTAGCTTGTAATTTCTGGCTGCTTTATATAGGCACGCATGGCTTGACTTTTGAGCTTCACAAATTTTTGGGAAACTCAGAATATGGCTTATGCATGCATTTATGCACAAATTCCCAATGGACCTTAATCATTGGGTGTGAAATTAATTAATTGTGGATGTTGCATTGGACAAGGAAGTGAATTTTTTTAAGTGAAAGCCCATTGAGCTTCTCCATTTTGCCTGTATAGTAAATGACGGAGGATTAGATAAGAATTTTGTATTAGATTATGAGCAAAATTCGTTTATTTTAGTATTAAGTACTATTAACCCTTGCCACTCACATTACTTTATTTCATATTCCCTTGCTATTAATTACATTATTCTAGTTTAGAATCAAATGTTTGCTGTTACTTTTAAGCTCGGTCACATAATTAGTTGACTTAAAAATTCATCTCGGACTTTGATTTCAACAATACCCGATTATAAAATTAAAAATGTCCTGTTAACGAGTGTTCTTAAGACATTTGTTAATTAGAAAAATTATAATACTACTTTCACGAGAAATATAAAAAACTATCATAAAAATCATTTATTTATTTTTTTCTCATAAAAAAATTTCTAAAAACATTTTATAAACCAATGCTTTTAGGGTATCTATTAACTTTTGAGTATTGGTGTCCACCTCCGAAGAATATGTATAAAGTGAATGTTGATGGGGCTGTTTTCTCGGCAAAGAAGATTGTTGTTCAGGACAGTCAAGGATTGGTGATGGTTGCAATGTCAATGAAAGTTAGTGCTCCGCTGGGTCCTTTGGAAGTTGAGGCAAAAGCCTTTGAGGCTGGTCTGCAGTTTGCAAAAGATCTGGGAATACATGACTTCATTTTAGAGGGGGATTCTCTTAATGTTTACAGGGCCCTAGCTGGTTTATCTCATGCAATTGCCGTGGTTGCTCCTATAATATATGAGATCCTTGATTCTTGTCATGATATTTGTAATGTTAGGTTTTCTCATGTGAGGCGCAAGGGGAATACGCCTGCGCACCTTTTAGCTAAACATGCTTGTGGTATTGTTGATTTTCTAGTTTGGATGGAAGAGAATCCTTGTTTCTTAAAACAAGCTCTTTATCATGATGTAATTTCTTTTTAAGTAATGAAAGTTTCTAGTTTCCCATAAAAAAAAAAATTGTATTTTTATATACAAAAAATTGAAACTTTATTTTTCACTCCAAGACCCATTAGGGGGACATATTAGTCATTTTTTCACCAACCGCCCAACAACCCCAAAGTAACTAACTTCCTATTCCCGCCCACATCAACCTATCCCTCACTGCCACGTGTCAATTCCATTCCCGCCAAAACAACCTATTCTTTTCACTCTAAATTTACATCTCATGCCACTGCCACTCACAAACAGAGCACTCTGTTTTTCTCTGACTCTGTAACCCAAAAAAAAAAAACTCCATCAATGGCTTCTTCACTCCTCTTCACTCTCTCTCTCCTCATATCTCTAGTTGTCTACTCTCTCTCCTCCCCTCTCTCTTCCGAGACTATTCTCGATGCCTCCGAGATCCTCACCGACACAGGCTATCTCTCCATGTCTCTAACTCTCGAGCTCATCTCCGATACCCTGTTTCCAAACTCTCATTCTCTCACCATCTTCGCTCCCTCGGACCCCGCCTTCATGGCCACCGGCCAACCCTCTCTCCCTCTCCTCCAATTCCACTTCTCTCCTATCCCAATGTCCCTCGAAACCCTCAAATCTCTCCCATACGGCACAGAAATCCCAACCATGTTTCAGGGCCACTCGCTCACAGTCACGTCATCTCCGTCCGAAGATCGCGTGTCTTTGAACAATGTCGACATTAGCCCATTGCCAATTTTCGATGATGGGTTCTTGATTATATATGGAATCCGCGAGTTTTTCGATCCGGATTTCGAGGTTCGAGCCCCAGAATCCAGTTTTGGATGTGGGTTTTTGAGGACTAATTCGTTCGGCAATGCTAGCGAGGCTTTGAGGTCTGGTGGGTATTCGTTAATGGCGGGGTTTCTTGATTTACAAGTGCTTGAGACCAAGAAGAGTACTATGATGACTGTGTTTGCTCCTACGGATCAAGTCTTGGGGAATAGGCTCGGCAATTTCAGCGAGTACTCGTCTATCTTTCTCCGGCACGTGGTTCCGTGCCGGCTTTTGTGGACTGATTTGGTGAAATTCAACGATGGGGCTGCATTGCCGACTCATTTGGGCGGGTTTTCAATCAATATCACGAGGTCTGGTGGCATATTGATGCTCAATGGCGTGCCGGTTTACTATCCGAACATGTATATCAGTGACTGGCTTGTGGTTCACGGCCTTCGCCAGGTTCTTTCGGTGCCATGGGAAGGAACACAAGAAGGAATTGCAGGAGCTTCAGATGAATTCGGAGGCAGTATTGAAGACTATACACCGGATTACGAGTTCTAAGGCCCTGATGTTCTTGCTAGCTTCTGCTTTCTGGTGAATATCTCTGTTGCCATTACTTTCTTGAATATATCTGTATGGTTAAAGAAACAAATTGAACACTTTGAATTTGCTGATATTCTGTATCTCTTAGCATGTTACTTTCTATGATTGTATTGAATTGCCCGTTTTCTTAGTTCAATGACAAATGATAACATTGAGCCAATAAAGAAGGAACGTTAGGAACTTGTTATAAAGATTTGGTATGGTTACTTTTATTATGTGGGAGAAATAAGAGGCTTGGAGCTATACTAAAAGGCTTTAAAGTCTTCTGCTAATCAAGTTCTTGACCTTGTTCTGAATTGCCTGATTTCTTAGTTGAATGACACAATTTTTATGGCAAAATTGATCCAATATAGAAGGGAAATTAGGAATCTGTTGTGTAAAGAATTGGTGCCATTAGTTTTAGTGGTTAGAAATGTGGGAGGAATAAGAGGCTTGGAACTATACTAAAATATTTTCAAAGTTTGCTGCTAATCAAGCTCTAGACCTTGCACGAGCATAAGACAAGCTTGAATTGTTGAATAGTAGGGCATTAATCTTAGTGAAGGTTTCAAACCAGAATTAGCTTTCAGGTTAATCTACAATGCATGAGGGCTACGGCATTTTTCTTTTTTTGTCCTAGTACTCTTATTGGCCACTGATTTAAGAAATCATAGGATGGATATGTAAACATGCAAGATATTAATAGCAGTATATTAGTGTTGGAAATCTTTGATGATGTGTTAGCAGCCATAACCTTTTATGACTTCATAGTTTGCAAACCAAAGAACACCTGATTTTCTTTTTTGAGCTTGTGCATAGCTTTCTCTAGGTGGTAAAAAAAATCTTAAATTCTTCAGCCTAGCAAATCATAGGAGCTCATAAGCAGTATGAGGAGTCCAACTGCCGTGAAGTAAGTTCAAGTATAACTGAAAATTGACCTGATAAAAAGTGTACATGGAATTAATACTTTAGTTCACACTTAAATGTCAAACTCTCTATTCTATTACTTTGTATTTAATCAATATTCATTTTCCACAGGTGGAATTGCCTTTTTTCTGGTGCCCGAAGTTTTTGAATGCTTAAAATATGATAGAAACTGGTTCTTCTAATGCTTTGGTAGTTAGTTAGGTGATAAAATGAAGAGGGATCAGTTCCCATGTTTCTTTCTAACCCCATTAGAGTCGTAATTCTATAGTCCAAATGATATATAAGAAGCTGTTGATATATTACCATAGTCAATTCCTAGTGCTATTGGAATAGAAATATGAATAGTATCATTTACGGGTGCTGGAAGGTTAAGAGCATAAATGTACCTATGTTGTAGGTGCATTACAGGTATATAATAGTTTATTTTAGGAGATTGAAGTGGCTTTGTTCATCATCTTATAAAAAAGTTGACTATTGTTATCTAGGCTGCATAATGATAAATACTTAAAACAGTCACCTTGTGCTTGTTAGCTAGAAGATGAGAATTCGGAGTTACAGATTTCATGGAAGAGGAATTGTGAAGAATTGGTTCAAGTATACTTTCAACTCTAGAAAAATTGAATAGATTGCCGTACATGTTGATTATTAAAAGATGGGTTATTCCCTTTTCTTCCATAGTAATGGAAATGCTGAAGCATTGTGTCTGAGTTTTGCACTTCTAAGTCTAAAGTTGTCTCTGTGATTGCCCCCATTTAAAAGAAGGCATGATCTGAGCATAACAACTTATCTGGGATTTCATGGTGCCAAAACTAATGCATGATTAGTACTTTCATAATTTTACATTTTCATTTTTATGGCAATTTTAGAGTGTAATTAAATAAATCTCTAATTAATTGACGAAAGAAGGGGGCTCTAAACTGGATTCTGTCTCGTCAGTCGATTGAAAAAATGTTGTACTGTCAAGAAAACAAAATGATGGTCATAACCACCAACTCTAACATCACTGCTACCATTATAAGCACCAACCCTGGAGTGTCAGTTGATGAGGATGCAAGTGAACCATTATAAAGCTTATTGGCAATTTTGTCAATAACAGACTTAATAATCCCCGTGAGAGTAGACTGAGGTGGTGACCAATATACAATAAAAGAGGGAAGTGAAGATTATTAAAAGCAAACTCAACAACTTTCACCAAGGCCAAATCTTATTTCTCTGCTGCATTTCAGCAGCAGGTCAAGCAGGTTGAACACCATCTTCATCTACCATTTCCCACCCCTAAAAGTACTCAAATATAGCTTGATTGATCCTAATAGAACACAACTACTTAACCCAGATCATGTTGGAAGCATGTAGCAAAGCAAAAGGTCATGACATGTATTACTGATTTCAAATTCCTAACAATTTCATATGTCAGAATCGACCAGTGGTTGACTGGGAAAATAGAACTTTGAAGGATCATGCTGTGAGGCTAAACAAAATAGGCTTTAAAAAATATCCACAAAAGTGGGGAACAGATTTATGACTGTCATTATAAACCATTTACATGTGTTGCCCGTGTTGGTTTGGATTAAGCTTATTTGGACAAAAGTACAATTATACCTAAACAAAATAGACTTCAAAATTTTTTACACAGGCAAGGCCTCAAGGGTTTAGTATATAGCCAGCCACCATAGTTGAAAAAGTTTCATACTCTATGATGCATATAAAGGGAGAGTTTTTTATATAGCCACCATTTTAGAAAAAAGTTCCATACTCTATAATGTATACTAGTGGATGTGAGGCGACAGAAAACGTAACAAGTTTTGGAACGCATGGGATCAATCTTACTTCCTATCACAATTACGCATGGGATCAACCAATTGATTTGCTTTAACTATATATATAGCATAAGGGAATACACTGTAATTTTAGCCCTCAACTCAAAATGGAGCTTCGCCCCACTTTGGTTTCTTCCCCTAATAGGGGTATAAGAAAGCTCAAGATATGGACCTAACTACAATACTGATTTTCTACCATACAGCCTACACTTCACCTGATGGGGGATTCGAAATTGGTACATCATTCTTGATGCTATTATTGCTAAAACAGTTCTTGTAACTCATGCTGCCTTTTATTGGCAAGGATAGTTTCACAAACACTTCCTCCCTTTGGGGGCGGTTTGCATAGAGTATCCAAAGAACAAGACAGAGCAAGACTCCAACTGAAATCATTCCCAATCCTGCATTCACTATCTTGATATAGTGGCTCAGTGGTGGACAGTAACTTGTGGTGATATTTTTGAATGTGTCCCGGACAAAATTGCAATCCTGGAGACTAAGTAAAGGCGGAGTGTAGTGCTCAAGTGCATAGCTCTCATTTACTGCAGCCACCAGCTGTGCATAGATGTCCGGTGTCACCCTCCCAACGGTGGTGCACAGGCCAGATGCTGAAACTTTACATGTGTAGTTCTGCCAAACCTGCAAAATTTTAGATAACCGAATAAGATGTCATAATCAAATCTCAGTTGCACATAATCAAGTACAACCCATTAATCAAAGACAGTAAAAGATACTGGTGCAATCTTCATAGCCTTTACTCTCTCATCTACATTCCACCTTGCACAAACTAATGCTCTATTGAGAGTTTATATATGGGAAACCATTATGCTGCAGTATTAAGTAATTTAGACGGCTTTAATTTTCTGCTCCTTTAGCCATAGCACATAGGCAAGGTTTTTTAATTGTAGGAATGAAGTCTTTTTGTAACATAGCAGCTTATTAAAGTTATCACCTTCACGTGGGGACTGAATGTGTTTATCTCTTCCTTCCACTAATCACACCTTTCGGGTACATGTGCAACATGAATACTCCATTTCAAGCAGAAAGCATATGTCACATATATCCACAGCTGTATGGGGTACGTCAAACTCACTTTTATCAAATCCTTCACTATCATATTCTCTTCCATTGCCCAACACTAACTACCATATTCTCTTTCATGAAATCTTTGATAAATGTTTAAGCTCACAATAAAGGGCACTTATAGATAAGATTTTAAAACAACCTTAAAACAGCTATTGGATGGTTAAGGACTGTATATTAGATTTATTATCTATGATAAATTTTTCCTCAACATAAAACTTCAAAATATTATATGAGGTGAAATTCAAATCAAAATTATGTATGAACCACCTGATGTTTCCAGCTGTGGCTCGAATGTATCAATTTTCTTCAATTATATTGTATAACTTGGCACATCAAAGGATCTTAAGTCAATTCTGTTAGAGTTTTACTGTTTTGATTCAACAATTTGGTAGTTTCCAGAAACATATTTAAGCAAGCAGATTTCCATAACAAAAAAGGTACCAAATAATTAAAATTGATAAAACATACCTCCGAAGCATTTGCCACAGACACCTCTCGAGACTCACACTGGCGATCTTGCAGCTGTGAGTCATATGGATAACAGAGTGGCGGCATCATAGGACCTGACTGATTATAATAGTATGGACTTTCCTTGGAGGGATAAGTATCAGCATAGGTATAGATAAATTCATTGACGACATTTACAATTTGAGTGACAATTTTTTTGCTCTGCACAAGTGTCTGGTTTGTTGTCCTATGGTCAACACATGGAAGGACGTTGCTAAGAGCTGTTTCTGCATGGGGATTTTCTACCCATTCCTCCATGGCCATGCAGGTATCAGAAACTGTACTGAAATTTCAAGAAACAGACTTCTATCAGTAATGGCTTTAAAGGATGTTTTGCTTTTTGTTCTAATTATTTTTTTGATAGGTAGCTTTTAGTTCTAATTATAACAAAAGGCAGCAGTGGATGAAGCAGAACTTTCAAAGGTAAAAATGCTATATCATAATCAGGCTCTTATTTTGTGAACATCACATGTGAAGAAAAATTGGTGATAAAATATTAAGTTTTCAATTCACATAGATAAGCAAATACATATATAAAATTTAACAGAGATGTATCTGATCAAAATCAGATTTCTTACTTGTTGAGGATTACGAAAACTCCACACAGGACAAATGTAATTGCAACAAGCAACCATCCACTTATTATGAATCTGCAACATTATGTTGGTGGTGTCAAATACAAATATGAAAAGCATCCAGCATGTTGAAAGTACAAATAATGTTGGATGTGGCACATGTCCACCAAATGCAAAGACAACTTACATGTGGATTGCATGTTTGTGCCCAAGGATAGACAGAACTGCAATAACAAAAATCAGTAAGTCACAAAGAGGAAAAAGTCTAGTATATGAGAAAAATAATAAAAGATATCATCAATTAGGATCATTTCAGCAATACGTACTAAGACCAATCAGAGCCAGAAGAAGCATTACTGCTGCCACAGTTATCAAAGCAGAGCGCCTGCAACAATGAAGTGAATATGAACCAATGAACATCATGAGTGTTAAAAAGAATTCTAGATATAGATAGTACTAAAAAGGCTAGCATATACATACACAGCATTGATGACTTTCTTTATTTTGACTGAATTTTGGCTTGTCTTCTCTGTCAGCGTATTTGCTGCGGTATTAAGATCCATGTTCAACTTGTCAATATCATCCATGACATCAGAAGGAAGGAACACCTGGGCCACACTAATAGTTTTTGCTAGGGAGAGATATTGAGTGACATTTCTTAGGATCCCCACGGTGTAATCTGACTGGTTAACAACGTAATTCAGAGTATGCAGCACTTCACCATGAAATTTGTCCTGCCCAACCGAGAGTAGGATACATCCAATCCTGTGTGACAAAAGGGTCAGGAAACATTAGCAAGAGTTACAAAAGAAACATCAATTTGGGGATTACAGAAGACATGATTTGTCATGTTAAAACTAGGACATGCATGCAAGAAATGGGTTGAAACGTTGAGCCCAAGAGGGAAATGAAAGAACAAAGCATTGCATTTTTTTTTTTTTTTTTGTTTAACTCAACGCGTGATGAAAATATCTAGTTATAACAAAGCAAAGGCATGGCATTTAGCACAAGGTGCAGAAACGTATTTATTTGGAAATGACAACCTCTGACATGGAGGTAGCTCATAAAATGGTTCAAGGTGAAACACAGAATGATAAAATGCCTTTCTCAGATGACAAAATATTTGTTAACTTTAATCACCTCTACATAAACATAAGAAAAATGTAATTCTATTCAACTTCAAACATAGAATCAAGTTGAAGAAGTTTTCAAATGATTGGAATAAAAGGACAGCACATGTAGATTTATACTGATAAGGTAAAGAAAGAACTCTAACTGCTAAAGTATTAGAGTTAAAACAAACAAACAAACAAAACCTCCAATTACAAAGATAATAACTATTAAAAAAAATTTGAGATTCAGAATATTACGCTGCAGCACATGTGAAGAGTATAAGCAGTATAAGACAAATCCTTTGTGAATGGTGTGATCCTTTCCCTTTTATGTTTATCCTCCATCCACAGCAATGATGAGCCGCAAGAGCCAAGCCAAAAGAGATAAACCATAGGACAGCAAGAATGAAACCAGGAGCACCTGTAAATCCAACAGACTGCAGATATAATGGTTAAAATACTGATGAATATATGTTATTAGAATATCAACAACAACAAAAATAATTAATTATTTAGCATCTCAGTCCAGCATGCAATCATGTAGAAAATACCAACTGAGCATGATGGGGACATCACAGACAACTATGATGAACCGGGACAAGGTTATGAAGACATGGAGCAGGAAAATGACACAGGAATATATAGCAATGGATTGCACTATGAAAATGGAGAGGATTTTGATGACTATAACTATGATAATGGTGACGATGAATATTGAATCGAAAAGTAATTGTGTTCGAAGAGTTAGTTTGCGGAATGTTCTTTTGAATTCTTTGAAGCCCTTGCGAAGAAATTATAAAATCAGATTGGAGGCCGACATAGAAAGGAAATTGAAAGAAAAAAGAAATAATATTGTAGAATTTATTAAGGAAAGGCTTGAACTGGATGTAATACGGATACCTAATCTTGTGGAGCAATTCTTCAAGATACAATTTGAATTTAAAGCTTTCCTTTTCTATTTCCTTTTATTTTCCCCCAGTCCTTCCTGGGATACAAATCAACGTATCTGGAGTTGTCTCTTCGGGCTGTAAATTTTTATTTTTTATTAATTTAGATTTTGGGAATAATTTTTGTGGAAAGGCCATCCGTGACTTAGAATCATTCTTTCCTTTTGTGATTATATTCTATTTCTAGGAATTAATTATTTCTTCTTTATTTTTTTTTTTCTGAAAAAGAGCAATTAAATATTGCTAATCAAGCAAAGAGGATGAGGTAATTTTTTTTTTTTTTTTGAGAGGAAAGAGGATGAGGTAATTGATGTTACATTAGACTTGTCACATGGCTTTAGAACTTATTTCTTTTCGGTGGCTTTAATGAAAAAAAAGAAAAAAAAAAAAAAAAGAATCACTCATGTACACAACACCCTTGACATCAATCAATAGTTTCTAATACGAGGACTTGTCTCTACCCGTCGTGGGTCTTTTTCTACCCTTGTGTGGGTTTCTTTCTACCCTTGTGTGGGTCTAACACTGCCATTGTTTTGGTTTCTCCTTACTCTTTGTGGGTTCGCTTGCCTCGTGTGGGTCTTTCTAGTAGTTGCTGTTGGTGGTTGCGAGTCAATGGCTGCTCAATCTCTCGCAGTCCCTTCTTATGGTGATCAGATAGCTCCTAGTGGGCTTATGAGATTTATTTCAAGTCTGTGGTTTGGTGATGCTACCCATTACAACAAGCATTCAATGAATGGTATGTATACAACTATACCTTGTGTAGTCATGTGATTTAATGATTTTTCTGCATTATGATGTAAGGCCAAGCTGTAGTCATGCCTTCAGAGACGTAGTTCCTGCAATCGTGGCAGGCAACATGCGTCGTGCCACTATTTGTGGTTTCTCTTTGCCCTTTGTGGGGTTTGCCTGCTCCATATGGGTCTTTCTGGTAGTTGCCATTGGTGGTTGCGAGTCAATGGCAGCTCAATCTCTCGCAGAGACCCTTCTTATGGTGACCTGATAGCTCCTAATGGGCTTGTGAGATTTGTTTAGAATCTGTGGTTTGGTAATGCTACCCGTTACAACAAGCATTCAATGAATGATATGTATACAACTGTATCTTGTGTAGTCATGTGATTTTGTGATTTTTCTGAATTATGATTTAAGGTGGGGCTGTAGTCATGCCCGCAGAGACGTCGTTGCCGCGATCGTGGCGGGCAACACGCATCGTGCCACTATTTGTGGTTTCTCTCTACCCTTTGTGGGTTTGTTTGCCCCGTGTGGGTCTTTCTAATAGTTGCCGTTGATGGTTGCGAGTCAGCGGCTACTCAATCTCTCGCAGAGTCCCTTCTAATGGTGATCTGATAGCTCCTAATGGGATTGTGAGATTTGTTTCGAATCTGTGGTTTGGTAATGCTATCCGTTACAACAAGCATTCAATGAATGGTATGTATACAACTATATCTTTTGTAGTCATGTGATTTTGTGATTGTTCTGTATTATGATGTAAGGCCGAGCTGTAATCATGCCCACGGAGACATCGTTACTGCGATTGTGGCGGACAGCATGCGTTGTGCCATTATTTGTGGTTTATCCCTGCCTTTATGGGTTTGCCTACTCTGTGTGGGTCTTTCTTGTAGTTTTCATTGATAGTTGCGAGTCAGTGGCAACTCAATCTCTTGTAGTGTCCCTTCTTATGGTGATTTGATAGCTCTTAGTGGGCTTGAGAGATTTGTTTAGAATTTGTGGTTTGGTAATACTACCTGTTACAACAAGCATTCAATGAATGGTATGTATACAACTATATCTTGTATAGTCATGTGATTTTGTGATTTTTCTGCATTATGATGTAAGGCCGGGTTGTAGTCATGCCTACGGAGACATCGTTGTCGCGATCATGGCGAGTAGCACGCGCTGTGCCACTGTTTATGGTTCCTCCTTGGCTTTTGTGGGTTTGCTTGCCCCGTGTGGGTCTTTTTGGTAGTTGCTGTTGGCGGTTGCGAGTCAGTGGCGGTTCAATCTCTCATAAAGTCCCTTATTCTGGTGATCTGATAGCTCCTAGTGGGCTTGTGAGATTTGTTTTGAATATGTGGTTTGGTAATGCTACTTGTTACAACAAGCATTCAATGAATGGTGTGTATACAACTATATCTTGTGTAGTCATGTGATTTTCTGAATTATGATGTAAGTTCGGGTTGTAGTCATGCCCGCAGAGACGTTGCTGTCGCGATCGTGGCGGGCAGCACGTGCCTCATGGGGTGCCTCGACATCTACCTACTCCTAGCATCGGCCTATGGGCTTCTCATTTGGCCTGCACTATTTGAACTTACGTGGTATTGATTTATTGTGCTCTGTTTGGAAGATCTGAGTGGATGGGTAATTGATTTAGTTGATGTGGAGTTGTTGGTTGAAGTTTTGATTTCTTTGAGTTCATGTGTATTTGGTTGTAGTTTGTGACTCGTAGTGAGTAGTGGTTGGTTAATGTGGTTTTGTGTTTTGTGGGTAATTATTTTCCTCTCCATGAAGTGCATTGGTTGGAATTACTTTGGCATTTGCAACACCTCAACAGTTTGCTCCCTTAAGGCCATTTTTAAGAGGCATAGACCTTAAGGTTTTGTTTTGGAGTTCATAAAAGAATTGAAATGAATGGAATGGAATAGTCATTAAAGGAATGGAATGGAATGAAATGTATTTAAGTAGGGGAAGGAATAGAATGGAATGAAATTAAAAATCTTGTTTGGATGTTTTAAAATAAAGCAATGGAAAGGAATAAAATGAAATGAAGTGTAAGTAACATTTTTTGGAAGTGACATTGGAATGAATGAAATGGAATTATTTTATAATAACATTACTGTTATACCTCTCATTTTAAAGAACGTAAAAAATTATTCTAGTTTAGACTTCATGTGAATTTGCTTTCAAAATTCAAAGAAATAATAATAGTAAACTACAAATAGGTGTAAAGCAAGTTATGTATATTTCTATATTGTAAAGCAATTCATGCATCACATATTTATTGTCAGCAAAATAAGCATTGTCTAAAAATGCAAAAAAAAAAATCTTTTAAAAAACTCCTATAATGAGTCTTGCCAAAACAAAACAAAATAACAAAATAAAGCAAATTTAAAGTTGGCCAAGAAATCCCACAGTTTTTTATTTTTAGGCCTAGACATCAGTGTCAATAGGACACATTTGCGCTCATGATCTGGGCAACCAAAGAACATCTCCTTATACATTGGATTTTCCATCAAAATCATATAGGCCTCAGTCTTTGAAATTGGATTCAAGTCCACTACACCCAAAGTTGTGTGAACTTTTGCTCCCTATGACTGAAAAACACTTTGCCATAACCTCAGTCGCCCTATCAATGCCATTGATACATTATCAAATGACTGGGAAATTACATTCCCAAGTTCATCATCTTCTGCCACTCTACTTTTCTTGCTTTTAGAAGACATTGCATTTTGTGATGACACTCAAGAACATACAACATTAATTTCCGGTGACCTCTGATCATCTTCGATTTCAAAGTTCTCCAAAGAAACTTCATTTTGGGATACCATAATACCAATCTCATCAATAGTGGTCAATGTAGCATACCTAGCGCATTTCTCCTTTGCAGTTTCAGCATGATCACCTTTTGCTCTATCTTTAGCTCAAAGTTGTGCCATCTTAGAGTTAAGCATAGGTGTTGTCATACACTTCTTGGCCACACGTTTAGACCGTTACAAACTAAGATAAATAGTAATACAACAAATATATAATTATGTAATACAAAATTAAACTCACAAAAAATAGTAATTTACCGCTATGAGTGGCTCCCAAACTTCAGGTTCAGCTGTTCATATATTTAAAGAATCATTCCATCCAAAACCACTCAATCCATCTTTAAATATGTCATAGCATTCATGGTTATTCTTTTTTAACGTCTTTTGTCGATTTTTCACCTTATCCTTGTTAATCTCGATGTGAAATTTTTTCGACCAACTCTTTCACTATGTCATCATATGCCTTAGAGGTAAAAGTTCCATTAACTCTACCACTTAGGCTGTGTTTGGTTGAATGTAAAATATTTTCTGAGTGTAAAATATTTTCTGAGTGTAAAATATTTTCAAGTGAAAATATTTTCGGGAAAGGAAAATATTTTCAAGTGTTTGGTTGCATTCCAAAAAATACTTTGGAAAATATTTTCTAGTGTTTGGTTATGTTGCTGAAAATGCTCTAGAAAACCCATTTTTATCATGTTTCTCACATTTTCTTAGGATCCAAACAAATATTATTACAGAATCAAAATATATAAACAACACAAGAAACAAAAATCAAAATCACAAGACCAATCGTGGCGCGATCGGTTCGTGGGTTCGTTGGTGAGGATGAGGGATGGGTCGATTGGTTCGAGGGTTCGTGGCGCGATCTCACCGTCGCGTGGAGGGGACGAGGATGGCGATCGGTTCGTGCGCGATCTCATCGGTGGACGAGGTGGGTCGATCGATTCGTGGGTTCGTGGCGTGATCTCACTGTTGTGTGGAGGGGACGAGGACGGCGATCTAACCGACGCGATCTCGAACTCGACAGCGCGATCTCTCTCTCTCTGTCTTTGTTTGCGTGTCTGTGAGTCCTTTTTCTCTCTCTTTCTCTCTTTGCGCGTCTCCGGAAATGATTTGAAGGTAAAACAGAAGCTGAAAATATTTTCCGAGTCAAAGGGGCTATTTTACGGTCAAAGTAAATAATTTTCCAGAAAACTCTATTTTCCATGCGCAACCAAACACACGGTTTCATGTAAAAGGACTTCCTGAAATCATTTTCAGCCAAAACAAACGCAGCGTTATGATCACTTGATGTAAAAAAGCATCCACTAAAGCATCATCCATAACACTACTCCATTGTACTTCTTTGCTTGGATCTCTACCATTTTTCTTTGATATCTTGCTCATGCTATAATTAATAGGACAAAAAACACATATAAAATAATGTGTAGATATTAATATTAATTATCAAAAGATAGAGAGCAATATCAAACTGAAAAGAGAAACTTGCATAACATTTAAGTCTATTTAATTGAAACAAAATGTAGCAATATCAAATATTTTAATAGCTAAGTATAGAACAGTTTTATCAAAGTTCATTGCGGTGCACTATGCAATATGACAAATACGTAGCATATCGAATAATAGAAATATACTAGCAAACAAATAGACAAACATAAGTAGCAATATGACATATCAATATACTAGAAAAGTAGCAAACAAACAAAACTAGCAATATTGAATTATAGAAAGGATTTTACTAACGTGTACTCTAAGGGCATATAATAGTATACCATTTTTGGAAAAAAGTTTTATCGGGAATTGAAAATATTTTGATAGCTTTTTCAATTTTTGATAAAATTTTTTCAAAAACAGATTTGTTAATGTATACCCTAAGAGCATATATTAACCGGATCCTTATAGAAATACGTAAATGGCTGGCTTGATAGAAATACAAAACTGGCGTGGTAGAAATACATAAAATGACGAGACAGAAACAAAAGTGGCGTCGTAGAAATACAAAGTAGCAACAAATAGAAAAGCAAAATTAGCAAAACAAAAGTGGCGCGATAAAGTGGCATACTGGCATGGCTTGGAATTGAAAGACTAGCAGAATATAGAAATACTAGCGGACAAAGAAAGACTTAAAAGACTAGCAGAAAAAAAATAAGAAAAAGAAAGACTTGCAGTCAATATAAAAACTCACGGAATATTTGATGAATCAATGAGAACAGCAGCAGTAGCAGCGAAGAGAACAGCAGTAGCAACGTGAGCAGTAGAGTGCAAGCAGGGACGATTCAGGATTTTAAGCTAGTGGGGCTGGAGTATAAATGAAAAAAAACTCATATCTATATAGTATTAAAAAATTATAAATATTCAAAATTATTATTTTTAAATAAATTAAGATGCAATAATTTACCTAAAAAAAAAAAACAAAATAATGTTTTTTTTTTTTAATACTAGGCTGGTTAGGATTTAAAAATAATAATTAGAGCATTCATAGTGGTGGTACTAAAAATTTTAGTTTTTACAACATCACTTTACAATACATCCAATATCAAATGTTTTATTTTTATTTTATCACTTCATTTAAAATAATATAAACAACCCATTAAAATAATAAAGGAAGCAAGAGAATTTGAGTTTTTTAATTGAAGGAAGAGATATAATTTTAATAAAATGTTGTATTTTATTTTTAACAATTTGCTACAGTCAATTGGTATTTATACCAGTTTACTTTAATTGCAAAAAAATTAGCTTTAACTTCTCCAATAACACATAATTTTTTGGTTCTTTGGTAATAAAATATATATATATTTTTTTTGGGGCTAAAATACAATCACTATTGTGAATGTTTTTATTGTTTTTATTAAGTTTTTGAATTGAATAGTTGCTAGTTGGGTGAGGCTAGTTAGGCTTATTGAGGAGAAAGAGCGCCAAAAGTTTTTGAAGGTGCCCAATTACATAAATGAAATATATTATAACTATTTATTTATTTATAGTTGAGGCTAGTTAGGCTTATTGAGGAGAAAGAGCGCCTAAGTGCAAGAATGATAGTAGCTTATTTATTTATTTATTTTTATTTTTTAATGGCTAGTTGAGAAAAAAAGCTGCTGTGATGTGTAAAAAGGGCTAAGATTGAAGGGGTATTTTAGGAGTTTTAACAAAATTTTCATTAAACCTAAATTCATTCCCTCCCATTCTTTCCAATTTTGAGGGGAACAAAAATTTGAGATTTTAAGGGAAAATGGAGGAATGAGGGTTCCTCCTAGCTATTCCATTCCCTTTCACCTAAACTCCCAAACAAGGGAATGAACTTTTCATTTCATCTATTAAAACTCCAAAACAAGGGAAGGGAAGAATATTCTAAAAATATTCTTTCATTCCATTACATTCCCTCCTCCCAAATGAAGGCTAAGCATTGTTTCTAAGTGAGACCAAGGTAGGGGAAGAAAAGATGGAAAGGGTCATGAAAGCCATAGGCTTTGCCGGAAAGATAGTTGTAGGTAATGCTGGTAGACCAGGGGGAATTTGCATGATGTGGACAAATGATTTTAATGTAGATGTAGCTGATTTTAATAAAAACACTATGGCTATCAAAATTAATGATGATGTTGTTGGAAAATCTGGTTTTGTATCTCATACAAAATACACAGCGGAATCAACAAACATGGATCTATTTCATTCATGATTGATAACATGCACTATGTAAATTTTAGAATTTAAGAACAAGATAGCGTACCTTGGTGCAGTGAAATTCAAAACAAAAGATTAGAAGTACTTGGGAATGCTTTTAATCTTCATTCCAATTCCACTTTATGCCCAAGAAGTGTGGTCTCTCAATCAGTTTCCAAGAGAGAATAATCAAGTGGCTTCACTCACACATACACACCATTTCACAATGATGTCTCTCTTAAAATAAATTTTGTATGTTTCTCTCTTTATAACTAACTGATTATCTAATTGGGCTGGCCTATTGGGCATTTCCAATTGGGTTTTAGTGTGTGGCTTGGAGTGAGACCAAAAGGGACCAATAAGATACTAGCTCCAATGGGCCTTGGGTTTTTTTGTCAACTCTTGACAAATCCAAAGTTACCATTAATTATATTTAATACTACTATATAAATATAATTGCACTCTAGGCCTTATTAATAAATTATATCTCAAGACTCTAATGATATCATATGACCCCTCCATGAAATATCCATAGTGAACAAAGTCATAAAGAACTGTCATTTTGTAAACAACTATTTTTATTCTTGAGTACCCGGTTTAATCTTTTAGTTATTCACATTTATTGAAATCCAATTTCAATAAATATAAGCTTTAGTAACTCCTTACTAAAGTGGGCGCCCTGAATAACTAGTTTCCATTAAACTTATCTCAAGGGGATATTTCGTGTCTCTATAAAAAGAGATTATGGATTCCATCTTGAGAATATGTGTTCCCTCAACACTATGTGTGGTTACCCAGCATACTGAGGTTTTGACCGTGGATATTAGATCTCACTCCTGATATATCAAAGTAACCTACATTTCATGATCGGGTTCACTATCCTCTCAGGATTGAGAGTCTATGAAATTAGAAGTTGTGAGATTAATTATTCAGGTGATAGTTGTTGATTGAATAATTATTCTCACAGAGGTCCAGTTCAATATGTCTTAGCTCTTAAGACACATCAACATATCAACTAGAAGTCTTCACTTCCATGATCAAGACAAATCATCTTAGTTGATGTGTTATAGTCTTCGTAGATGAAACGCTTAATTTCATCACCGACTACGAACTATATTTTGAGTTTATAAAGAACTTGTGATTTATATCTTCTATGACTTTTCACATAAATCACATACTGTGCATCTCATGGACTATGATAATGTCCCATTTGTTCATTTATAAATATTCTCATATAAAAACAATTTAATTATTTATAACATGTCAATAAATTGGATTTTAGGGCATAAACCCCAACAGATGTATGTCAATGGGTATTGATTGAGTTTTCTAGACCTCCTTGCTTGACTAAAAAGAGAAAGGCCTGTGAGAACTTGGGAGCTTTGTTATAGGTTATTGAGGAGCCTTGGGTTTGCTTAGGGGATTTCAACCTTGTAATAGATGATAAAAAAAAAAAAAAGGATGGAGGTAGGAGAGATGGAACTTCAGCGCCAAATTTTCTCAAAGAGTTGATGTTTGACTTGGGGGCCATTGATTTGGGGTTTAATGGCAACTCTTTCACATGGATTAATAAAAGATGAGGTAAAAGCTGCATTAGACAGAGGTTAGAGCAACTTCATTAGTCCGTGCAATTTTTTTGTCTATTTTGCAAGAAAAAATATACTTTTTTCTATTTTACACACCCACTTTTACAAAACACCCACATCAGTTTATCTATTCTATCATCTATTTTATTTAAATAATAATATTTCTTTAATTTTTTATTATATCAAACAAACCACTACCCATATGGCCCCACCTACCTTTTTCTTTCTTTGTTGTGAGAAGAAGACAGATGAGAGAGCAACCTGATGGGGAGAGAGAAAAAAAGAATAAAAAAATCATTTGCACATGAACAGTAACCGTGCATATATGCACGGTTACTGTTCATTTGCAAAGCAATTTTGTATATTTGCACATTTTTACAAGTACTAATATGGGTGTTTTTTGGGTTAAAATGTGCAAATTGAGCACTTTTTGTATTTAGCAAGTTTTTGCAACCACTGATGTGGTTGCTTTAGATAGGGGCATAAGTAGCATGAGTTGGAGAAGGATTCTCCCTAAAGCTATTACGGTATTACCACCTTGGTGCTATAAACTCTGATCATTGTCCTTTGTTGTTGGATACTGATGATGCCAAAAATCGTCAGTGAGCCGTACGGTCCTCACGTGTTCTAGACAGAACCTGCGAAACGAAAACAAAGAAGACTTTGCAGAGAGTACCGTTGTGGTACCGGCCAAATACCCTCCGAAGGTTAAGTTAGAGAATTTTCACAACTCTAGAGTGGCAGAGCTAGGGTAAATTATGCGTACCTTGATTTGTGAGGGATTTGGGGTTTTTATAGTAGTGTAGAGCTGACCTTTGTTTCTTGGGGGAGAAGATCTTTCCTTGTAGGGAAGATCCTTATTAATGCACGTACTTTGCAGGATCCTTTCCTTGTAGGGATTCCTTTAATTAGGGTTAACTATAGGATACAAGAAATTTCCTTACATAGATATCCGTGAGAGTCAAGTTAAGCCAAGTTGGACTCGTCGGCCTCTTTAACCCCATTGGCCTCTCCACAATCGTCGGCCATCTGCTCCGTCCTAGCATTCCCGTCGGCCTATAAAGACGCCTATCGAGTCTCCTTGTGGGGTCATCTCGTATGGTGTCATCGGCCTAACTCTTCCATGAAGTTGACAGGTATATGGATGCCGATGACCTTTTTGTGCGATGTTTTGGGGGTATTAAATTTATGGCTAAAATATCCTTATCAGCTACCCCCTACTTCGTGGTACCGTCAGCTTTGGCTGACGGGCCACGGAGTATTAAAGTATTTATGACAATTAATTAAGTGTTTTATTGACGAGTGTGTCATTAAATGCTAGGCGACATGTGGCACTCGCTGGTTAGCCTCGTTTCCAATCACAAGTGTCGCTTCGTTTGTTGTGCCTCTTCGCTCTATAAATATTTCACCACCTCTTTTCATTTTTCCTTATTTCATCTTTGCAAATCTTGAGAGAGAGAGAGCTGTCATTTCGTCATTTTTGATGCCATCTACTTGTTGATCCCGTCACCTCTACAGACTCGTCTATTAACCTTGTAAGTCCTCTTCTCTTTTTCATTCCTTTTCAATTTCCATTTTTCTAGTTGGTCATTACTTCTATAGAGAGACCCATCAACTAGGTTCTTAAAATACCTCCGTTGCTTGTAGGTGAATAGATGTCAAGAGATAATGAAGTGATGAGTGAGTAGTCGTTGTCAGTCTGTGAGGGAGCGAGCTACGACGAAGTCTTCCCGTCAGGTCATGGGCCCGAAGAAGGCTTGTCTTAGTCGTTAGAGAAGGAACCGTTTGCCCATTCTCTTGTCGACGAGAAGGAAGACTATGAAGGAGAGGAAGTAGAGGAAAGAGAGGGAGATGAGGATGAGTACGACAAGGGTGAAGGAGAGAATGAAAGGGAGTTTGAAGGAGAAGATGACGAAGATGAGGGTGAGAGCGATGGGGGAGCTTCTGTGGGGGAAAGTTTAGGAAGCTCAAGGGATGGTCATACCCGTCCCTTCATCCTTCCTGTAATATGGACCGTTAACGATTTTAAGTCGATGATGACGACCAAAATTTTTAATAACTTAAGGGATCGTTACCAAATCCCTGATAACATTCCAATCTGTCTGCTTGGGAAGTATGAAAAGTGCTACTCTAGGAAGACCGCGGACGTCGGCATGTATGACGCCATGTTCGCGGCAGGATTGAGATTGCCTTTGACTGCACTACACCATCAGTTGGCTATTTTCCTTGGTCTATCCGTCAGCCAAATTGCCCCAAATGCTTGGAGGATATTCATAGGGGCTGAAATCCTTTAGGGTCGTCTTAGTGGGGGGAACCATTAGCTTACCTTGGACGAGTTCTTTTGGTGCTATAGACCCCAACATATCTCCTTGTCTCAAGGGATATATCATTTTGCAGCGAGGAAGAAGACACTTAGGCTGGTGTCGGACATGCCCGACTCCAATAAAAATTAGAAGGGCAGATACTTTTTTGTTTAAAGGATGGACTGGGTATGCCGTCGGGAAGAGTAGGTGATGATGCCTCATGGTTTTGACAATACTTGGGGTATTGTCAGGGATACAGGTTTAGCACCATCTGTCCTTTCACTTTTTCTTCATTTATTTGTCTTAAGTGTTTAACGTCATCTGCTTTTTCTCTTTTCAGTTAGCGTTCGTCCACATATAATCGACGAGCAGGAGGCTTTCATCCGTCGGGTGCTTGAGATACCCTTTGACGAGAGGAAGTACAGGGACCTGATCACCCTTGACACACTGCATGCCTATTGCGGTGGTCCTGTGCCAACGCCTGTCGCTCGTAAACTAAACACATACTCCTGACGGCGTAAGTTCCTATTCCTTTGCTTCTTTTTTCCCTTTGTTCTTATTTTCGTTTGCTTATCTAATGTCCGTCTCTTACCCTTTGCAGAAATGAAGGTAGCGAGGCAAATAGCCTTGGTAAGGGCGTCAGCTACAGCGCGTAAGCAGAATTTCATAATAAGGTTTTCATAAGACTTTCATAAGTGGTTTTTCACTAAGATCATATGAGAGAATGAAATGGTTTGTATGTGAGTGTTGGATACTCTCTTATTCTCTTCTTGGAAACTGATTGAGAGACCACACTTCTTGGGCATCAAGTGGAATTAGAGTGAAGATTAAAAATGTTCCCAAGTACTTCTAATCTTTTGTTTTGAATTTCATCACACCAAGGTACGCTTTCTTGTTCTTAAATTCTGCAACTTACATAGTACATGTTATCAATTGCGAATGAAGTAGATCCGTCAATTTTCCGCTGCGTATGTTTGTATGCGATACAAACATGTATTTTTCTTACAAATGGTATCAGAGCGGTCTTCAATTTCAAATCTGTATAACATGTTTTGTGATTTTTGGAATTAGAGATAATAGTTTCATAACATTAGAAAATTTTATATTTAATTTTCTGCATGGTTGTTGAAACTATGATTTGATGAAAACTGATATTGATATTATGATGTTGTTTAAATTTGAATTTAAGTATGTTAAATTGAACTTTAAGGTTATAGCATCAATGAAATTTAGTTTTGACATCAATCTCTGTCTATCATGTTCATATGATGGTTGTTTGTTCAAAAAAAAAAAATGGTTAAAAACTGTCTTTGATAATTTCTGGAAATTAAAAATTCACGAGCCTCAATCGATCGAGCAACGATCGAGTATCGATTGAGCAGCCAGATTGTTTCTCGATCGATCGAGATACACGTTCGATCAATCGAGACTGGAAATTCAGAGGCTCGATCGATCGAGAAGCGATCGAGCATCGATCAAGAACTGGGAATGCAGAATTTTTTCTAAGTGTTTTTCACATAAAGAAAGAGTAATGCTATGTGTGATTAGATTACACATGGTTCTAACTAAAAGACCTAATGAGATCAAAGATATTAGTTAAATAGAACTCTTAGTCCTAAATAGTTTGGGGCTTGTCTTTTAAGAAACATTCTAATGAGATTAGAATTGTTGTATGATTGAATGTCCTTAATTTATTTTAATTAGAGGTTTTTAATGAAATTAAAGTTCTAATTAAAAGGTATATAGTTTCTAATAAGACTAGAGTTCTTAATTTAATAATTTAAGGATAAAGTTCTATATAACTAATTTTTTATCCATTAGAGTTTAAGGAATCCTAAATAGTTTGAGACTTCCATTTTAGTTAGTGATTCTAATGAGATTAGAGTCTTCAACAAATGCAAGGTTATTAGTTGTGATGGGATCACAATTATTTAAAGAAAAACCCAAATAACGAGTGGGAGTGTTGAAATAACCCTTTTGTTAAGTTTATTGTAATGTGAATAGATACCTTGTCTTGACTTCGAGTCTTGCATTCCATGCGGAGGGTATTTGCTTCACAGATTACAAGGTTAAACTTCTTTGTGATTGTGTGAATGTTCGTTACGCTATAGTGACGTGACTGAGTTACATCACATTGAATTTAAACAATTAAACACATTTGATGTGTAGGGTTATAATTGTGATTAGATCACAATGATTTCAAGACAATCCACTTGTTTTAAAATTTCTAGTGGGAGAGAAATACAAGAGTTGGATCTCACGGCCTCCATTGTTGGTTCATAGTGGTGTGGGGTAAACATCTCGTCTTGGCCTCGAGCCTTGCGTTCCATGCGGAAGATGTTTATTTCATGGTACTACAAGATTGAACTTCCCGGTTTATAGTGGCGTGAGCAAGCACCTCATCTTGGCCTCGAGCCTTGCGTTCCATGCGGAGGGTGTTTTGCATCATGGTACTACAAGATTAAACCTTACAAGGGTAGAGTTATGTGGCTACACATGGTTCTAGGCAATGGTATACACTAGACTAAGTTTGATAGTATCATCTATGTTAAGTTCTTGCTATTATTACTTAGAGGCTAAAGGAAAAGCGGCAAATTATTTTTGTTTGGTAAGAGTTACCATGATAGCATTAATAATGAGAAAAATTCTCGTCTAATCATAGTGGTTGGTATTCACTCTATGCTGAGGAATATTAATTGTGGAATTAGGTTGTCGTTTCACCTAGTATAGTATGTTTTTCAGGTTTCATATTATATGGTTATTGATGCAAAATATAATGTCCCTGCAATTATGTTCATAGTCTCAAAATAAAGTTGTCATAAATTTTTTCCTCTAGCTACTATTTTATTGAATCACATTAACTAAGAAATAATTTTGGACATAGTGCTTAAAGGAGCTGAAGTACATAAATATGTTTCGATTCAGCATTGTCATAATTTCCTATACATGATGCATTTATGGAAGATAGCTTATGATGTTGATCATAGTCTCCATTGAAATGCTAATATGCTACATTGGCTTCTATCTCAATTGTGCTACAACATGAGATGCAAGAGTTAGTACTAGACTTAGACTTTATATTAAGTCTAAATGAGATGTTTGGTATGAATCATATTGAGTGCTAAGAAAAGGCTTAAGGAGTTTCAATTCTATATCTTTTTATGAAGGTATTTTTATTTTAAATGAATTGGAATTCTTGGATGTAGAGATTAAATGTTAATCTCATATGGATATGATCCACAAGTCCTTGTTAGAATCATTTGATCAATTCAGATTGTTTTGAAACTAAATTCTTTTTATATAATCTGAATTGATTAATGAGTTCTACGCAACGGAAGACATCCTAAAAGTTAAGGCTAGGATCAATATGATTTAATTCAAATTCTTAGCCTAGACCGAAAGGTAAGGGTAGTAAGAAGAGGAATTATAATACCAAACAGTTGGACAAGCTAGTTGCCCTATTAGTTACCAAAAGGAAATTAGACTCAAAAGTATGACCAAAATGAAAGTGTTTCTGTTTTGGTAAAGCTAAGCATTGTCCATGATTGTTTTTTAGATGAAAATTTACATGTTTTACTTTTAAAGAGAAAGTTTCCATCTTTTGGTTTTGTATGTTTTGGAACTTATGTCTAGATCTTATTAATCTAAATGGTATTCAAGATTGGTGAAAGATGGGTTTTTAGAACCATTATTTTGTTATAATCCCAGTCTATGAATTCTATTTAGAGAATAATATGATCTAGGACTCCTTTATTGTAAAGGAATATAGTTTCAATGACTTCTTTAAGTTAGTGCATATAAGAAGGAGGAATAAGACTCTTTTAGAAATAGTAAAGTACATGATAAGTATTTCCATTTGTTTATCATTTTCTAAAATAGTAAAGTGCATGATAAGTACATTATAAGATTGTACATTTTCTAAAATTGATTTCAAAAGTTTGTTCCTAGAACATTTGTCAAATTGTGGAATGGGTGAAAACCTAGTATATGATACTTCCACTTTTGGAGATGTCCAGCACTTGTGCTAGAAAGGAAGTCTGACAAATTGAAATCAAAAGGTAGAAAAATGTGTGTTTATGATGGGTATCTAAAAGGAATTGCAAAAGATTATTTTGGTAGTAATAAAGAAAACAAGGTGTTTGTAAAGTACAAATACAAAGTTTCTTGATGATGACTATGTGAATGATCTTAAAGCTAAACGTAGAAATATTCTAGAAGCAAAATGTTAGAATTTGTTGTAAGACAACTACAAAATACATTTAGAAATGAGATGGTTGTATTAGATACACCACAAGACATTATTCTAGATATATAGTTAGTACACCAGTACAATATCGTAGTGGGAGGATTGTCAATTACCAAATAAATTCATACTTTTGGAATAAACTTTTGAAGTCATTCCACAAGGATATGAATTTGATCCTCAGTTCTACGTAGAGGCAATAGATGATATGAATATGAATTACTGAATCAAAATTATGTAAATAGAATTAGATTCTATTTAAAGTCTAGAACTTGTAGAGGCGCCTAGTGGCATTAAGCCTATTGTTCTCAAATAGGTCAACAAGAAAAATTCAAGACTAGTGGAGAAAATATTTATTCAGAAAGAAATGGTTCGATTATGAAAAGTTTTTTTCACCAATAGTCAAGTTTGACTCTATCTAGATTCTCTTATCCATTATATTTCATTTGGATGAAATATGACAATGGATATCAAGAAAGCTTCTTTTAGTAGCAATCTTGAGAAATGCATTTATATGATGTGACTAGACTTGTACATAGCAAATAACCAGTAGTGTTTAGTATGCAAGTTGCTTAAATTCCATTTATGGACTAAAGCAAGCATATGAATCATAAAATATCATCTTTGATCAAGAAATCAAATTGTTTAATTTTGATCAAGCATTAAAAGGCCTTATGTGTGTAAAGTTATATAGAATAATAAATCTCTTAATATATGTTAATGATATTCTAATCATTTAGAATGGTGTAGAGTTATTGTCATCAATAGAGTTTTTGTTGTTTAATCCAGTTTGATATAAAGTACTTGGAAAAGACTGATCACATCCTAAGAACTAAACTTCGTTAAAATTCAGAAATTAGGTTGTTGGGTCTATCTCAAACTGTTTTAATAGATTAGACTCTAACCAAATATAGCATGTAATACTTCAAGAAAGGATTATTTCCTTTTAAGTTTGAAGTTCCTTTATAAAGGACTATAGTCCTAAGACATATAAAAGGAAAAGCATATTAAGATAGTTCCTTTTATCAAATCGATAGGAAATCTTTAAGCTATGCTAAATACTAGACTAAATATCTATTTTGCGGTGGGCATGGTAAGCAAATATCAATTGAATCTAAGATCAATTAATTAGTGGGAGTAAAGCATGTACTCAAATATCCTAGGAGAATGAGGGATTATATGCTTGTCCACCTAAGTGAGGATTTGATGGTTACTGGTTGTACATATATTAACTTGTAGTTTGATTGTGATTCATGAAGTTGGACTTCAAGATATGTGTTCATCCTAGGTGGTGAGGATACACATTAAGTGTAAGTATTATCTCATTAGAGAGATATGAGTACTTGAGAAGTAGTAGTAGAAAAGATAATTTATGTAATAAATCAGGCTGAAACTTGTTTCCAAACCTTGCCTTAGAGTGACTATGAATTACTCTAAAGGGAGATAAGTGTCAAATATATGGTAAATTGTCTTTAAGGGCAAGTGGGAGATTGTTGGGGGTTTATGCCCTAAAATCTAATTTATTGGCATGTCATAAATAATTAAATTGTTTAATTATATGAGACTATCTATAAATGAAATAATGAGACATTATCTTAGTCCATGAGATGCATAGTATGTGATTTATGTGAAAAGTCACAGAAGATATAAATCACAAGTTCTTTGTAAACTCAGAATTTTAGTTCGTAGTCGGTGATGAAATTGGGCATTTCATCTGCGAAGACTATAACATATCAACTAAGATTATTTGTCTTGATCATGGAAGTAGAGACTTCTAGTTGATATGTTGATATGTTTTAAGAGTTAAGACATACTGAACTGGACCGCTGTGAGATTTATTATTCTCCTAACGACTGTCAAATGAATAATAAATCTCACGACTTCTATTTACATCAACTCTAAATCCTGAGAGAATAATGGACCTATTCATGAGATGTAAGTTGCTTTGATATATCAGGAGTGAGATCTATAAGTCATGATCAAAACCTCAGTATGTTGGGCAGTCGCATTTAATGTTGATGAAACATATATTCTCAAGATGAAATTCATAATCTCTTAACGTAGATATAAAATATTCCCTTGAGATAAGTTTAATAAGTTTGGTTATTCAGAGTGTTGGGCCCAACCACTTTAGTAAAGAGTTACTAAAGTATATATTTATGAAATTGGATTTCATAAATATATGATGAATAACGTAAAGGATTAAACTGGGTACTCAAGAATTAAGATGTAGTAATCTTCAAAGTGGCAATCAAAATTCATGACTTTGTATTACTACGGATATTGTAATGAAGGGGTTGTATGTATAATAAAGTTTTGAGATATAATTTATTAATAAGGCCTAGAGTGCAATTATATTCTTATAGTGGTATTGAATATAATTAATGGTAACTTTGGACTTATCAAAAGTTGACAGAAAAGCCCAAGACCCATTGGAGTTAGAGTCTTATTTATTCCCTTTTGGTCCTACTCCAAGCCACATACTAGAGCCCAATTGGAATGACCCAAAAGATTAGCCCAATTAGATAATCAGTTATATATATAAGGAGAGAAACATACAGAATTTCATAATAAGGTTTTCATAAGACTTTCATAAGTGGTTTTTCACTAAGATCATATGAGAGAATGAAATAATTTGTATGTGAGTGTTGGACACTCTCTTATTCTCTTCTTGAAAACTGATTGAGAGACCACACTTCTTGGGCATCAAGTGGAATTGGAGTGAAGATTAAAAGTATTCCCAAGTATTTCTAATCTTTTGTTTTGAATTTCACCGCACCAAGGTACGCTTTCTTGTTCTTAAATTCTGAAACTTACATAGTACATGTTATCAATTGCGAATGAAGTAAATCCGTCAATTTTCCGCTGCATATGTTTTGTATGTGATACAAACATGTATTTTTCCTACATTTAGACCAATTAGTCTTTCTAATGTTGTGTACAAAATCATCTCAAGGTTAACTGTGGTCATAATTAGACCATTGCTATCAAAGCTTATTGGACTTTACCAATCTTCTTTCATCCTTGGAAGGTGGATTGCAGAGAATGAAGTAATTTTTCAAGAGGTGTTGCATAGTTTTAATAGAAGGAAGCTTAAAGATGGCATGATGGCCATTAAACTCTAAAAGGCTTATGACAGGGCTAACTGGTAATTTCTTAAGGTTGTTCTAAAAAACTTTGGATTTCATGACAAAAATTCATAAATTGGGTGATGCAGCGTGTTACTATAGTCTCATCTAAAGTATTGGCGAATGGTGGCAAGGTTGCGGTCATTAACCCATCAAGGGGTCTCAGACAAAGGGATCCACTTTTCCCATATCTATTTATCTTGTGTCAAGAGGTATTATCAACGATGTTGGAGAGTGAGTTTATAGAAGGGAGAATGGTTGGATTGAAGCTAAGTTTTAGGGGGCCTTGCTTTCAATCATATCATGTATGCAAATGACATCATTTTATGGAGAGGAGGAGGAGGAGGAGGAGACCCAACCTAGCACCACGACCACCATCGCAACCCAGCACCACCACAATCCAGTTCACAACAACCAACCAGGAGTAGAAGAAGAAAAAGAGAACCACCCAACCACCAACACTACCACCGAAAACCCATCCCAAACCTAACTCAAAATCAACCCAAACTAAAATAAAATAAAAATCAAACCTAATGGAAAACCCATATGAAAAACTCAAGGAAAAACCGCTAGATCTGCCACTGCTGCCACCGGATTTACCGCTATTGCCTCTGTGTATGAGTGTTTGGGTTTGGTATTTGAGAGAGAGAGAGAGAGAGAGAGAGAGAGAGAGATGTGGAGACAGGTAAAGTAATAATAAGAAAGAATAAAAAATATTATTTAAATAAAATAGTGTATAATAAATAAACTAATGTGGGTGTTTTTGAAAAGTGATTGTGTAAAATAAGAAAAGTAAATTCTTATGCTAAAATAGACAAAAAAAAGTTTAGACAGATTGATGTGAATGTTCTAAAGACATTCTTTGTCAAGAAATCCGTACAATGCTTGCCTTTTATGTGAGAACCAAGCTGCACGAGTTAATATTGTTCATTAGGATCTTGTAATAAGATATCGAACACGTGATTTTTGACTTATGACTTGTGGGTTGGATGAGGAGAATACTTTAAAAAGCGGACTCATTTGGCGTTTTAGAAATCATAACTTGATGATGATCATTAGGGTTGTGTATGTTCCATTGGGAACCGAAGAGAGTTGGTTGCACTGCTCCTTGTTCCCATCCTTTGAAATGTATAACTTTAGTCCTTCTACTTTTAATTTTGTGCCAAAAAGATCTCTAGTCTCTACCATTAGCTCTTACTTTGATTTTCTCTATCTCCAAATAATTGTAAAAGAAGCAAATGGCTAATCCCTTCCATCCTTTGCTGCTATCGAAATCCCTAGCATTTTGCTAAACAACTACGTCTCAAAATCAAAGCTAGAGTAATGGAATTGACATTTTTGACCTAAACTTGAAAATATAATGACTAAAGGAAACATTTCAAAGCACAGGGACAAATTTGAAACATGGGATAAAGTTGAGAATTAAATATGTAATTAAACCTAATTTGTCTTATTGGTTTGTACCACTACCTAAGTATGTGACGATTAACTTTGCTGGTGGGATTGTATATTAAGAACTTCCATAATCACATATCACCCCCAAAACGTAGTATATCTAAATGAGAGGGCGTGAGAAAAAGTGAATAGGAATAAACTTGATTGCGTTAATTAAGTTTGTGGAGAGAGATGAAGAGGGGTACCAATAGTTTCTGTATTCTTAAATACGCTAAGAAAAATATTGCAATTTATACCCTGAAAAGTTTGGGATAATTTGGATTTTGCTTCCTAGAGTTTAAAATATCTATATCCCCAATGTTAAATAAGATTAAAAAAAAAAAAATCCTTCCATACATATCCATTAATGAAGTGATTGCTAAGTGCCACTTCAACTTAAAATGACATAGTTATAATATGCTAAAACTACGATGTTTTGGCCATGTCAGCAAAAAATTCACACTAATATTAATTTTTATTATTTTTCCTTCTTTCTTTTATTATTATATTTTTATATGCTAAAAATATGATATTTTTTCATTGCAGAAAAAAAAAATCAACATCAACATCAATATTAATTTAATTTATTATTATTATTTTCCTTTTGGAGTAAAATACTATTTTGATCCTTAAATTTTATCAAAAGTTTGTTTTTCATTTTTAAACTTTAAAAAGTTCGTTTTTCGTCCTGAAACTATTGAAAAGATCATCTTTTATCTATAAACTATTGAAAATATTCTACTTTCTGTCCTTAAACTTAAAAAAAAAAAAAAAAAAAAAAAATCAACCATATTTTTTACTCTAAAATATTAAAAAAATATTTACAAAATTTAACGATGAAAAAAGAACTTTTTAATGTTTAGGAATGAAAAACAAATTTTTAGTAAAATTTAGAAACCAAAATAGTATTTTACCATTTCTTTTATTATTCTACTTTTTTACTCTATCTCTCTCTCTCTCTCTCTCTCATAATATACATTCTCAGAAATAATTTTTCCTATTCTATTAACGAAGCTTTTTAATTTAAGGTTCAAATTTTGCTTAACTATGGCCTTTATATATGTATATATTTTTTAAAATTGTACAAAATGCTCATTTCTCATTTAGAGTATTAATATCTAGTTATTTTTAAAATTCTTTTTTTTTTTCTCCATGTTGAACTCACTAACTTTAAGAGCATTTAAATTATGTTTTCAAGAATATATAAATAAATCTTTTAAGTAAAAACTTTTTTTCTTTTAAAAAAAAAAAAAAAAAAAAAAAAAAAAAACCTCTTCTTCATGTTATAGAGAGTTAGGGAGATCCAAATGCATTACTTTTTATTTTATTTTTCTATTAAAGAAAATATACTATAATAATTATGGTTAAAAGATTGGGGCATGTTCTATTTGTCATAAGTAAATAAAAGAAATTTTTTTTATTTTGATTATTATTATTATTTTGATTATTATTATTATTATTATTTTGATTATTATTATTATTATTATTATTATTATTATTATTATTATTATTATTATTATTTGTATATCACTGTGTTAGAGCGTATAAAAGTGATATTCATCATTTTAATTTATCTGAAATTAATTGTTTTGTCTACATTTTATATCTTATTATATTATTATATTCTAATAGTAGTATTTAATTTATTTAACAAAAACAAACCTTAAGAGAAATTGTTTCAAAATATTAATTATGATTATTATAATTTAAAGGATAATACACATGACTTAATAAAAAAATATTTTCCTTGAATTATATAAAACCGACTTTTTTTTGAGAAGATATATAAACAAGAAAATAGTAATATAATAATAATGTTAAAGATATGTTTTATGTGTGTGTTTCATTTTTTGGTTTTAAATGATTGATATATTTAGATTTTGCCCCCCTCTTAATTTTTTTTTTCACTCCTCCATTGGTTAGGATGTGTGTTTAGATGCTAAGAAGCACCAAGATTGTTAGGGTTTTCCTTTGAATTTCTATTTGGATTCAAGAAAACTGGGATTGTTGGGTTTGTGTTTGGGTTTTATTTGGATGCCTAGACAAGGGATTTGAATTAATTTTTTATTCTTTAATTTTAAAGTTTAAAAAAAAAAAATTAGGCTATTTAATTGCGTGACATAATTGAAATAACATATCTTGTTTTTATTGCACTAACTAGCACATGACAAGCTTAAATGGGATTTAACGGCCACCTCATTAACATAAATGGCTAGGTGGTGCTACTGCTTAGAATTTCAGACGACAAGGAGTTGCAAATAGTTTTAATATTTTTGCTATCCTATTTTGTTTGTCAATAACTGAGGTAGGATAATAAAACTATTTGGTTTAATAATTTGTGTATGGTGCTATGATTAGAATCTATAGAAAGATTGTAGGGGCAGCAAACATTGTAATACTGCTGGTTGCTACTGTTCTAATACCTAATTTTAAAAAAATAATAATAAAACAAAAAAAATTGTCTAACCTATGTGTCCAACCCGACTCTCGTAGGTTGGGTTGAGTTGGACCCTTTGATTAATTGTGTTGGGTTGAGATTTTTTCAACCCACCTATAGTGGGTTAGACTGAAAAAGTCTTGCAACCAAACCAAACCAAACCCAGCTCAGCCCATGCACATCCAACGACTACATGGCCTGTTTTTAATAATTTAGTATGCATGGTGAGGGCTAAATCTGCGCTAACATTGTTTGGCCCCATTGACCTAAAAAATAAACTTTAATTAGGTCACGACTGGGTTAATACGGATTACGGACGGTGACATGTTAATATCATAACCTACGGCGCAGGCTAATTATAATAAAACCTTTTCTTCCTTGAAAGACAAGGTTTGGAGAAAACTTCATCGGTTAATACATTATACATTGGCATGTTATCATAAGAAGATCCTTATCAAGGCAGTGTGACACAAGTAGTACAAACTTACACCACAAGAATTTGTGCTTAGACCTTAATTAATGGGATGTGCAACTGAGAATGAACAATTGAACCAAAGGGAGAATGGAAGTAACTGTAACTGTAAGTGTTCTTTGAAAAAATATTGTTACAGGAAAAGGGTTTTTTTTTTTTTTTTTAAAGTCCTGTACGTATTTTTATACAATATCTCTGCATGCAATCCTGTTGAATTTTGAATAATGCTTAATTTTCAGCGGCTGCCACTGGAGATCGGTTTGAAGTAGATGGTGTTTCTGATAAATTTCAGAAGTTTAAGGATACGAGTTCCATCACGGATGATGAATCAGATTCAGATGGCCTTTCTGATATTGATGATGTTGAGGTATGAAGCTTATTGCATTAACCATTTTTTTTTTCCTTATTATAGAATATTTTGGTCTCATGGGAGGTGCACATACTACAACAAAAGCTTATCAAATGAGAGCTGAATGTCACAAATATTTGACATAATTGCCAACAATTACAATTAGCATTTTAGTTCTCATGAAACATGAGAATTCTAACTCCCATCACTTAGATATGAAATGCCAACAAAAAGTCAGCTTCTTTCTTTGGACAGCAGTTTTGGGGAGAATTTTAACTATTGATAATTTGAGGAGGTGTTGAATAGTTGTTGTGATTGATTGGTGTTTCATGTGTAAGAAGGATGGGGAGACTATTGACTATTTACTTATTCACTGCCCTGTAGCTAGAGAGTTGTGGAATATGGTCTTTTTGTTATTTGGGGTTCAATGGGTTATGTCAAGTGGTATTGTGGAGCTTCTATCTAGCTGGTCGAGCAAGTTTAACAGACATAATCTGTGGTGATCCTTCATTGCCTCATGTGGGGTATTTGGAGGAAGAGGCGTACTTTTGAAGGAGGGGAGAGATCGATCCATGAGTTGAAACTATCTTTCCTACTGACTTTGCTTGAGAGGATAATTGTGTTAGGTGTTTTTAGTCTTAACTCTTTAGTTGATAGTTGTACATTCTTTTTTTTATAGATAAATGTTGTACATTCCATGCACCATAGTTTTTTTTTTTATAATGTTTTTGCTGTTTTTTTCCTTAGCACATTGCCTGTGTGCTTTGGCCCCTTTGGTATGATTTCTATATTTTTCAATGAAGTTTATTACTTATAAAAATAAATAAAAATTTCTAGTTTATCTAAATCTTCATGAAAATTACTAATTATATATAGTACACGTCAATTTGAGTTTTCATCGAACAAACAAGTGCATTGAGTGATTTCCGGGACAAAAAAAAAAGGGGGGGGGGGGGGGGGGGATATTTCAGCCAAAAATATGTTTATCATTGTTGTAGGGTTTTTTTGTCATTTGAAAATTATCCATAATGGTCAAAATATTAATTTTGTAGCTACAAAACAATTATTCAGAAGATTATTTAAACAATCAAATTTTATATTTTTAAACATAGTGTTGTCTAAAATATGGTATAAGAAAATTCCTATTCCCAGGTATGGTTCAAGTTATGATAAAGTTGTGTGGTTGGGGGAAAAGTTGTGTATTTTCTCTTTAAAGTCACCCTAAAGGGTAGATCAAGAGGGTAGAGAAAAAGAGTGGAAAGCTGCATAAAAGGTTGAGGATGTTTTTGTGGAGGGTTGCAACTGGTTTTCTACCATTAGCAAGCAGATTGGCTAGAAACTTGGTTGGTGAAGGAGAGGTGTGAGGTTTGTGTGGAATGGAAACAGAAACTCATTTGTATTTGAGGTCTTAAGAAGCAAGGCTATCTGGTTTGGTTCAGATTGGGCTTTGAAGTTGGATGAAGTCCAGATCTGCTTGAGATCAAAGTTGGTGCAGTTCAATAATTATGCTCCTGATAATTTGCAGCAGGACCAAATTACTGCAGATCATTTTTCCTTGTTAGCTGCTGTTACCATTGATGTTCTGTGGAAGCTGAGAAGTTCAGTTTTATTTGGAGGAGGTAAGGTTTAGCCAGAGGTTTTGCTTGGAGTATACATCATACTTTTATTATGAGTGCCAGGAAGTACCAAGAACCAGAGATGGTGATTCTTAATCAAGTGATACCATGTTGGGAATGCAATGCCCTCCTGAACAGTGGCTAAAGTTTAATGTGGAGGCTGCTTGGGATGAAGATATTGCTTGTGTAGTAGTTGTAGCAAGGAATAGCACAGGGGAAGGTTCAAAAGCTTGGGTAGAGAACACTAGATTGTATTCAGCAGCTGCCAAGGCATTGGCAGTGAGATGGGCTCTGGAGTTGTTGCTTGATATGGGCTGCAAGCAGGCTTTAATGAAAGGTGATGCTAAATTAGTGATAGAAGGCATACTTATCTATAGAAAAAAGAAAGAGAAAAAAAGAAAGTGAATAAAAAGGATGTCAATTTGTTCAAGAAAGTTGGGTGGGATATTGTGCTTCTGCCGGTGGACTCTTTGAGGATTTATGGAAGCTCATCTCGATTTCAGTTTTTTTTTTAATGGGTTTGTAGAAATAATAATAGAGTGGCCTATTTTTAGGTATATGGAGCTTTAAATTCAAATTTTATGGGGTTCTTCAGACTGACTTTTCCAAAAAATGGTTGTGAGGGTTTTGTAAGTGTATAAGCCTGGTTTGTAATTTTTATTTGTTTGTTATTTACAATGAATTCCTTTTGAAAGAAGAATTTGAGTTGTTGAGTTTGAACTCCCAAGAATTAGTAAATCTCAAAATTTGAAATTCTCAACAACAGAATTCATTGGGTTGGTTACAGGTTGCATTCTTATGAAGCTCTATACAATTATGCATGATAATATTTCATTTTCTTTCATTTAATTTTAACAGTGAGTTTGTTGCTTGATTTGTGTTTTACTAGATTGATGGCTACCTGAATAATGACAAGGAGACGCGTTATAAGACAATTATATGGGAAGAAATGAACAAAGAGTATCTTGAGGTTAACATTTCATTGCAACTTTGAATTGATTTTTTAGTGAACATAAAATATACGTAATCTGACAATATTCTTCCCTTAAAGGTTTATATAATGTAATGTATCTGTATGGTTTCCAGGAACAAGAAGCAGTAGCTGCTGCTAAGATGGTCGCTAGTCAGATAGACTTGGAGAATTGTTCTGATGAATTACAAGCTGCGCCTGAATTAGCTGCAGCAGCTGTGGCCAAGTCGAGAAAGGTGTTTATTTACATGCCATTTATTCAACTTTGTTTTTCATTTCGGTAACTTATTTTAGTGAAAACCTAGACTTTTAGACGCAAAGAGGACTGGAGCTTTTTTGTTGAAAAAATGCGGGTGAAGTTGGCTAATTACATAGTGTTTATAATGGCATTGGGAGTCAAGTAAAAGATATGTCTGAAGGATTTCGTTAGTTATTTACCTATAAATTTGATATCTCATGTGATTGAATTTGTGGTAATAGTTTCATCTTCCAAATAAATAGTTGGGATCAAATCATGTTTGTGATATGTTTTGGCTTTAATTTGTAGTTTATATTTTTGTCAAAGTTTAGATAGGCCTCTACCTAGTGTTGATCATTTGATCTGGGTCCCAGAAAACGAGATCTGCTAATACAGTCCTAAACTCTGTTTATATATATAAATTTTTTTTTCAGCCCAAAAATAAAAATAAAATGACTCAAACTTTTGCACTTGCTTTGACTATTGTTAGTTTTTGTTTTTGTTCTTGTCCCCCTCCCCCCCCATCTGCTTGCAGAGTTGTAAGAGAAAATGTTTCTTCATTCAGTTGTGGTTGTTTTGAAATTATTATTTTGCTTGTCTTGTAATTCTCAATAGAAATCTCTATTCTCTAACAATAATATCTTTGGTTTCATATTAAATTAGGAGCGAAAACGAAAACAAGATTTGAATGCCAATCCTGCTCAAACAGCTGCAGAAGCAGCTCATCAAATGCCAATCAAGAAGGTAAGTCATGAAAAGATCAGTGCTTGAAGCAAATGAGTATTGACTAAATATGGTAGATAGGTGTGTGTGTGTTTTAATAACACGGTATATCAGCTCAACTGTATTAATATGATTCATTTGTTCTGTTTAATCTATGCCAATATTGTTTTCTTATTAGCTTCACTGAGGACCATATAATATTTTTTTTTCTTCCACTTGTTGTCCTGTTTTACCAGTGTAAAGTCTACTAATTTCATTGCTTTTTTGTTTCTCTCACCGTTGCTACTAAGATGTTAATTTCCTTCTGGTGTTGATTGTGTTCTTGTTCACAGAGACTCAGTTCGAAAATCAACTATGATGTGTTGGAGACACTCTTTGCCAACGATGTATGTTTATTTCCTCTTATTTTTATTCTGAAAACTTAAATGTTAAGCTTCTGAAAGTGTGTGCGTGCGTGTAATTACCAATAAAATAAATTATTTTAACTTATTATCTTTTTTATTATTCTTAATCCTGGCAGCCACCTTCTGATTCAAATAAAAAAGCCAAAGCATCAAATGGTGATGGAAGCGATGGTGAGAAAGAGCATGATAGGGACATCACAGACAACTATGAAGAGCTGGGACAAGGGTATGAAGACATGGAACAGGAAGATGCCACAAGAATATATAGCAATGGATTGCACTATGAAAATGAAGAGGATTTTGATGACTATAACTACGATAATGGTGACGATGGATATTATTGAATTGAAAAGTAATTGCATTCAGAGATGTAACTCACGGAAGGCTCATTTGAATTCTTTGAATCCCTTGCAAAGAAAGTATAAAATCAGATTGGAACACGACATAGAAAGAAAATTGAAAGAAGAAAGAAGTAATATTGTAGAATTTTTTGAAAAAATGAGAAAATACTTATTTCTAGTCAATCAAAGAACGAAGCTGGGGTAATTGATGTTACAGTAGCCTCGTCTAGGGATGGCAATTTTTGCCCGACCCGCGGGTACCCGGCCCGGCCCTAATGGGCCGGGTTTTATCCGGTCCGATTAAAAATAGGGTCGGGTATGGGTTTTAAAAAAAAAAAAACCCGAAGCGGGTCCGGGTCGGGTCTGGGTTTTATAAAAAAACCCGAGACCCGACCCGAGACCCGGCCCGTTAAAAAACCCGATAGCCTAAATTACAATAATACCCTCTATATATATATATATATATATATATATATATATATATATATATATATAATCTAACCCTAATCCGAAACCTTACATTTCTTCAGCCTCCCTCTACTCCCTCAGCTCTCTGCCTCGCCTCCCTCAGCTCTCTCCCTCAGCTCAGTGACCCTCCCTCACTCCCTCACTCCGACCGACACTCCCTCTCCCTCAGCTCATTTTGCTTTGTTTAGATCTCCTTGGAAGACCCATCTGGTTTGTGCTCTCACCGTCTTCTTCTTTCATTTTCCTTTTTTTTTTTTTGTTGTTGTTGTTGTTGACCGACACTCCCTCTCCCTCAGCTCATTTTGCTCTGTTCTGATCTCCTTGGAAGACCCATCAGGTTTGTGCTCTCACCGTCTTCTTCTTTCATTTTCCTTTTTTTGTTGTTGTTGTTGTTGTTGACCGACACTCCCTCACTCCCTCTCCCTCAGCTCATTTTGCTCTGTTCTGGGTCTCTTATTTTATGTAAATTCATAGGTTAAGTGTACAGAAATTGGATGCTTTGTTTTGTACCAGTGGGGTCATGGATTGATTGATTGATTGGGTTTTTTTGAGGTGTATTGGTTGAATCACTGTAGATTCTAGTTTGTTTGTGGTCATTGAAATTTAAGATTGATTCTTGTTATCCTGGGTTCAGTTAAGGACTATGTTGAAGTTTCTTTTTTGGGTCTTCTTTGATGTTTCAGTTTGGTTTATAATTTTGTAGGCTTAATATGTTATTTTTTATTTGTTTATTAGTTCAATATTAATGCTTTTGCATGTTTTATGGTATTTAAAATCAAAATTGTGTTTTTATATTTGTTAGTTATAATTTGATGAAGTTTATTCCATTTTTTAATTCATTGTTGTTGTAGGTTCTTCAACTATATCTGGAGATAGTACATTTCAATCCATTCTTGATGATAGGGAGCCAAATGAAGACGATGGGAGTTGTGCCACAATTGATGGGAGTTGTGTCACAATTGTGGAAGATTAAACATTTTGTATTAATTTAGTAGCTTATTTAATTTCATAGATTTGTTGGATTAATTTGTTGGATTGTAATTATTCTAAACTTGTGGGATTTATTTTGTAGCTTTTTAATTTCTTGGACTCGTTGGACTTTTGATACTTATTTCTTGGACTTGTTTGATTTATTTTATTTTTTATGTTTAGTTGGTGATTTTAGTTATGATTTTGTTGATTAATGATTAAATGGTTATCTTAGCTAGGTAATTTATTGATTTAAAAAATCTTGGTTATGATTTATTGAATTATGATTATGATATTAGTTATGATTTATTGATTTATAGATTTATAATTAACAGGTGATTTATTGATTTATGATTAGTAGCTTATGATTTGAACTGATTTGGCATTTGGGCCATGTTATTTAGGCTTGAATTGGAATATGCAGGCTTGAATGTAGGCAAAAATAAATTTGGGCTTAAATTTTTTTTTTTTTTTTTTGGTTGGGCCACGAATTGGGCCCAATCCCTAAACGGGACCCGCGGGGCCCGCAGGGCCCGGTTGGGGCGGGTCCGGGCCCCGGGAAAAAACCCGGTACCCTAAACGGGCCGGGCCCGGGCCACGAATCTTGCCCCGCGGGTCGGGTCCGAGTATGGAAAAACCCTGCCCGAACCCGACCCGTTGCCATTCCTAGCCTCGTCACACGGCTTTAGAACTTTTTTTGGATGAATGGGTGCGTTAATTTAAAAAAAAAAAAAAAAAAAAAAAATCATATATGTACACAACACCCTTGACAGCTGTCAATAATTTGTCGACAACAAAGGATGGAGGTTCAGTGCATGAGTCATAAATAGATAATCTAAGTGACATTCTTTGCCAAGAAATCCGTACAATGCTTGCCTTTTATGTGAAAACCAGGCTGCACGAGTTAATCTTGCTCATCAGGAGCTTGTAATTAGAGATCGTAACATATGATTTGAGGGTTGGATGATAAGAACTGAATTTGAGGACAGTTGACCTCCAAGAATTAGAGAAAGGAAATTAGAGAGATATTGGAAATGAAGCGAAGTAAAACTTGGTTTATTTTCTGAATGAATCTCATACAACCAGAAGCTAGCCTTTATACTGACTTAGGCTAATAAGCTCTCACTAAGCCATTGGCACTAACTAACTTTTTAACTATTTGCCAACTTGGCACTAACACCTTCCTAACTAACTTAGGATACAACTAAATGATTACAACACATTTAGCACCTGCTCAATTTCATTAAGCACATGAAAATTGACTATCTTTGTCAAATTATATGATCACATACTTCACAAGTCACTCCTATACGTGTGCTGTATCATTGAGCTTCATAACTATAAAACTCAGACAAACAGTTGTTGCTGCACTAGTGAACTCAGACTAGGGTTGTAGAGATTTAGACTGGAATCAAAGCGGAGTTGGCTGTACCGCTCTTGGTTGCTACTGACTGTAAGAGGGTCTGCAATTAGAGCTTTTGAAGGAAGTTGCACGCGACGCACACACAATTGTTGGCCTCACATGAGAGATACAATTCTGGATGTTTGTACTAAGGTAGCTGAGAGATGCCAAAGTGTGAGTCCTCCAAGAAACTACTGTATCAAAAGCTAACACTTATGTTAAACATCTTATAACATATTATGTATCATGCAGTTAGAGAAAAGTGGTAATTTTTTGTTTAATTATACATTTATTCCTCTACCTTCACCCCCATGTTTTAAAATGGTTATCATCCTTTGAGATGTTTAACTTTAGTCCTTATACTTAATTTTGTGACAAATAGATCTCTACCGTTAGCTGTTTAATTTTTTCTATCTCCAAACATATAAAAGAAGCAAATGAAGTATTTGAATAACCAATCCCTTTCATCCTTTGGTGCTATGAAAATCCCTAAGATTTTGCGGAATAATCCAATCTCAAAATCAGAGCAAAGAGTAATGGCATGGATCTTTCGACATGAACTTAAAAATATAATGGCTGAAAGGAAACATTTTAAAGGACAGGGGCTAATTTAAAACATGGGGTAAAAGTTGAGGATTAAATTTGTAATTAAATTCAGTTTGTTTTCTTGGTTTGTACCATTGCCTAAGTGACTATTAACTTTGTTGGTGGGTACTATATACTAAGAAATTCCATAATTACATATCATCCCCAAAAAGCATCACATCAAAATGAGAGGGCATGAGAAAAGGCGAATAGGAACAAACTTAATTGTGTTGAGTTTGTGGAGAGAGATGAAAAAAGTACTAGCAATTTGGGTGTTTTGAAATACACTAAGTAATAAATTGCCATACTCTTAAAAGTTTGGAGTAATTTTATATTTGCTTCCTAAAGTTCAAAATTTCCATTCCCTTAATGTTATGTAAGGTTTGGGAAAATAAAAACCATCCATATTTGTTAATGAAGTAACGGTTAGGGGCCAAAATGGGCATTTGCCCCTTTCGCTCAAAAGATGTAACAAAATGCCCCTGTTCTGAAACTATCTAGCAAAATGTCCCTGTTTTGAAATTCAATTTGATGAAAATCGAGTTATTTGGAAAAATTCACATGGAACTCAAGTTCTATAATTTTTTATATTTTTATTAAGTTTGATTGCCTATAACTCGATTTTTTAAAATCGAGTTTCAAAACAGGGGTATTTTGCTATATAGTTTCAGAACATGGGCATTTTGCTACATTTTTTGGGAAAAAGGGGTAAAAGCCCATTTTGGCCAACGGTTAAGTATCACTTTAGCTCAAAATGACATAGTTTTAATATGCTAAAACTATGTCGTTTTGTCCACATAAAAATTTTTTTTTTTAAAAAATCTACATCAATATTAATTTTTCTTTTTATTTTATTATTCCATTTTTACCCTTCTCTCTCTCACACACACACTCTTCAATCCTAAACACAAAAAAATCAAATCATAAACTCCACTCCGATTTGGTGCTCTTTCGGCACTGCCATCCAATTGGTGCATATGTACTTGACCAAGTTGTTTCGTGGTCAACAATGGCACACGACTTCAAGCACCATGGACAACATTAGATCCAGTCTTTATGACATGATTTTCATCCCGATAACTTCATCTTTAGCTAGTTTGGCACTAACAAAAACAAGATTTTCATCCCGATAACTTCATCTTTAGCTAGTCTGGCACTCAACGACTGGGCCAAGGACCATGCTGACTTATTTCCAACTAGGCCAATAACTTGCACCCAAGTTGATGTCAACTCATCGTAGCCACCCACCCTACTCAAATCCAAGATTCAATCTCGACATTGATTGTTGCTATTCTTGAGTTTGGTGTGGTTGCAAGGTGTGCATTGGGATTCACATGGAGCTAGGTTGTTAGGTTCTATACTTGTATAGTTTTATTGGCAAACACGTGAATACAAACTTGTCTAGATATAGCTCATAGAGTTTATAGGATTGATTATACAATACTCAAGATGGTGGTATTCAGTGTGCAAGAACAAGAAAAAAGTTGATTCAAGGAAGTAGATTTTTAACATTTTTGATTGATCGAAAATCACGAATCAGATCAGTTTGCAGATTTTATCGTCCAAATCTACTAAGGCTTCATGCCACTTATTCTACACTATAAAAGAGACTCTATTGGACGTGAATACGAGAGAGACTCACACTAGTCATCAAAGGTGCTCAAGATTCAAATCTTCAATGAGATTTTGAAGTGTATGGATTGGAAGTTCACATTGCAGTAGTTCACTGTAAGAGAAGTATATGGGATTTAGAGCTCAGTTTAGTAACTGAAGTTAAATTTAATACGAATAAAATTATCCTTGATTGTAAATCTTCATCTTATAGTGAACTGTTACCTTAGGATTGATTAGGTTAGGTCCCCCCCCCCCCCCCCCAAGGTTTTTCATGTGAAACTGGTTTGGTTTCATTGATTTCCTAGGTCATCATAGTGGTTCTTGTTTTTTTAACTTAAGGCTTTCATAATAGATATAATTAACAACTCGAAGAGTAGATTCACCCCTTATGTAATGGCTCGTCTTGTGCTTAGTCACTCGCGAGATTCGGATAGGGGAGTAGCAAGTCTTTTTTGAAAAAACTCGCAGTTCTTCTTATATATATATATATATATATATATGTATGTATGTATGTATGTATGTATTTTATTTTTAGATACTAACTCTTTGGTTGGATTGGGTTGGGACTTCTATAAAATTAAGGGCCCAAATTCAAATTTTGAAACTTTTAAGGGCAACAAGATATATAGCACATTTTAGAGTGTAAATTGCAATCTTGTCTATGCTAAATTATCTATTTTATTATTTATTTTTTGAAATCAAGACAACCATGAAATTCTGCATAAAATGCTAGTTTTTATTTGTTTTTTGTTTACTTAAAGTATTTCCATCAAGCTTGAAGAAATTTTAGTTAAATTTGGTCTAAAAAGCTATTTTAACGTAGTCATGTAGATAATCCAACTTTAGACTTAAAAATCTACCTCTAATTTTATTTTATTCATTGTTAATTTTTTTTTCTCACTAGATATGCTATAATTTTTTTTCTTCCTCTCTCTCTCTCTCTCTCATACCCAACCACTGTAACCCCTCACTCTTCCTCTCATTTGGCACTAAACTTATTTCTCACTCCTTCTCGTATAGTTGTTGTTTGTTGACTCCTCGGGCCTCATCATGACCCTCCCTCTCTCTCTTCCTCTCATAACATTCAAGCTTTCCATCAAACTTTGAATTAGGCTTTGCCACTATTCACCATAATAATTTCAATTTGCTTGAAGCCTAAAGCATCTCTCTCTCTCTCTCTCTCTCTCTCTCTCATACACACACACACACATGTTTGGCTACCTCAAATCTTTGCTTTTTGTGATGGCGATTGTTGATTGTTGTTAATGGGTTTGGCAAGTCATTGGAGACCTTGGAGGTTGGCGGTTGGCAATTGACAAGTTATTGGAGACCTTAGGTGTTTGATGATTACGTCAATGATTTTTGATGGAATTGAAGGTTGATCATGGTTGTGTGAATCGTGACCTCAAATTTGTGTGGATTTGATGGAAGTTGTGGACAAACGCTAGTTGTGGATGAGAGAGAGAGAGAGAGAGAGAGAGAGAGAGAGAGAGAGAGAGATACTCATTTTAAAAATTTGTTATTTCTTAACAACTCAACATTCAGTACCATAGAGCATAGATAGTTGTATATTAGTCTTATATAATTTTCCCTTTAAATTAATAGGTATTCTATATTTACACAATACTCCTGATGCTTTTCTCCATTTCATCTACCCTACTTTTATTTTATGATTCACGTCCTCTTCAATTTCTCAATCTTTGTAAATTATTGACCCAATCTCTCTCTTTAGTATCTCTTGGCCATCAAGTCTTATTGCCCATTCCTCTCTATTTTTACTTTTACCAAATTACATTCCATGTACTCTATTTTAGTCCCATTTAAATGAAAGTCTTTAGATTCTAGGGCGTCTTGCCAAATTTCTAATTTGGCATTTACTCCACTTCTAATTTTATTCACTAAATCTATATTATCTGCAAAAAGCATACACCAAGAAACTTTTTTGAATCGATTCAGTAAGCTCATCCATCACTAGTGTAAAGAAATATGGGTTTTAATACTAATCCTTAATGCAAACCTATATAGTGAAAGGAAATTCATTCTTTACTTGTCCTCACACTAGTAGTTACAACTTCGTCATACTTATCCTTAATTAACTTAATATGCTTTAGGGAACTCATTTTTTCTTTCTAAACCCACAACATAACATCTCTAAAGATCCTATCTTATGCTTTCAATCAATGAAAAGAGTCTTGCAATTAGTAGAATAATAGGTATAGCACACCGATAAATTTCAAAAGCAAGTTTTAAAGAGCTATCACAACAAAGTCTTCAATGTGATAAGATTTTGCTTCAAACTTTTCAAGGAATTATATTTTAGCAGCAACATTCACCAAAGTATTGCGATGAAATTATTGTTTGATAAGTTATTATTCAAACTAGTTGTGATAGTAAATATAAACAATAACTAATTTAACATTATTGTAACAAAATTCTCATTGTGATCATTGTGGTGGGCCTTTCTGAGATTGTGGGCTAGGCTGCCTCTTGTCACACTACGGCGCAAAGGTTCTGGGTAGGAGAGTCAGGACCGGTCTAATTGCAACTCACCACAAACCGGCTTGTGCACAAACTAAAGCCCTTTTGTTGAAACTTCGATCACATGCCCATGGTAGATGAGACTGTTACATAAGAATTATGGCAGGCAAATACAATATGACAACATTAAAAGAAATATACTTGCTGTTAGACAGAATAAGTAAAGGATTCTCAATTAAAATAAAGAAAGAGAACGGCACAACACCAAGAAATACATTACAAATGAAATGGCAGAGGCAAAAGAGAAATAATACTAGTACTTAATCAATAAAAGCAAGGAAGGAATGGCTAGTATGCCGTGCTCAGTTGCATTATGGGACTAAGACCTAGGAAGGAACCACTCCCTCAATGTGAATAAACTCTCAGGAAGATTCTGCTGTAGAAATTACCCACTTTGAGGGAACGGGCCTAAATGGCTTATGCCCAGAAAATCCTTAATCCTTAACAGAGGATAGGCTTTTAGAGGGAGAGAAGGGGTTACCTATTGGTGCATGCCTGTCATTCTATTCTCTCTCTATTTTTTCTTCCCAACTTTCTTTCTTTTCTTTTCTTTTTTTTTTTTTTCTTTTTTTTGTTTTGTTTTGTTTTGTTTTGTTTTGTTACTCTACTTTTCCCACTCTTTTCTTTCTAGCTCTTACTCGTGTGTTATAGTGGTGATTGTTGTTGTTGTTATGAATATCTCGTTATGATTGTTGTTGTGTTGATGATCCCACTATGCACGGCGGAGGCTCCTTATATACTGCCTGCTGTGACTGGTTTTTTACCATTTCACCCTTTAACCACTTTTGTCTAGGTGTGGATATCCTTCTAGATCACCCACTGGTTTGTCTAGCCACCACCACTTACCTGTGCTGGCCGTGTCACTCCCCATTACCAGACAAAGAAAACTATTTTGTTTGCTTGTTCACCGTAGCATTCCTATCCGCAACAATGTGGGCATTCTCTCTTACTATCCCTCATGGCATGCACCTAGTGGTTCCAACTCATCTTTCCCTCTTTTGGGTGGTATGTCATTCCAGCAGGACATCTCCCCCAAAAGAGTTTGAGCTGGAACCCCAGAATAGGCTCCCCCCTTCTCCCCACCGCCAGACTATACCCTCACTTACTTCTGACCCATGACCCACCACTCCTGTATTGGCTGGGTACAGGTTGGTGGTGTCTGGACCTTACGTGTGCTCAATTTCCGTGTATGTCCAAAGCTTGTCTGCTACTCATGCGTTTGCCATAGTCTAAAGGCTCATTTGTACATTCTACCGCTCATCATTGACCTCTTGTGGCGTGAACTGTTTTCTGATCTTCTATTCTTTATGGCTTGCTTCCTTCAAGGGCTGGGCCTTGCTTGATTGTGGGCTTTTCTCTCTTTAGCCCACTCTTTGCTCCTTTCGTAAACTTGCTACCATTCCTGCTATGCTACTCTATTATTCCTGCTGTGGTATTATTTGACTCGTGCTTGCTGGGCCTCTTTTGGGCCTGCTGCATACTTTTCTTTCACTTGATTACAGTGACCCAGCATTGTCATTGGGTTTGCATTCATGCTACTTGGGTTTCCTTGACCCATTCCATTACTTACAGGCTTTCTTGGCCCATTTCTTCCTCTTTGAGCATCCTCGGCCCACTTTCTTTCCTTACGCATCCTTGGCCCATTCCGACTCTGCATTCCCATGGGCTTTTGCTAACTCTTTTAGGCTTCCTTGGCCCAATTACCATATCATTTACCTTTGGGGTTCATGGGCTTTCCATCAACCCCTTACTCACTTACTTCATCACTTTGGACCTGCCTTGGCCCATTCTTGCTTTCATACTGCCCATGGGTTTACTACTTCTTTCTTTGGGCTCTTTTAGGCCCGCTTGCTTCTTTCGAAACCCATTTATCATTTTATGGGCATTTGATCCATCATTCCTGTCATTCGGGCTTAATGATTTTTCTCTCAATTTACTAACTCTTTTCTGCCCATATTGTTGGGCTTCTTCCTGCTATTGGGCTCTTCCAAAATGAGCATCAACAATAATCTATTAATTCAAATTTTTGTGGCAATAAATATGAAAAAATAATTGAGTCTATATTATGAGAATAAACATGAACAATAATTTATACAAGGTTATTGCAACAGTATTTTCATTGTGATAAGTTCTATTTTATCTTTTTCTTCCTCTCCTAAATAAATATTATTTCTAAATTTGTTTTTCAATATATACACCATATTAAAAATTGCAAGCACAATGTTACAAAATGTAAAGTACTTTATCTAAGTTAAAAATACTAATAGACATAATTTGTTGAGTTTATATCCAGCCACATAAAATTAAAATGTGCAAAATGAATTTTACCTTTGAGCTTCAAATAGTGCAATGCATCAATTACGAACCACCCAAATGCCCGTCACCCTATAAAATTGAACAAAATTAATTGACTATAATTAAAAAAAGAAAAAGAGAGAAACATTTGTAGAAACTCGTTATTATTATTATTATTATTATTATTATTATTATTATTATTATACACACACAATATATATATATATGTGTGTATATATATATATATATATATTATATTATCTGAAGAGTGAAATTACTAATAATGAGGGATAGGTGAATGCAAAATAAATGCTGTATTCTTGTTATATATGAGTAATTAATATATGAAAATTATATCATTTTATTAATTTTCAAGGTGTTTGTGTATGCATGTTACAATACACGATAAAGAAAATTAAAATGGATTCTCAATACAATTTAACAATTATGAATTTGACCCGAAAATAGAAAGACGTTGGACAATAGAAAGACGTTGGATATTATTGCCCATTAGTATCAAATATATATATTTGATACTAATGGGCAATAAGATCCAAGAGATGTGCTACCCTTTTGTTTTTAAAATTTATTTTTCCCAAAAAAGAAACAATATGGTGAATATTATTTGAGACAAAACGGTTTAGATTAACCTTTAAGAATAAAAAATCTGGTTAAAAAGATAATTGAGCATTTTAAGTGTTTCCTTATTTCACTAGTACTAAAAATTAAGAACCCAAAAAGATATCTGAGGGTTGCATAAAAAAAAAGAGCCGAGGAAATTAAGAAAAGTATAAAACTTATGTTGATTTGTTATACTGAGACATAAAAATGAATTAATCACGTAAGGAAAAAAAAAAAAAGTAAAAACATTTTTCATGAGATTTCTTTGGGTATACTTTGTGTTTCAATACACTAACACAATAAAGCAAAATTGAATTTTGAAGATGGGGTGGGGGGTATAGGGAAGAAAAGTATATATTAATTTTTGATTGCTTAGTGATCCCTTTATCTGTACAAATATACGTAGTCCTATACTTTCAAGCAGTTGAAACTTGACTAAATTATGGATCACAAGCAAGAATAAGAATAAAAAATCTTTGTTTCACATCAATCACACAACTTCAACAGCTGTGCAATGCACCTTAGGCAATTTCTCTAGCAAATCTACCGTGAGCATGGAAGCCCTAGGCTTTGGCAAAGGGTTAGAGTATCCCATTGACAAGTTTGGTGTGGATGTAGTCCGTTTACATGGACTAAGCCACTTCGCTTGCATGTACTTATGCTTCCTCCATGGCCCCATGTGCATTTTCTTTTCCTTCATGCATTTCTTGGCAGCAGAACATAAGATCTTGATTAGGGTACTCAATCTTTCTACTTTTCCTACAAATACTTCAGGAAGTCTTTGGACTAGCCGGTTGTAATCTTCGCTTGCTCTTGCCATCTCAAACTCAGCCTGGAAGTTCAACTCAATTATCACCCTCACCTCACCTTTCTTAGAACCAGAATTTTCTATGACATCCAAGAAGGTGTGCTCTCCTGCACCACATAGAAGCCTCACTTGTCACTTATAGAAATTGTCAAAATTTGAAGGAAGATTAGAAATGAAGTGATTATCGTAATTTGGTCACTAAAATCTAACACTGAAAGCCAAAGTTTTAATATCTTTAAAAAAACTTACATCCTCAACACTAAAAGCCAAATTTGAAATATTTTGAAAAAATAAAAAAATAAAATGAGATGAGAAAGGAAGTGATTATCGTGTCCTCAACACTAAAAGCCAAATTTGAAATATTTTGAAAAAATAAAAAAATGAGATGAGAAAGGAAGTGATTATCGTGATCCAGTCACTAAAACCTACGTCCAAAACATTGAAAAACTAATGGATTATATATCTTTTATAAAACTTACGCCCAATAGTTAAAACTAAAGGATTACATCTTTTATTCACTTGGTTGATAACACGTTAAAATTAACTCCAAAGAAATTAAGCCAAGTATGAGTTATCTATGTTGACTACACATTGAAAGCTATTTAAAGCTATGAGTCAAAAGTGGTTGTAGCTATCATACGATTAGGGCATAAATCTTGTGGGAATAAACAAAAGTTAAAAGAAAAGTAGGTAAGAAAATGATGGGGATATATAGTACTATTGCTTCTTTTTGTCATGATGAGGATTACTTATTTTAAGCATGCATTCACCTTTCTTTTTTATTTACCTGATGGAATATCTGGGGAGCTTCTCCATTTAGACTTGCAAATGGCACTATTGTAACCGGCATTTTGCAGGCGGCCGGAAACTTCTCCCATCAGGCAATTCCGGCAGCTGCTTGCCAATGGTCTTCCGCAAGCACAGACTGTATTTGCACTCTGTATCTCTTTTAGTGCTTCTTTTGTTGTACTTCTAATCCTTGATTCCAGAGAGGAAGTCCTTCGTAAGGCAGCCTATATATAATTATAATAGAGATAAGAAAGTAATTGATGAGCTCATTTGCTTGCATTAATGCACAAGTAAACGACAAACTGAAAATAAGACAATATAGCCTATCACAAACCAGATCTATCAGAGAAGAATGTTTGGTCCTTTGAGCCTTTATGCTAAGAGATCTATCAGGTATTAGAATTCCTTTAAGCAATCATTTCACTGATATGATTACTATACGAACAATTCTTTTTTCATATATTTATGAATCTAATTTTGGAAGATTGAAATCTGAGATTTCTTAGTGTGTGAGTCAAGATCTAATATTAGAGGTACCAAAACCATGATAGATCAAAGAAAAGTAGAAACAAAATAAACAGAAAAAGATGAGCTTTGCTATCCAAACTCATTACATATTTCAATGGACCCCACAAACTAATATTAACTATATATAGAGTATAGTGAAATAGAACAGTACTTAGTTTAAGTACCTGCAAAATCTGGTGCTGGTTTTCCCAATAACTCTTATCCTCCTCAACATTGCCAATACTATCTTTCTCTTCATCCTCATCAAAGTTTTCAATTTCTCCACACCCTTCCTCACTACTTATACTTCCCGGCAACCCTTCACCATCCTCCAAAAACCCGAAAACCATATCGGACAAACTCGCTGCCGGTTGTGTCGGAAAGTACTCAAATTCATGGCAATAAGTACCACACATCCAATTATGGCGATTCTCGGGAATTCTAGTAGCCATGATGGTGATGCTTCACAATAATTTTTTTTTTTTTTGGTCACCTATAAGTGTGCACAAATTAAATTGGTGTGAATTGGCATGGAGCATGTGAGAGTGAGACACAGGGTTTTTATAGCACGAACTTTGGATTAAGGTGGGACCTATGTGGGCCAAGCGGTACCAACAGTACGCGGCGCACATGCTTGGTTGGTCTTGTTGCCTAGGTGGCGTGAGGTTATTGGGTGTTCTAAATCGGACTAGTAGTATTTTAATTTGGTTGCTCTTGGGCTTGTACAGCAAGGATCCACATCAGTCAGGTTCCGATAATTTCGATGCACCAATCCAATCTGGATGACTGGATGTGGATATGCTCGAATATTTCACTTTTTTTTTTTTTTTACTCTATAAGTAGCTATTATCCTCATAACCTGTGTTTCATATGGTTTTTTAAAAAAAAATTATAGGGTAAAGTATAGTTTGATTTTAGATTTTTTTTTTTTTTTTTAAATTGACCGATTAATTCTCAAAAATGTTATTCATTTTCTCATTTTTCTAACAGTTAGGATGAGCCTAAACCTTACAGCGTTAACTGTAATTTATAAATTAATTAAATATTATAAAAATATGTATTTTAAAGTAGTATTTCATAATTTAAAATAAGAATTTTTATTTATTTAGGAAGAAAAACCAAAAGAACAAAAAACAAGTGGTACATTGTGTTTGTATAAGTTTCATATGCAAACTTTTATTAGACGGTATTAGTGAGAGGAAGTATACGTGTTCATATACAAACTTTTATTAGATGGTATTAGAGAGGAGGAAGGTCAATAAGTAAATAATTTTTTTTTTGGGTTAAAATATGTAAATAATTAAATATATGTGTTTATATATATACAAACTGATGGTGTTTCTTTAAGATATTCCATCCTCTCCCCGTATGTGTTTTGAAAATACTTAGTATTCTCAAAAGAAAAAACAGTGAGTTAATCCCACATTTGAAAATGAGTGTGAGTTAAAGAAGTTTAAAGTCTGTGCTATGTATCCAAGAGTTAGACCATTTTAAATATACACCACTGTCAGTTTTTTTAAGATTCTCTCCCAATATGTGTGTGTATATACATACAAACTTTCTCTAATTACATTCTCAAAAAAAAAAAAAAAAACTTTCTCTAAGTAGTATGAGTTGTTTTCAATTTGCTAATGATGTGCCCATTACTCTCCATTAATTGCAATAATTTATTGATATGAATGACAATTTTAGACTACTATTACTCACCTTTAATTTTAATTTTAATTTGATAGGGCTATTCATAGTGCGATTCGGTGCGGTTTTGGTCTATTTTTATTACCACACTGTAAGGTGCGGTTTGAACAAAACCATCGTCGCATTACACCTTTATACATTGTATCAAGGTATGGTTTGGTCAATTTTGGATGGGAACATTTTTCAAAATTTTGGGTGGGTTGGGTCTAATCCAAAGCTAGTTTTTCATTTGTTTCAGGCCAATTTTTAAAATGTTGGGCTAGTTTTTCTTTGTTTTGGGTTAATTAACAGTAGCTCAACAAGTTTTTAAGTGTGATAGGTCTCATCTTTTATATTTAAAGAATCAAGTGATCAACCTCTAATTCATATAATATATATTTAATATAAAATAAAACATACATGCACATGCGCGCACACACACACACATGTACTTATAAGATGCAGTGCTGTTTTATGCTTTTTCTTAACACAGAACCACAAACCGCACTGCATTGCAAGGTAGTGTGATGCGGGTTACCTCATTTTGTATACAGTTTTGGTTAGTTTAAGTGTAATCCAAGTAATTTCATGAACAACCCCAATCACTCTTAATATACATTTCAAAATTAAAATTATTTTCTCTAAAAAAATTATTTCTATTACAATAGAATATAGAAGGAAGGCACACTCTTCATTTTTCAAACCAAACATTGACTCTCATTCTCTTAGCTAAAGCAGCATCATTACGTTTCATTGATTTCAAATGAACACTAATAAGAAAAGAAAAATGTGAATTACATGAGTATTTTTTCCTTCAACATATGAACGTAGATTTTAGTTAACAAGAATACAAGATTCAAAAAAATAATAACAAAAAGATAATTGAGAAAGTGATGTGCTATCCTTAAATAGTGAGAGCATAGGGACCACCACTAATGTGGATAGACAGGGATGATGTGCCTGAATGTTCTGAAATGGTGCAACGTGGCAAAATCAAGGTCGTTTATTGATAGAGGTGTTTATCCAATGAGCTGGACCCACATGTCCCTTCACCACACCCACCAAACGCAAATATTTGTAGGCTTTTTATTATGGTCACTACTCTGTGCTCTCACTGGTCAGTGGTCAGAGACTCAGAGCCAGGGTGGTGCTTAATTACGCGGCGTCAAGTTAATGGTTATGCTCTTTTCTCTTCTTCTTCTTTTTCTTTTTTTTTCTTTTTTTTTTTTTTTTTTTTTTTGGCGATAAACGATTCTTTCATTCCCATTGGAATATGCGGTGGGCCTAGCTGCGGTTGTGGACAACATTGAGGTTACTTTAGTCATTGTGCATACTCTGCAATTATATTTGGAATAGGCCAAAATTGGTACTGAGCTGTTAGTAACTGATAGGTATCATTGCAACAGGGACCTCCTTCTTTCCCTTTTTATATTCTTTCTTTTCCTTCAAGTTTTTGTTTTAATCATTTAATTATCTTTTTTTTTTTTTTGTGTGTGTGTGTTTTTGGGGCAATAAGATTGTAGAAATTTTTTTTTTTTTTTTAATTTTTTAATGAAAACTTTCACAATTGTGAAGATGACAAATTGTCATTTGTGAATAATAAAAAAATGTCAGTAGTGAATTTATATATATAAAAAAAAAATAATAAATAAATAAATAAATAAAAAACCAGTAAAAACTTGTTGACACATTTATTATGAAAAAAATGTTGTGTATCATAAACTCTTGAGACTTGTTTTAAGGGAATTGGTTGCTAAATTGACTTTTTGTTGCTAATATTCTTGATGAACAAAAATTGGTATGTTTGGAATGGGACAAAAAATTGGCATTGATAGGTAGCACTCCAAGAGGGACCTATCTTTCCATTTTTTTGTTCTTTCACATTTTGTTTTGGATTCATTTTGTTTGTCTTTTTGGGTGGAGGGGTCTTTTGCTTCCTAACAAGATGTCTAACATGGATATAGACTGGATCAAGGCTTAAGGGAGATGGAATGATTGCCTAGCGAAAATGGCCCACTACCACTATTTAGCAAAAAAATTAGCAATCTACCACTGTTTTGAAAATATGTGGGGATCTACTACCTTTATGAAACTCGAGTTTGCCGTGAAACTCGAGTTCCAAAAACTTGAGTTCTTTGAAGAAATATACTTCAAGTTTTTCGGAAAATTTTTCTATGGTACTCGAGTTCCATGAACTCGAGTACCATGGAAAACTCGATTTCGCCAAACTCGAGTACCCAAAAAGTGGTAAATCCCTACATATTTCTAAAACAGTGGTAAATTGCAACATAGTTTGCAAAAAGATGCTATTTGGCTATTTTCGCCATGATTGCCTCCTAGTCCTAATCCACTTTACAAAAATCTCTAAAAGACTTTAAGCTTTTGGTTTGTCTCCTGGTTAAAAAGGATTTGTCCTCTTCCACTCTCATATTAACTACAATGGTATGGTTGATCTATTTAATGAAGAATTATCCTATTTTCAAAACCATGGACAAAATTGGCCTTTGTCCCTTTCCATTAAACAATCCAGCATTTTATCCCATTTCCTAAACTAATTAGATAAATGCCTCTCTTTTGAAACTCGATTTTCTCAAAATCGAGTTTAAAAAAAAAAAAAAAAAAAAAAATTCTGGAGCTCTATAGTTGCGTTTTAAGGAACTTATAGTGACGTTTTAAAGACCTATAGTGGCATTTTGAAACTCGAGCTTCATGAACTCGAGTTCCATATAAGTTTTTTTTTTTTCTTTTCACCTATAACTCGAGTTCATGGAGCTCAAGTTCCAAAACGTCACTATAAGCTCCTTAAAACGTCACTATAGGCTCCTTAAAACGCCACTATAGGGCTTAACTCGATATTGAAAAAATCGAGTTTCAAAAGAGGGGCATTTCCCTAATTAGTTTGGAAAATGGGGCAAAATGTTGGATTGTTTGATAGAAAGGGGCAAAGGCGAATTTTGTCCTCAAAACCATATATATCGTTGGTATACCAATTTCTAAAACATTATAAAACATCATCTATAGAAATATGCTTCACATGTGTTAAAACTTAGAATGACCGAATAATGAATCACGCGTACAAAACTGAATACAGAGACCTTTATGTAAACTTGTTAACATTACTCTAATAGAATATTATAGTGTAGACAGTATAATATAGATTATGCACACATTGAAATTGAACGAAACTCAAATAATATATAAATATATATATATATTTATATTTATATCTTTACGTAGTTATGTAAGTGTTTGTTATTTTCTTGAAAATGTAAGTAAATTTTTCATGTTTTATGAGAGATAACTAAACTAAAATCATAGAAAGTTTTTTAATTCAATTTTGTTTTTAGATTTTTTAAAATATCATATATAAGTTTTGTTTAGACACTAGTATCTTTCATAAAAATTGTATAAGTCATATATATTATTGAATAATCAAAATATCTATAAGTTTTATATTAATTTTTTTTTTAAATTTAAATCAAGTATTATATGGTATTTGTACTACATTTTTTAGCCTGTTATGATATATTTTTTTTGCTTTATTGGAACTTTAAACTTCTTAAACTTTTGAAATTTTATTTTGAGAAAATTACTTTATTTACCATCACTATATCAACAAATTTTTGGAATACACTAGATGGTTAACAATTAACATATAAAAATTATTTGACCCACAAACAACAAAGTAATACACTTGTCGATGGACCCACAAATAATTGATTACTTTTGGACTCACTATCTATATTGGTAAAATTTTATTTTTTATGCATGGCTCAAGCCCATGTATTTTTTATGAGGAAATTAAAGGAGTATGGTATGTACTATGGAGGGTAAAGAGTGTGCTTATTTGGGTTTACCTATGGACCCAAAGTATAGACTTTACATAGTAAGCTAGTAACACTTGTAAAGTCTAAAAGCCAATGACAAAACCCATGTGCTAGCCATAAACAAACACAAAGAAAAACACTAAACAAATTTGCTATATTTGCTATAATAACTTCTCTCTTAATATGCCATGCATAATGCCTAAAACCGAAAGTGATGAACTAATCAGTTCTTCCAACCTTACCAACCATACTTATTCTATTTTAAGCTTCTGAACCAAAAGGAACAAAGTAGAGTGCTCTCTCTCTCTCTGGATGTATTGATGACTAATAAAGGTTCAAAATATTTATTTAGTCTATTTGTCTGTTTTATGAGTCAGTGTCTTTGAATTTTTCTTTGCTATGCACCATTAGCCCAAATTGGACAAGTAGAGTGAGTTTGGGGCTTAACTCCCCTCTTATAGGTTGATTAGGCCAATCTCCATTTTATTTTGCCTTTCCAAGAATTGGCCACAACAACACCAATGAAGAATCATTTGGAAAACTATCTTTCTAATCAATCTCTATAAAAAATTTGATTTTCTTTTCAATTGATGTTTCATATGATTTTGCACCCTTTGCTATACCAAAAATCAACAAAAGACTATAAAATAAGAAAATAAAGATAAATTGAAGAAAAAATATTTCTTAGTACTCGAGACAATTATAAAAAAAAAAAAGTATATTAATTAAACAGATATTCTAAAAAAATTGCATTGTTGGGAACTAGGTTGACAAAACCAAACTCCTTAGACAACATTTATTACTTATATCAAGTGAATATTTTATTTTGAATTTAACAATTAATTTTCTTTAGCCACATGTCTTAACTATAATTGTATTAGAAAAATTTAAGAAATTTTATGTATTTTTTCACAAAAGTAATGAATTTGAGTGCACTTTTTATAACATTTGTATAATCTATTTATAATCTTGTTTTTTTTTAATTTTTTAATTAGAACCACTTATGAATTTTCATATATTATTGTCATACAAGTAATGAATTTTAATGGAGCTCTTATAAAATTCTTATATTTTAATTGTAATCTTGCACTACAAAAAAATCGGGCTATCCCAGCATTTTTTTCCCGACGCTTTTAACAACCGCCGTAATAGAGAAGCCTGTACCAGCACTTTTTGAAACTGCTGGTATAGGAAACCCTATTACGGCAGCTCAAAACCGGTGCTTTACAAATCGCTGCAATAGGAGCCCTCTAGCGGCGGTTTTCAAAAAGGCTAGAATAGGAAGCTCTATTGCGTTGGAATAGGGTTACTGATTTCCCTTATGGGAAAGACCTATCCCAACACTTTCAAAAGCGTTGGGATAGGATCACTCCATTCTCTTATGGAAAGAGACCTATTTATGGAGAGAGACCTATCCCAGCGCTTTTGGAAGCGCTGGGATACGATCACTACATTCCCTTATGGAGAGAGACCTATCCCAGCGCTTCGAAAGCACTAGGATAGGATCACTCCATTCACTTATGTAGAGAGACCTATCCCAGCACTTTTGGAAGCGCTGGAATAAGGTCCACCTATTCCAGCGCTCCAAAAGCGCTTGGATAGGATCACTCCATTCCCTTATGGAGAGAGACATATCCCAGCGCTTCTGGAAGCGCCGGGATAGAGTCCACCTATTCCAGCGCTCCGAAAGCGCTGGGATAGGATCACTCCATTCCTTTATGGAGAGAGACCTATCCCAGTGCTTTTGGAAGCGCTGGAATAGGGTCCACCTATTCTAGTGCTTCATAGGATCACTACATTTCCTTATGGAGAAAGACCTATCCCAGCGCTTCTAGAAGCGCTGGAATAAGGTCCACCTATTCCAGCACTCCGAAAGCGCTGGGATAGGATCACTCCATTCCCTTATGTAGAGAGACCTATCCCAGCGCTTCTGGAAGCGCTGGAATAGGGTCCACCTATTCCAGCGCTCCAAAAGCACTGGGATAGGTCACCTATAGGGATTTGTTAATTAACAAATGACCAATACTCCCCTAAACCTAGAAAAAGACCAAAGTACTCCCCAAAATATCGAAAAAGAGCAAAAACACCCCTGATACATAGAAAAGACCGATATACCATTGAAACCTAATAAATGACTAAAATACCCCCAAAACATCAAAAATGACCCAAGCACCCCCTAAGACATCGAAAATGACCAAAATACCCCTTGTGCCTAAAACTAGCCAAAATACCATCGATTACTTGAATAAGACCAACATACCCCTATAAGTCTGATAAATGACCAAAATGCCCCCAAAAAGACAAAAAATGTCCAAAACACACTCGACACCCAGAAAAAGACTGATACAAAATGACTGAAATACCCCCAAAACATCGAAATAACCGAAATACCTTCTAAAAGCTAGAAAATGACAAAAGTACCCCTCATGCCTGAAAAAGGTGGAAAACCCCTCGACTACTTGAATAATACCAAAATAGCCCTATAAATCAAAAAAATGATCACAATGCCCTTGTAACCACAAAAAATGTCCAACATACACCCAATACCGAAAAAAAGACCAATGCACCACACCAAAAAAAAAAAAAGACCGAATTACCTTTGAAACGTAAATAATGACTGAAACACTCTCGAAACTTTAAAAAATGACCAACCCCCCCCCCCCCTCCTAAAGCGCGTAAAATTACCAAAATACACCCCGAAACATGGAAACCGACCATAAATTTCCCCCTATGTTTAAAAAGACCAAAATACCCCTCGATGACTAAAATAAGACCAATATACCCCTATAAATCAAAACATGACCACAACGCCCCTGTAATCGTTGGAGCTGTCTGAAATACATGAGGAACCTAAAAAATAACCGATACACCCCTAAAGCGTAAAAAATGATCGAAGAACCTATGAAGGCAACATTATAATGACAAAAAAATTAGAGAAATGTTATAGCATGACCGAAATACCCCTCAAAACATAAGAAATGATCTCATACCCTTTAAACATTTTATTAATTTCTTAAGTTCCAAGGGCATTTATGTCATTTTTAGGCTTAGGATGTATGTGTGTAAACTTTATTACTGCATAGGGGGTATTTCGTCATTTTTTGGGTTTACGGGGGTATTTGGGTCATTTTTTTAGTCTTAGAGTGTATTTTTGGTTATTTAATTATATGGATCTTACCAAAATACCCCCTAAACCTAAAAAATGACCGAAATACCTCTGAAACCTAAAATAATGACTAAAATACCCTGAAACCTAAAAAATGATCGAAATACCCCAAAACCTAAAAAATGATCAAAATAACCCCAAAACCTAAAAATATGATCGATAAAAACCCCTGAAACCTAAATTATGACCAAAATACCCCTAAACATGTAAGATGACCAAAATACACCTGAAACATCTAAATTTACCAAAATAGAGGTTTAGAGTATTTTGGATGTTTCGAGGATATTTTCAACAAATTAAAGGTTCTAAGAGTATTTCAGTCATTTTATAGGTTTCGAGGGAATTTCGGTAATTTTTTAGGTTTCGAGGGAATTTTGGTCATTTTTAGGTTTCAGGGTTATTTTGATCATTTTTATATTTTAAGAATACTTCAATAATTTTTTAGGTTACGAGGGCATTTCTGTCATCTTTTAGGTTTTAGGGTTATTACAATAATTTTTAGATTTTTTGGTTATTTCATTAAATTTCTAGGGTTCAGAAGTATTTTGGTAATTTATAGGTTTTGAGGTATTTTAGTAATTTTTTAGGTTTTGGGGGTATTTTGGTCATTTTTTGGATTTTTGGGGTATTTTCATAAAAGAAACCCTACACATACATGTCAGCATGAGCCAAAAATCAGATCTGGAAATTCTGATTTCGTAGATCTCAACAGAATCAGCTTCTGTCTAGCTTCTGTCGAGCTTTTTTCATTAAGTTTCGATAGATACTGTTTCTGTCGAGGTATCTGTCGAGTTTTAATGAACAACTTTTCTTCACTTGTTTCTTGGTCCAATCTTCATGGCTTTAATATTTGGCTTAAACAACATGTTTCTTGAAGTACTAAACCCATCTTAGATCTACCAAATTACAAGTAAAGTGCAATTTGTCAAAGGATTAGCCAATTACATAGAATATGTCCTTAACAATCTCTCCTTTTGGCAATCCGTGACAAAATCACAACAAAACAAATAATCATGAGAGAAGTCTTAAATCACTAAACTCATAACCACTTGTTGTATTACAAAATAAATCTAACCCTACTATAAACTCTTGAAAAACTTTGCAAGAAGAGAGTTCATGGCACGGTAGACTTTCACAACCTGTCTTTCTGAAACACTTAAACAAAACTCATCAAGGCATCATATGTGAAATAAAAATAAAGATTGCGTACATAAAGAAACATGTGTATAAAGAGAGAAGAAACAACACATGTAGAGGTAGGTGAAGAAAACATACATCATATATATATATCAAAGATAAGCACAATGTATGTAAAAATAGTCATAAGATTAGTGTACAAGAAGCTTAAAGAAGCTCCTAAAACAACAAGGAGGTAAACACTCCCCCTCCCAAGATGAAACACAACTCCCCCTTACAAAGACATGTATTTCTCCCCCTAACATGTAGAATCTTAAAAAAAAACCACATTTTCTCCCCCCTTTTTGTCATGATTGACAAAGGGTATAAGAAGCCATAAAACTTCACCTGAGAAATATAAAAATGATCAAAGATGATCAAGGGGGCATAAAGAATCCATATAAATGCATGAATGTAATGAAACAAGATGTTATGGATGACAAGATAAAAAAAACAAAACATGTGAAAAACAATGCATGCAAGAGGGTCTCGACAAATTGAGAAGCTATCGAGCTGTTATCGAGGTTTTGGGGTATTTTGGTCATTTTTAAGTTTCGAGAGTATTTTGGTTATTTTTTGGGTTTTGGGGGTACTTTGGTCATTTTTTGGATTTTGGGAGTATTTTGCTCATTTTAGAGATTTTGGAGTTATTTTGGTCATTTCAGTGGTTTTTAAGCATATTCGGTGATTTTAGAGATATCGGGGGTATTTTGGTCATTTTAGAGGTTTCATGGGTATTTTGCTCATTTTAGAGATTTTGGGGATATTTTCGTCATTTTAGTAGTTTTTGAGCATATTTGGTAATTTTAGAGATATCGGGGGTATTTTAGTTATTTTAGAGGTTTCATGGGTACTTTGCTCATTTTAGAGATTTTAGCGATATTTTGGTCATTTTAGAGATTTTGGGGATACTTTTGTATGTCCAAGGGTATATTGGTAATTTTGGAAGTGTAGGGGTATTTGCATCATTTTAGATATTTAAGGGTATTTTGGTAATTTTGGAGGTCAAAAGGGTATTCAAGTAGTTTTAGAGGTATTTAGGTCATATTGGGTTAATTGGGTGGGTTACTAATTAAATGGGTTGGGTTGGTAATGGATAATTAGTTTATATATAAACGGGTCATTAATGAATAAATGAGTAATTACACACCTAACCCATTTATGACCCAACCTGCCCATTTGCCACCCCTACCTATGGGGTATTTGGTTCATTTTCAGCTGTCGGGGGTATTTTGGTGTCTCAGCCATTTTTTGAGTTTATTGTGGGGTAGGTTGGCATTCTTTTAGTCTTAGGGGTATTTTAGTCGTTTTTAAATGAATATTGAATTATATTTATTCGAAATTTGGTTTTTTCTTATGATTCAAGGGTATTGTGGTCTTTTTATAGGCTTCAATGGTATTTCAGTTATTTTTCTTGCTTCGGGGGTATTTCAGTCATTTTTTGGGTGGTAGGGGTGTCTCAGCCATTTTTTGAGTTTGTGGGGTAGCTTGGCCTTCTTTTAGTCTTAGGGGTATTTCAGTCATTTTCACTAAATAATACATTATATTTCCTTCAGTCGTTTTTTATGAGATACTACAACTTTTATTTTTATTTTTTAAGTTCCTTAAAAGACTAGTTTTTTAGGGAGGCCAAATCATTGTTTTGTGAAAACTTAAACTCTTAAAAGTTTTATTTTTACAAAATGACATATATAAATTGATAAAAGTTTTTGGGGAAGGTGGGCCATGGCCCCCCTTGGTTGTCCTTAAGTGTAGACATCCCATTTCGCAATCTTGAAAAAATTCAATTTAAAAAAGAAAATACCCAAAGGGAAAAAAACTATCATTTTATAAATCTAAAAAGTTTCAAACTTGACCTAAATTAAAAATTCAAATTATAATTGATAATTATGGAATTTAGGGGCTAACTTGTAATTTAGAGGGTGTTTTTTTTTCCAAGTCATATGAAAGAATGAATTTCCTTGGTTGGAAATGATTTTAAAGTGAGTATGGTGCATGGAATTAAAATTAATTGATTTTAATTTATCCTTGATAGGAGTAATAAAAAATTTAAATTTAAAAATTTGGTTCAATATTAAAATATTATCATGGTTATCCATAGGGTTGTTCGTGGTGCAGTTTGATGCAGTTTTAGGCTATTTTTAGCACAGTACTTTGTAGTGCGGTTTTGTCAAAACAATCACTGCACCACACCTCAATTTTATGTCCACATGTGAGGTAAGGTGCAGTTTGGTATGCTGTACAAAGTGTGATATGGTTGGTTTTGGGCTGATATATTATTCAAGAAGTCATGTGGCCAATTACTATTTTACTAGTAATAACCATGAAAATATGATAATAAGTTTCCAAAAAAAAAACCCATGATAGTAAATCATATACAATTATATCTATTAAAAAAATATAACATGTAATACAAAAATGCTTAGCAAGCAACAACCATAAGGTCCATAACAGTGTACCATATATAGTGCTAATCATGCCTACTAAAAGTGAGAGGGTATCATGAGAGAAGAGTGAGAGTGTGAGATGGAGAAGTGGATAAGGTTTTGAATTTTTGATTTTGCATTCAACCAAAACGAAGTTGTTTTAATGTGAAATTGGAACGCACTAACACTAGGCTAGCCACTTACTTTATATAATATTAAATTATTAATATATATATTTAATATAAAATAAAATAAATAAATTTATGTATGTGTATATATATATATATATGGGTGCGGTTTTGTGCGGTTTTCTTATTGTAAAAGAGTAGGGATGGCAATGGGGCACGCGCGCATGGGGGGGGGGGGGTCTGAAGGATGGGGTCTTCGTCTCCGCCCCGCATGGTTTTGTCTTACCCCATCCCCACCCCGCCCCGCATGACAGGGAAAATTTTCTTGCCCCATTTCCGCCCATTGGGGCCCCGCGAAGCTCCGCCCCACCCTGTAAAATTCTACTTCTTGTTAACAAAACTTGTTTCATTAATAAAAATATACTTGAAATTACAAATAAATTTATTCCATCAAATCAAACTAATTTTTAGCAAAAATTAATAATATTATTAAAGTGTTTAACAAGACAATATCACAACAAAAATAAAAATCTCATAATACAAAATCAATGATTCAATAGTATATAATTTCTTTATAATAAAGACAAAAGAAAATGTTAAAATTGTATCTTATTTCCAACCTTGCTAGAGAAAAAAAAGAGACAGAAGCCTTGTTGGGTAGAATAAAATAAGCTGATGATATGTTTGTTTAAATAATATACCCGTTTCTTTTATGTGCAGAAGGTTTTATGTCTTTGTTAGCTAAAGCAGAAGATGATGGGCAACTACATGGTGTTACCATTTGTAGGAGAGCACCTAGTATATCCAATCTACAATTTGCTGATGGTTCTCTACTCTTTTTTCAAGAAAATCAAGAAGAAGTACAGGTTATCTCTGATACTTTACAGCTATATGCAATAGCCTCTGGCCAATGCATCAATTTTGAGAAGTCATCGGTTTATTTTAGTAGCAACACAACTGATGGGCAGAAGAATTGGATAAAAGACACTTTGGGGGTGAAAGAAGTGGACAGGTTTGAATCCTATTTGGGTTTACCGACATTAATTGGTAGGGAAAAATACCATACCTTTTCTTTTCTTAAGGAAAGGGTTTGGAAAAAAATTACAGGGTTGGAAAGGGAGATTGCTCTCTAGGGCGGGAAAGGAAGTGCTTATTAAAGCTGTGGCTCAATCATTCCCTACATATACAATGGGAGTATTTCAGTTGCCAATGAAGCTTTGCAATGAGCTTAATGCTATGTGTGCCAGGTTTTGGTGAAGCCAAAATGGAGATGAAAGGAAAGTCTATTGGAAGAGCTGGAACTTATTGGCTCAACCAAAGAAGAAGGGTGGAATGAGATTTTGGGATATAAGGAATTTTAACTTAGCTATGTTGGCAAAGCAAGGATGGAGATTGTTATAGATCAAGGGTCACTTCTCTACAGGTGCTTTAAAGCCAAGTATTTTCCAAGGTGTAGCTTCCTTGAGGCATCTGATAGTCCTAATAGCTCATATGTATGGAAAAGTTTGATTGCTGCTCAACCAATATTAAAGAAAGGCTGTTGCTGGAGGGTGGGGAATGGTTCTTCTATTGTTGGAGGGTGGATCCCAAATCATCCAACAAACAAGTTTCTTTTTCCACCGGCAGATGAGGAATGGGAATGGTAGGTTTCAGATTTAATTGATTGGAGAGTTAATCAGTGGGATAGAGAGCGGATATAAATGGTCTTTCATAGGTTTGATGCCGAGGCCATCCTAAAAATTCCTTTGAGTAGGAGGCAGGTTCAAGATGCAGTTGTGTGGCTTCATTGCAAGAATGGGAAATATTCGGTGAAGTCAGGATACCATACAGCATGGTTGCTAGCTAGGAAGGATAATGGTGGAGAAGAGAGCTCGGTATAGGTGGCAAATGGTCATGTTTGGGCAAAGTTGTGGAAGCTTCACGTCGCTAATAAAATAAAGGTGTTTCGTTGGAGAGCATGTCAGAATATTCTGCTAACCCGTGAGAATTTGGTTCGAAGGCATATCATAGATGACGATAGATGTAGTATCTGTCAAAGATATCTAGAATTAGTGATTCATGCATTTTGGGAATGTAGTGCAGAACATGATGTATGGGCTGGCTATTCTATTTGGATACAGAAATGTGTGTGTGAACAAGAAGATTTTATGCAACTAGTATCGTTTATGATGGCCAAATTGTCTGTGGAGGAGTTTGAATATTTTCTAGTTCAATGTTGGCAAATATGGAACCAATGGAACTCGGTCTCACATGGGGGCAAGCTACAAGATCCATCACAAGTTAACAGAAGGACTAAGGACTATCTGGAGGAATACAAGGAGGCACAAACTTAGCTAGCAGTAACAAGTCCAAATGAGGTTACACAGTCATGGCAGCCACCCTCAAGTTTGATGTACAAGCTCAATTTCAATGCTGATGTTTTTACAAATAGGGAGGCATCAGGTGTAGGAGCAGTGATTCGCAATGAGAAGGGGGAGGTGATGGTTGCATTATCTGCAAAAGGTGCTGTTGTAGATGACAATAAGAAGGCCGAGGTGTTGGCATGTCGAAAAGCGTTGGAGTTCGTTGTGGATGTTGGTTTCTCGGACCTGATCATTGAAGGTGGCAATGTGATTGTGATGCAGACTATCTCCTCGACACAACCTAATCTCTCTCGACTGGGACTGGTTTATGAGGACATTCGCTGCATTGCAGCAGGTCTTCAATATGTGTATTTTAGTTGTGTTCGTTATAGTGCCAACTCAGTTGCCCATTCTTTAGCTTGTTATACTAGTCAAATAGATAATGAAATTGTATGGATGGAAGAGTTGCCACCACCAGCCTTTGAGGCTTTGTTTTTGGATTCTAACTTTTTAAATGAATGAATGAAGTTTGTTTCAGTTTCAAAAAAAAAAAAATAATAATAATAATAGTAGGGTTTTAAGGTATGAAAAATTTACAATTTAACCCTTATCAATGCAGGGCGGGGCGAGGATGGGACGGGTTGGGTCTAAAAAGTCTAAACCCATCCCTGCCTCGCCCTGTGGTGCGGAGCTAAAATCTCGCCTCATCCTTGCCCCACCACCTTTGCAGGGAGGGAAAAACCTGCGTGGGGCGAAACGAGAAAGGGCTGATCAAGCGGGGTGGGGCAAAATTGTCATTCCTATGTAAAACTGCACATTGTACCACAAAGTAAGGTGCGATGCGGTGCAGTGCGGTTTACTACCACTTACAGGTGCAATGCGGTTACTCAATTTTGCGGGAAATTTTGGTCAGTTTGAGTGCAGTCATACAGTTTGAATGGTTTGGTGAACACCCCTAGTTATGCATGTATTGGAAGATTGTATAAGATAGTTGTGAAATTTACATGATCAAAATCAATTAATTATTTTTTTGAAAAAGAATTAAATTGATAATTTGGAAGACCCAAAACCGATTAGAATCATCCTCATCAAAAGAAGATTTTATTATGAAGAAAATCGAAAAAGACCCAAATATTGGGAGAATCTGACTCATCCGAGTCACATTCAATCGACACTATGTGATTTGACAGTTCTGCATAATGATCGATGCTTCGTTTTCCCTTCTCCAAAGATTCTTCATTTGCTTGATTATTCTCTTGTGATTTTTTCCTAAACTTTTTTAATAAGATAAATACATCATTTGATCACCTAAAACTGAAGTCCCCCAAGTTCCTAGAACTCCAAAAAAGAAAATTAGTATAGATAAAAAGAAACTTACCACAAGTGCGACTCTCTTTTTTCCCCCCTTAATCCTAATGACTCGTCAGAAATTGCATTGACTTTCTACCATTCTCAAGACAAACAAATTCCTTGGTAAAAAAAAAAAAGCCCCATTTTTCGACTATCAATGCATTATTATTATTTTTTTGTGATAACTTTTTTAATTAACTATCAAAGCATTATTATTCTACGATAAAATCATCACTTCGAATCCCAACAGCGCCATTTTGAAGAGCAAACCCTAGCCTTGTATTTATTCGCTAACACACACAACAAGTGTTCTCTAAAATAACTAAGTAAGCATGCTTGTGATTAAGGAGAGGATGCACTGATCATTGGAGTTTTTGGCTTTTTGCTCGTGAGAAGAGTTTTCCATGGGAATTTACCATTAAAGGTCTATTTGAGATCCGCTTATTTTGCTGAAACTGAAATTTTTTTGTTGAAAGTGCTGTAGATAAAGGCAAAAGTTAGCTGAAATAGTATAGTGAGACTCATAAATAGTATCAAAAAGTGCAATGAGACCTATAAATAATAGCAAACGGACACTAAGATTATTGGATGGAGTCATTCATGCATGTGATTATTCCGCCTCAGTTTTTTTTTTTTTTTAATTTGCTGTTTTTTTAGTTTAATTTTATTGAAATATATAAAACGTTTACTTATCTAGATCATGGTTAATCACATGTTTAAATAACCAATCTCTGAGTTCTAGACGTTGAATTATCATCTCACCAATTAATTTTTTTTTTTTTTCTCTGGTAATGTCAAGTTTACATTAATGTAATCATGCATCATTTAGGGTTTTCTAGATTTGGCTTCTATTTATGCAAATAATTATTGTGTTCGTTAAACCATGCCCATTCATCTTCTAGAAAAATTAATATTGTATTGTTAAATCTGAGATGTGACATTCAGCTAGGGTTTTGCTAGTTTTGGATTTTATGAAAATAGTTATTGTGATCTATACCATGCCCATCCATCTTCTGGAAAAGCTAATTTTGCGTTGTTAAATCTAAAACGTGACACATGAAGTGATAATTTACACATGGATACGAGTCAGGCTTCAGGATATAGTCTAATGATTACGTAATAGGATATAATTTTTTTAAAAGAAGCAGAAGAAGAAGATTTTCATGCATAAAAAATACTCCTAATATTCAAGCATTATTAGAGGTAAAAATGCATCTCTAATTAGAAGTTATTTGAGTTTATCTTTTGATTTGACTTTGGTTTTGTACATGATTTCAGGTTTTGAATTTGATTAAAATTTTGTTGGTAATTAGGTTTCTTTCATGATTTGTGTTATTTTCCATGGTTCTCATGATATATGATGAATGTATACATAATGGTTCTTTCTTGTTACTTTTTTTTTTTTATGATGTTATGTGTCGACGCTAGAATTCAGCGCCGATCCCCATTTGACCTTTTTTATAACATAGACTACAAGATCATTTGTACAGCTATGTATTTGATCATTTGAATAGTTTAGGACATTACTTGAAATAAATACAAGTTCGAAATATGAATTTTCGAGAAATATATCATTGCTGATAAGTAAATTGGTCGTAGATTACCAAAGTTGCTTTGTTTGTGGATTTTATTAGTTCCGAAAAGAAAAAGCTAGTTAGTTTATAAAATTATTAATGCATATGTAAGAAGATTTCAATAGAAGGAATCCAAAGCTGTAAAAAGACAAATTTCAGTGAAGATTCTCTTTTCTAACTTTCTATATAGCATGTTAGTTTTTTAAGAGAGAGAGCAGCTTTCTACGTAGCAAACTTTTCCACATTGTTGGGCATCCTTATGTCATATGCGAGTCTTTTTTTTAAGATAACAGTAACCCATTTAGTCAAATAATAGTGAATATTATAATCCATCCATTCCTATCATGCACAAAGAGAACATACTAACTCTAATCAATATATAGCATAAATACAAGACATGAAAAAGATGTATATAAATGTTTTACAATCTGCAGCCTTATAAAGGGAATTAAAGTATTCATCAAGCTTTTATTTTTTAAATTGCTTCAAAAGGATGACATAGTATGTATATCTTTGGTCTTTTATATATAAATATAAATATATATATATATATATATATTCGTTTCTCACCATAAAATATTTTCCCTCCCTCTTTACACTACAAAAAACTGGGCCTATAGTGGCGTTTTAAAACAATAGGTTTATAGTAGCATTTCTAAGGGCCTATAGTGGCATTTGTCCTAGTCTTACAAACGCTGCTATAAGTCTTAAAAAAAAAAAAAAAAAACTAACCAAAAAAAATAAAATTAAAAAAGGACCTATAGTGGCGTTTGAAAAAGCCACTATAGGAACTTTTTATTTCAGTTTTTTTAGGGCTAGAGAAAAAGACCTATAGTGGCGTTTTCCAAACGCCGCTATAGACACTTTTTTTTTTCCAATTGGGTTTTTTTAATAAGGGCTAGAGGAAGAAAAAAGACCTATAATGGAGTTTGACAACCGCCACTATAGACACTTCTTTTGTAAAAAAAATAAGGGCTAGAGGAAAAAAAGACCTATAGTGGCGTTTGACAAATGCCACCATTGTTTCAGGAAAATTTTTTTTTAAAAATGTTAAAAAAGAATTCAGAACTATACAAAAAAAATTAAAATAAAGGACCTATAGCAGCGTTTGCAAACGCCACTATAGGCCCTACAAAATTCAGAATTCAAAAACCACTTTCCCACCTACCCCCATTAATTATCTCCACTCAAATTAAAAAAAAAACCCACCTACCCCCACACTCCACTATGTCCACTTATCTCTTCAGACCTTCTTTTTTTTTTTCTTTTTTTTTTTATCACTTCTCCATATTTCTTCTTTTCTCTTTCTTTTTTTCTTTCTTTCACTCTTCTTTCACTTCACACCTGGATTTGTTCTTTTCTCTTCCTCTCCATTTTGAGGTGTTAATGTTTGTGAGTTTTGGATTTGCAGATGGTGTTGCAGCTAGTTGATTTTGTTCAAATTTGTAGATGGTGCTATTGTATTTGAAGTCATTGGTTGTATAGTTACAAGTAAGCATTAAAAAATAAAAAAAATTAATAACTGTTTTGGTTTATTTCTTGTTTGAGATTTCTACATGTGAACATGTTGTGTTTGATTTTGAATTTTTTTAGGTGGGTTTGTGTTTCATTTTGAATTTGCTGGTCTAGCTATAGTGTATGTATTTTGTTTTATTTTTGTTTTGTTTTATATCTTTTAATTTAATTAAAATTGTAATTTTAATTTAATTACTCCTTCCGTCCCACTTTGTTTGTCCTCTATTCCATTTTGGGATGTCCTAAAATATTATCTTGTTTCTAAAAATAAAAGTCATTAATTTACTAATGTTCCTATTATGCTCCTATTTTATTTTCAAAACTATTTGAAAAGAAAATCAACAAATATTTAAAAAATCAATCTAATTAGGGCACCTTTTTAGTTGCCTCCTTAAGAATAACTCTTTAAATAAAAAAACAATTAACTTGGCATCTTAAACGCCATTCTCTCTCTTTAAAAAAAAAAAAATCTTTCTAATGTGGCCTTACACGCCATTCTCTCATGAAACCCAAAAAAAAAAAAAAAAAAACTTTTCTTCAACTTGAATTAACACCATCTACTATAAATAAAGAAAAGCTCTCTCAATGATAGCACCTTCTTTAATCCGCCTGTGTAGTGTTGATTTAGCAACATTCAAAGCAGTAGCCAACGATCGAATATTGGTACGACGACGAAAAGGAATTTCTAAAATCTTGTTGAAATCAATTTGTACTTTTTTTCGCCCAACATGCTTTGGAAACTTTTGAGACACATTAGCAACATAATTCTCATCTTGGGAGGCTTTTCCTCTTTGCCAAATTCTTCTAATTGTTTTGGGGTTGACAGATAGTCTGGTGGCAAGGTCACTTATGCAACCTTTTTTCAACTTTCCATTGTTGCTTTGTTTAAGCAATGTTTCAAATATTGCTTGATGCTCTGCATTGGTAAAAATTTTCTTTGATTTGAGTTGTAAAAGGTTTGTCTCTATCAAGTCACTCATCTTAATTTGTTTGGAAAGATAAGAATTGAAGAGAGGATAATGATGAAGGAGATGAGGCAGGACAACAGATAGATTTTTATTTTGGCATGGAACCAATTTGCAAAAGGATAATGGGGAGTTTTGGATTTAGATTAGGAATACTTTAGATCTAGGGAGTATTTTTATTTTGGCATGTAACCAATTAGCAAAAGGATAACGGGGAGCCAATACCCAATATTAAAAAAAATTTGCCGCCACTGTAAAATCACTTAGTACTCCAGACTAATTCTTTTTTTGCCGCCACTATTAAAAAAAAATTCAAAATTGGCGCCAATAAGATTCCTAACTTAGATTTGATTGAAAGATAAACTAGAATTTTTATTTGAAGTAATCCAAAATGCTTGGAGCCAATACCCAATAGTTTTGGTATCGTGATAGTTGTAGATTTTTCAAATTTGATTAAAAGGATAAATTACAATTTGTACGTGTAATTTCAAAAATGCTAACATAGGTAAAGAGCAGATTTTTGTGGGTGTAATTTCAAATTTAATAATTCAATTTTTTGATAAATTTATTTAAGAGTAGTTTTGGAAACTTATACATTTTTAAAAGGTAGAAAATACAATAAATAATGTTCCCTTAAAAAGTCTGACCTTTCAAACAGGACAAACAAAGTGGACGGAGGGAGTACAATTTTAATTCAATTAAAAAAAAACTTTTGATTACCGAAAATTAATTTTTGGTAATCAAATTTTTGTTGTTGTTGGTGTTTTGGCTATAGTGGTGTTTGTAGAACGCCACTATAGGGTGAGTCTATAGTGGTGTTCGAAAAAAAAAATTGATCTATAGTGGCGTTTAGAAATGTCACTATAGGTCTACAGTGACGGTACAATAGTGGCGTTTTAAAACGCTGCTATAGTCTTTTTAAAAAATTTTAAAAAAAAATTTGGTTTATAGTGGCGTTTACAAACGCCACTATAGCAAACACTACTATAGCCCAAATGGGCCTATAGTGGCGTTTTTAGTACCTATAGTGGCGTTTCACAAACGCCAATATAGGCCCAGTTTTTTGTAGTGCTAACTCTGAAAATATTTTTGAGGCAATACCTTGTTATTCCTGGTAATTTCAAGATTATATGTACATAATATATTTGAACTCAATCCAATAAACCCTTCCAAACCAAAAATTTGCTTTCTACGCGGGGTTGCATATTCAAATTAGCAGGGACAATGGGTATTGCCTTTTCTTAATATTGGGTAGCAGTAGGTTTCAGTTAGCTCAATTAGTAAAGTTTCTTATAGTTGAATAAGAGATCTAAAATTCAATCCCCACCTACACCAAAAACTTATTGGTGTCTTGGTCTGATGATAAAAGCTATCAACAGGCACTACAACAAAGCTGACTTTTTTCAAGGGTCAAAATCCTTGAAAAATGAATTAAAAAACCTCAAGAAAATTTATTTTAAGAGTCTAATTGACCTTTAATAACCTTCGAAATTAGGATGAGTATAAGACATAATTTGAACCCAGCATGAACAGAATTTAGAAGTCAGCATTTGAAAATTTTACTAAATAATTAAACATCTCACCTGGTGTACCACTGCTGAGCTGAAGCGCAGGTCTCGCAATACTAAGGTTAACATTTCCTTTATCTCTGCATGTGACAAACAGACAACAAATAGAAATTAAAATAGTTACCCAATTTTTCTCTTCAAAAAGATAGAAATAAGTAAAGATGGAAATAAAAAGAAGCACAGATGTGCAAGTAAAAGATCCTTATTCTTAGATCACAAGAAAACTATAAAATGCAGTTTTTACCAGAGAGGAGCGGACGCTATAGGTTGTGAAACTCTCTCTCAAAAAAAAAAAAAAAATATATATATATATATATATATATATATATATATATATATATATAGGGTAGCATAATTGTAAATTGACCAAACTATTCATAAAAAGTTTAGGCTAGGTTCATAAACAAAAACTTGCGAATATGAGACTTGATTTATGTGTGTGTATTGGATTATTGGATTTTGAAAGTTTGTAAACAAGTTCATAAAATATCAAATTATTATTTATAATATATTGTAAATAGTCCATTTCAAAGTAAAATTTAAATATAATTTTTTAGCAATACAAGGTTATCGAATCTAATTTTTATAAGTTCATAAATGAAAAATCATTCAATCGAATTACCTTAAATAATAATTTCCCTTATAATTTAGTCATTTACTATTAACATAGATTTGTGAAGGGGAAAAATTTTGGTTGCGTTGTTTACCATTAATAAGAAAAAGAACAAACTAATCAAATAGCCCGTTAGCTAGTTCAAGTTTGTTCAACAAGAAAATGAACCATATTTGAACATACTAGTTTGTTAATAAGCTCGAGCTTAGCTCAAGATCTAGATAAAATTAAATGACTAAAATTCTGAACTTTTAATACTCAATTCAACTCATTTATAACCTAATACTTCATGGCTTTTAGGCCTCCTGATTTATTTGTGATAACCCCTTCAACTCAAATCAAATTATGCCTCCTTGTTTGGCCATGAATTGGAATTCACTGTTTATACTCCAATTATCATGGAATTCATTTTCAATAGTTGCTGCCTCTCATGTACAAACATGAAAAGACAAAATTTGGAATCAAATTTTACTGAGAAAGAATCCAGATGTTAAGATTTCTTACCACGATCCTCATTTTTTATATAGACTTGTTTTTGTTTTACTATTGACAACTTGTTCAAAATAAAATGAATATGATCAACTTCTTAATTAATCATCATTTGTTAGCGGTTGTTCTCCCTAACAAAGAGTTTAAAATGAAACCTCAATTCATGGGTTACCAATCATTCGAAAAAGATATTGGCTTCTCTTGTAAAATCAATGAATAAAGTTTTTTATTGTCGAATATAAGGGATTTGGGGTACAAATTCTACCTACACCCAAAAGCAATTGGATTCTTAGTTTGCTAATGAAGTGCGATCATCATGGAGTGAGCAATATAACTTGAAATTTCATCACATCTATTAAAAATAAAAAATACATTTCTTAAAAGATACTTATTACCTACTATTATTATATTGAGTTACGCTACTATTACTATAAATTTTATAAGCTTATATGTAAATTTTTAAATGCAAAATAAAAAAGATAACTTAAAATTTTATTTATCATATTATTGATACATCCATTGATATTTATTTTATTTATTTTCTCATCAATTTATAAGTTATTTATAATAAAATCAGTAGTAGTTCTAACATTTTCATACAAAATTATCAAAATAGCTAAAGCTCCCTAAAAGATATTTATCCCATCAACATATTAAATAATTATATGTGTAAGCTATATGCTATGGAGTACGTACATGTTTCATTTAGCTCAGTAATAAGAAACGAAAATGAAAAGAACCTAAATAGAAATACGTACAGATATATTTACTAATTAATTTGAACAGAGAATACAGGATTAAAAGAACGGCTATATATATCAAGTCATTTCAATTATGTCAAAATGTAAAAAGACTTCCTGGGATTTGGGTCTGTTACAAGCAGACACATGTACTATCAATTTTGTTTTGTTAACCCCTGAGGTTTAAGAATTGTTCAAATTGACCCCTCCATCTCTCCTCTTCCATCTAATTGTCCATATAAATTGTGTTATAGAAATTGTTTTATTAATTGTATGCAGTGTCAATGAACCCACTTGGGCTTACCATGTTGGCTTTGGTACGATTTGTAAATCTAAGGAAAAATGTTAGTCATATCTACACTTTGACCTAAAAAGACTAGCTTAGGCACAATTGAGACTCTTGTAGTTGTTGATAAAGCCTATATCAACCCAATATATGCCTAATGTGGGACTTTGAACATATCTACACAACACATACTCTACCAATATCCAATCAATTTGAGGCATCATAGTTACTTTCCCCCAACTCTTTGTCTCCATTTTTTTTTAACTCTTTTTCTCTACTCCATTATCTTTTCTATAAATTTGTTATTACATTTACACCCTGCCTCTCCCATTCAAATCATGTTATTCAACCCCCACAAAAAAAAAAAAAAAAAAAAAAGTGATTGTTATCTCTCTTTTCTTTTTCTTTTATCTTTTTTTTTTTTTTGGTGAATCTTTAAAATTTTTTTTTTGGCAGTTATACTTTGGTTTAACTATTTAAGTAAGTCTACTTTAGAAAGATAACTAATTCTTTTTCTTTTTCTCTTATCTTTTTTTAATAAAAATAATTTAAAGTGATATATAATGGAGATATGCATTATACCACACTGCAAAATAATTATATATATTCAGTGGATTATAGAGATACGCTATTAGCTAGTGATATATAAACAAAAGGGTCAAGGAATTAATGCTTGTGGTTTTTATATAGACAAGATATCAACTTCTTTAGAAATTTTTTTTTTCATTTTATTTTAATGAGAACCATCTTTAGAAGTAAGATATGGATTTTGAGAACACCAGATCATGGAAAGCGTGGATGATAAAATATATAAAAGAGATATGAACAAAATAAAATAAAATTACACACAAACACAGACACGCATATACACACGTATAAGCATAATTTAACAAAGGAACAATGGCTCTTAGCACAGTGGTTAGTTCTATAAAACGGTTGAACCTGCTTGACACTTGCAATTTTGAATGATCAAATGTGAAGATTTTTTTTTTTTTGCTGAACAATTTTAGTACGAAGCACCAAGGCCTAAAGATTTGTCGTAATGGAAAGTTACACAATGTTGTCTTATAGAAATTAAGATAAAAGGGATTCATAATATTAAAAAAATAAATAAAAATCAGGAAAAAAATCTCTCTCTCTCTCTCTCTCTCTCTCTCTCTCTCTCTCTCTCTCTCTCTGTTTTATATTCCCACACAACAATTCAAACCCCATTATTCATTCATATTATTTATGTTGTTTTGCACATTAATATGGAATGTATTAACCTAGGTCATGTGGCTAGCTCAACTAGTAAAGTCTCTGATGGTTGTATAAGAGATCTAGGGTTCAATCCCCGCCTATACCAAAAACTGATTGGTGTCTTGATCTGATGATAAAGAGCTATCATTAGGAGCAAACGCCATAGATTGAAACTCTCTAAAAAAAAAAAGGTCATGTGGCTAGCTATGGACTAGATAATGTTTGCTTCAACGGTACTGTGGTAGCTAGGCTGGCAACATCATTCAAGCAATGGGTGGTGCTAAATCAGATTAGGATCTTCTGCATTTTATTTTCAAATTGGTAGAGATCATCTCATTGTTAAGATAGTAATTTTAAAACATTTAAAGGTGTATATGGTATAAGTACGTGTATCACGTAATTAGAGTGTTCATTTTATAATAATGGATGATAATTATGTAAAACTATTTTAAACGATACTGTATCATGTATAACTATAAATGTATGAAAACTAAATCTTCAGAGTCAAATGATCCCTATCAAATTTAAATTAAATAAAGATGATCATTGTCTATGCTATATCTCTTTCTAGTTAAATGTTCAACCTGAGCCTTGTCTCAAATGCATCATCTGCACAGCAGAAATGTATTGGTTGTCAATGTTAACAGGTGATATTGAACATGTTCTCTTTTAGTTGGTTCGATCAAATTAAAGACAACTAAATTAAGACTATGCAGAAAATAATATGGTGCATCATCGTGGATCAACCAAATGCTTTGAGGCAAGTTAGCACACAAAAAGAACTAACCTTGGAATTTAATTAAAACAGCGCCCAAATAGAAATGTGGCCTAGAATCTGAGCAGATGACTCATCACTATCATGGCTGCCAAAAACGTTTCTCTTTTGGCTCGAGCCTTATTACCGTGGATGTAAACAAAGAATGGGCATAGAGAATCTTTCCATGCCGCATGAAACCGTAGTCTAGTAGACGTAATACCTATTTGTCTAATTGTCTTGATCGAGAAACGTGTATTAGCTTCTACTTTTAAATTTGCACACAATTACCCAAACTTTAGGCTGTCAAATGCTCCAATATTTATGATTTAAATCCAAGCAAGTTTAGTAAGGTGTAAGTAGACGAGGTGATCACACTATATATGCATCTTCATTCACTTCATTTAACCCATGAAAGAATATTTTATTTTATAATACAATTGCATTGTTTGGTGAAAGGTTGTAATCTTGAGAGAGAGAGACAATTCTTCTTAAGTATAAGAGATCTCAGAACATTCAAGTCATTCTAATCTTTTTTGTTTTTTTAATACGTAATCATGCATCATCCTTACTGGATTGCTATTCTTCTTATCCATTGATGAAAATGATAGAAACAGATAAAAAGTTAGTAAAATCGATTGTGGTTGTTCCCTAAAAGAAGAGAGAAATGGATCAGAAAAGCTGTTAGGTAAGTCATGATATTAGAACGAGATAAGATCTGTCGCCAATACCGCATTTGCATTATAAGATTTGGATTGTGATAGCAATTCATCTGTATTATTGCATCTGGCACTCAAATCTCTCACTGACACTATGCAGTAAGGGCCACCCAACAATTAATTGTTATCATTATTTTCCTATTTCCCTTTATTGGTTGGATACCCAACAATATTGGATAAGAAAAAGGTTGAGTTGGATACATAAAAGATGTTGGTAATGGTACAAATCCAAATACTCACGTACTCACATCAAAGGATATTTTTTTTTATAGAAGGAACACAAACAGACAACTCACATCAAAGGATATTGATGAATGATAGTCATTTTTAATTTGTGACAGCAATATAAAATAATAATAAAGATTTCAGGTTGATATATATGACTATATGAGCATTGAGCAGACAGTATTTTAGTACTATATTTCGGCCTTTTAATCATTAAATACAACATGTAGGGACTCATGCTTTCCTTCTATCTTATATGCAAGTCTGCCATCATTATAATCACATGCTATAAGAATTAGATAAGATGAATTATGAATCGTTGCCATGTTTAATCCTCAATAATGGTAATGTCATTTCGTTGGCTGGTCATGTGTCTAACTTCTCGCTTACTTACCCTAAATACTTTTTCCGCTTTAATTGTGTATGCTTATATGGATGGTTGGTACACTCCATGCCATTCCAACATGGTTTTCATATTTGAATTAAACCATACTAGTTCGTCAAGATCTAATATGAACAGGGGATGGGATCAAATTGATAACGAATTTATGTTACTTCTTGTACTTCTTCTATTTTCTTTTTCTTTTTTGTCATTTATTTTTCATCTATCAAGAATTTTTATATGTTTCATGAGTATAAAATGATAATTTTGAAAGCAAGAGAAGTCATACAAGAGAGATTCTGCAAATTTGAAATCGTGATTCAGAAAATTTCTTCCGGCCTTTCCCTTTATTTTACTAGCTAGCAAAATTTTTAAATCATAGGTAGATTGTACTTAATGCCCTACTTCATATTATTAAAAAAGAAAAAGGTAAATTATAGTTTAAGCCCTATAATTTAGGGGTGTAATAAATTAAACTCTATAGTTTCAAAGAGAACATATTAAAACCTGATACTTCAAAAAGTCACAAATTGAACTTTATAGTTTCAAAAAATAATAAATCAAACCTCAACCTATTTAAATGGAATTGCATTATGTTTAAAGTTTAATATGAACTAATATTTAATTTATAACTTTTTTGAAATCTCAATATATTTAATTTGTAGGAATACTGAGCCACTGCCATTTGCAACTGTTCTCATCCTACGGCAAATGATCAGCTTATAAATGAGGAATAATGGAAATGCTACTGCAGTAGGATTTTAATTTTAATTTTTTATTGATTCTAACTATAAAAAATGGTCATGTTAACTGGTGCTAATAGGGAAATTGTTAATAAACCATATTAGGAAAGTTTTAACACTACTTTTAGGGAAATATAAGAAACTGTCAAAAAAATTAGGCCATATTTGGTAACTGTTTTCGTTTTCTTGTTTTCAAGGGAAAAAGAAAAAAAAACAAAATTTTTTTTTCTGTTTTCAAAATGAAAAACACGTTTGGTTAGTTGAAAGGAAAAACACATTTTCCAAAAACAAAATTCAGGAAATTTGTTTGGTAGTTGTTTTTGAAAAAGTTGAATTTTGTTTTCTTTGGTTATTATTATTTTTTTTTAAATTATATTTATTCTAATTCAAAAACACGCTTGCTCCAAAGTATTTAAAATCCTTACACCTAAAGAAATTATAAAATCAATTGTTTTGTATATAAAATTCAAGCTTGAAACTTTAATCATATAAGTAAGACTAAAACTATAACAATTATCAAGTGTTATAAAAGATAATCAATAACTAAAAAGTTTACAACGTGGCATCAATGCCAGGGAATCAATTTCATCCAAAATAATAATAATAACGTGGCATCAATGATGCCTATTATTTGCCAACATCAATCCTGCGATCTGATCCCTATAAGTTGCCATAGCTTTAGCGGCTTAATTAGTTAAGTCAACAATGTGTGATGGCTCACCCGAATTATTCCTACCTCCACCTTCAACAGTAAGATTATCAATATTGAACTGAGTAAACAAGTGATCATTTTTTGTTGCCATTCGAATGAAGTTATGAATTGTGCAATAGGCTCTCATCACATTCCCTTGTTGACATGGTTTATAACAGGGCATCATTTTTAAGACTGGAAATCGTGCCTTTAAAACGCCAAAACATCTTTCAATTACATTACGAAGAGATGAATGTCTATAATTGAAAAGCTCTTTAGCACCTTCAGGACGATCCCTACCTCAAAAGTCTCGTAGATGGTATCTCTCAGTACGGTACGGAGGTAGAAACCCCAAGGTGCATGGATAACCAGAATCCACTAAATAATAGCCACCTAAAAAATAATAATAAGATAGAGAGAAGTATGACATGGTAAACGGATTAAACTTGAAAATTGTAAATATGTAAGTGAGGCAACAATATATCTTACTAGATGGAGGCCATGGGAAATTATTTTCTGGCCTTTGAAGTGCATCTAAGAATACTTGTGAGTCATTGGCTGTACCTTCCCAACCCGTGTAAACAAACGTAAACTTCATATCAAAATCACATGCACACATTATATTATGGGCGATTGTGGCCTTTCTATTCCTATAGTTGACTTGCTTTGATGCTGGGGCGCATGCACTGATATATGTTCCATCAATTGCGCCTATACATTTCTAGAAAAAATATAAACACAAGTATTAACATATGCGAGCAAATAATATTTGTATGATAAAATGAACAGTAATTTGGGATTACCTTGAAATATGGAAAGAACTTGGCATTGTTAGCAATATGTGGATGCACTTCATTGCTTTGAGAAGGACGTATAATGAATTTTCCTAGGCGGCATATTGCTCTTACAATTTCCTTAAATTGCATGTCCACTGTCTCAGTTGAGTGTTGAAAACGATCTGCTATGAGCCTTATCCTCACATTATGTCCCACTATTAATAGGAACATACCAACTACCTCCTCCACTGTGATCCAGTGTGAGTTTGTTAAGAACTTATGTGTTCTCAAATAGTTACAGAGACTTGTAAATGTTGGCCTACCCATACGGAAGAACTCATAACATGTTCGAGGATTTCCATTCAATATCTCTTTTATAAATGCATCCCTAGTCAACATAGAGATACGTTGAGGCTCCTTAGGAATATAGTTGCTTTTATTCTCAACAAACATTAGTAGGAAGAACATATCATTGTCCTCGTCCTCATCTGAAGAGGATGAACTGCTATAATAATTTGGTTCAACATTCATCCTGGAGAATTAAACAACAAATTTGTTCTCAAATAGTGCTTTTTATTAACATAAAAAAAACATAATCAACATTAAAAATAAATAATAATAAAAGATTACCATAAAATAATAATAAACTATCATTTAACAACATTAAATAACAATGGAATAATACCAAATCATAGTTCAAAGACATTAAAATAAACATAATCTAATAGGAAATTATTGTTTTGACATAATCTCCTATAGCCTACCCAACCAAACCATCCTCTTGGTGAAACTCATGTTAACAAAGCTCTCTCTATCTTCAGGATCCTGCTTGAACTTCTCAACAGTCTTTATAAATATTTCATCATTGACTTCTTCCATGGTCTCAAGGATATTAATGCACTTGCCTAAGGAGAAGTCATTTGTAGGTGTAGTACGGCTACTAACTTCATCAATGGTATACCTCTTATACCTCTCAACCTTTGCTTTAGATGCCTCTATCCTAGCCTTAGCGGCCTCAGCCATTGATTGTAAGGCATCATTCCTTTGGGAGCTTATTAACTCTCGCTTACTCTTATTAGGACGCTCGCCACAACTATCACTAGGATGCTTGCTCAATCGGGTTGTAAAGTCAGACTCAAGGATTGCCATGACAGGGTCTTGGGTAGGACTTTCTAAATTAACATGAACTCCCCCATGAATGAGTCGTTCTTCCAATGCATTCTCTTCATCTGAATTATGAGGGTCTTGGGTGGATGCACAGTGTAGGACCCTAGTAGCTGTAGACTATAAATATAAGTCCAAGCAAATTATAATTTGAAAGTCCTTTGGTTCGAAACATCTTTGCCTTGGGATGTGCCTAAACATATAAAGACATCTAGTAAGAAAAAAAAAATGATGGGGGATAATGTGTCAAAATAAAACACTGTATTGTATTTTGTTAGGACATATGTGGAATATGTTAAGAACATGTCATATAAAATTGGCTAATCCTTTGACAAAACGCACTTTACTTGTAATTGGGTAGATCTAGGATGATTTAAGTCTTCAAGAAACATGTTGTTCAAGTCAAGAGTTGAAGCCATGAAAATCTGTTCAAGAAACAAGTGAAGAAGTGCAGTATTTTAAAGCTCAATAGATAGCCCGATAGATTGTATCTATCGAGGTTTAAAAGGCAATTTTAACCCGATGCTCGACAGCTGCTCGACAGATACCCTATCTATTGAGAATTACGAAATTCAGATTTCCAGATCTATTTTTCACGCATATCTAAGCTATGTGTTTATGTTTTCTTTTCTCACAACCCTAGACATATATAAGGGTTGTTTTAAGGGTCGTCTCACTTGATGCAACTGGAAGAAAAGGTTTTTCATGCATATTGTGACCGAAGACAATCTGCCCTAGTTCATCTTTCTCTTGAAAAAGCTACTGCGTTTGGATGCCGTAGGGTTTTGTGACCAAGGAGCTTCTTGATCTTCATTGTGTAGATGAACTGAAAAACTTTGAAGCCAACATCTTTCTCAAGTTGGTGTGTTAGTCACGTACTGGGATCCGTGCCTCAATTGGTTAATCATGTACTTAGAGTGCATTGGAATGAGAGATTGTCACTACATTACATGTCTAATTGTGTATTGGGGTAAGAGTTCAACTGTAGGTTGGTATAAGGTACTGAGATTCCTTTACTTGTAATCGCTTGTTTTGACAATAGTGGATTCTCGGGAGTGATGACCTTAAATTCACCCGGTGGGGTTTTGCCTCGGTGGTTTTTTCCATTCGTAAACAAATCACCCGTGTCAAATTTATATTCTGTTGCATTTAGTTATTTGGTGATTTGTTTGTGCTACCACGCATATTGCATGTTAAATTGACTTAATTAATTCACTTGGCTAATTAATTGATTAATTCACCTAAAGGGTCAATACATTCTTGGCCTATCATATTCAAAGATATTTACCCGACAATAATTTTGTCATGACTCCTCAAGTGCATGAATAGTGTTGGTTTCAGCATCCCAACCAAAACTAGTTTAATTTATGAGTGTAAAAAACTCACGGTGTAGTAAACGCGTCCTATTAAACTTCCCTTTGAATTGAGTCATTGTAAAACTCTGTTTACCTAATTCATTCAATGTAGCTAACATTTTCTTCCAAGTATCAGAACTGAATTAGCCATCTGCCATATTTCTCTTGATCTCTTTCAGCATTATGTCAATAAATAGTTTCTCAAGTTGTGGTGTCCAAAGGTTATCTTCATCAATTGAACTGTTTCCTTTCATCTATTATAATACAATGAAAAATGGAAACAACTAAGGAACAACCTTTATAAACACAACCATCAAATACAACTAAGGAATAGCTTCTGGTGGACATCATTTTTCATTCTATATATATTGATAGGAATTTATTTTCTTTTCTTTATTTTTGACCTTAAAAAGATAGAAATCTTTATAACTTGTCAATAAAAATTAGGCGTAAATGCACTTTTAGTCCCTATATTATAACTTTTTTCCATTTTAGTCCTTACATTTTATTTTTACCACTTTTAGTCCCTAAACTAATTAACGTCCTTCATTTAAGTCCTTGAAGCACTATTCCGTCACCAAACTAACGGAAAAACTGACGGATCAATAAAATAATAAATTTTTTATACGTTGGTCAATAAAATAATATTGAATATTGAAAAGCAAGTATTTCACACACATGTCCATGCTCTGTTTTCTCAACATACAAGCAGAGAGATTCTAGCAATACCTCTTAGCAACTTGCATACCAGTGATTCATTAATCTGGATGAAGAATAAGTCAAGAACTTTCTCCGTTAAGTCGGCTTACCAGGTGGCAGTCCGTCTTACGCAACAGCACGACGAGGAGCACTCCGCTGCGAGGAGGGATCAGCCAATATGGAAGAAGATTTGGTCTCTAAATGTGCCACCAAAGGTTCGGACATTCCTTTGGAGAGCCTTTTCAAACAGTCTGCCAACTAGAGCCAACCTGCATCGCTGAAAGGTTCAGATTGAGTCGTTATGTGGTGTCTGCTGCCAAGAACCTGAGACAACGGGTCATATTTTATGGGAGTGTCCTCTAGCTAGGAACGTATGAGCCCTAGTTAAGGGGAAAACACAAAAATGCTCTAATGAGGCACGTGACTTCTTCCTATTATTTGGACATATGGCTAGGACATTGGACTCATGTGAGTTGGAATGTTGGGCTATCCTGGCATATTTTTTTGCATATTTGGATAATAACTAGATGTTTCCTATGAGTTTGAATATGAGTTTAAGGTTATCGACAAAATCAACCCCCAAAAAATCACATTTCACTCACGATCAAACGGAGGAATCCAACTAAAGTCATTTAATAAATGAAAAATATATATATTATCATTAAACTATTGCATATTGATAAAATGAAAAGAGACAAAAAAGAGGGAAGCAAAATAACCTCCTCGAGGGAAGAGTAGATGTGCACCATTCCTCTTACTATGCTGGTGTTTTCGGTGGTGTTAGTATGAGTTCTGAAACATCAACATTCATGTTTGAATAACTTGCTAAGAAAAGAACTTACTTCAATAGTTTGAATAACTAGGGATGCCAACTTGAAAGCACCCTTGTTTCACGGCATTGAAACAGAGTGTTTCTCAACTTCTAAACTATGCAGCAATAGCGAATTCTCAGGAACCAATTGAAGCATGGTCGATCTAGAATGCTTGTAATAAGTTTTACTTTGAGCGGAAACAAGTTCATCCTAGTTTGATTCTAAATGGGGCATACGGGTTGTTGGATGAATACCAACGGCTGATGCAGTCAAGAGTTTAGGGGGCTCTTGGTTTTAGTAGCTGCTTTTTGTGTGGGGCATGGTGTAGTGTGTTTTCTTTAGTGCACTTTGGAGCAACTTTATTCCTTGGTTAACTACATGTAGTTAAGCCTAGGGTTTATACTTTTTCTTTGTTTTTCTTTTTTTGTATTCTTTTGGTTTCACGTTTAATGAAAGTTTCTAATCAGTTCTGAAAAAAAGTGTGATTGTTTGTAATTGTATAAATCTTATTACTAAGTTGACCACTTGTCATATTGCACATTCTCATAGGAAAGGCAACCACTATACATATTATTTTGTTGCAGATTATATTAAGGCCAATGCTAGGGATACGATGTACATTCAATTATTTTGTACTTGATATTTATATAACTTGATGCACTATTTTATATATTAATATATATATATATATAAAGAAAAAGAAAAAAAGAAGAAAAGAAGAAGAAGAGAGAACTACTACAAATTATAGCTGTTCTATTTACAATTTTGGATAAAATAACAAGATTGTTTGCTCAATTTTAATTTTAAAGCTTATAGAGGCTTAAAAAGAAAAGCATATAGAAAGAATTAATTGGGTTGGATCACTTGGCTGACATGTAAGAAATGGTCGATACGTATTGCATATGAAGGATGCATAAGATATATGCAGAGTAAATTTGGGGTAATGAACACTATGTGAAGGTTGTGTGATTTGGCCCAAAAGCATAGATGTAAGCTTGTTTTGCTCAACAGTTTGTGTTCCTTTTAGCATTTCCTTTTAGCATTTCTTAAACTCTGTATTCAAACTCATAGGAAACATCCAGTTATTACCCAAATATGCAAAAAAATATGCCAGGATAGCCCAACGTTCCAACTCACATGAGTCCAATGTCCTAGCCATATGTCCAAATAATAGGAAGAAGTCACGTGCCTCATTAGAGCATTTTTGTGTTTTCCCCTTAACTAGGGCCCATACATTCCTAGCTAGAGGACGCTTCCATAAAATATGACCCGTTGTCTCAGGTTCTTGGCAGCAAACACCACACAGCGACTCAATCTAAACCTTTCAGCGATGTAGGTTGGCTCTAGTTGGCAGACTGTTTGAACAGGCTCTCCAAAGGAATGTCCGAACCTTTGGTGGCACATTTAGAGACCAAATCTTCTTCCATTTTGGCTGATCCCTCCTCGCAGCGGCAGGGGCGGAGCCACCTTATGCATTGCCCCTCTAAAAATTTTTAAAACCTCTCTAATTATAGGTAAAACTAGGCTAGAATCATTTTGAGTTAAGAGTTGGCCCCCACAAGATTAAAAGATTGGCCCCCCCTCCAACACGTCACTCATAAAATTCTTCCCACCCCAAATCCCAACTGTGCAATCATAAAAATTAGCTCCTTTTGTCTTTTCCATTCTTCTCTAAAGCATGATAGCCACATCCATATTTTTTTAGTTTTTAGTTATTCAATTTTTGTGAAGGGATAAAACTGAGGCGTAGTACATCAGATTACCTGATTAAAATCATATGTATTGAATTTAATTGTCCTTAAAAATAATAACATTATTTGTATTTTATTGGTCATGTTAAACATGTGCTTGAATTTAATTGAAGAACCTAATGTATTACACTTAGGATATTGTACTTAAGTTTTGCACTTTCTCAAAACTATTACAATATCCCTTTCCACTTAAAAACCACTAAAAAGACTTTCCTCATCACTTGGTGCTCTCTCTTCAGTTACTCTTCATTAACTCTTCCATGGGATGCTCTCACATAATCACATTTTCATTAGTTTCTCCCTCTTCCTTAACAAAGAGTTTTCTTATTTAAAGCTAAGCAAATATTGAGAAGTACCAACTTCTTCTTTTTCTTCTTCTTTTGCAGTTTTGTTGTATACTTATATTTGATTTCTATGAATGTTATGGACTTATGGTTTTTCAAAAGAATAGGAGAAACTCAAGAAAAAAAGACTTAAGATGCTCAATTGGTCAATTAACTTGTTAGTATTTTGATATTTGAGTGCTATAGAATTACACTGACAAAAAAATTCTATCAATAATCTTGTGTTGTAAATATACTCTACTTTGAGTTTTTCGTTGAATTGCAAATCAAAATGATAGTTTTACCTTGGCCCCCCTAAGCAAAAATTCCTAGCTACGTCCCTGCGCAGCGGAGTGCTCCTCGTCATGCTGTTGCGTAAGACGGACTGCCACCTGGTAAGCCGACTTAACGGAGAAAGTTCTTGACTTATTCTTCATCCAGATTAATGAATCCCTGGTATGCAAGTTGCTAAGAGGTATTGCTAAACTCTCTCTGCTTGTACGTTGAGAAAACAGAGCATGGACGTGTGTGAAATACTTGCTTTTCAATATTTAATATTATTTTATTGAACAACGCGTAAAAAAAATTATTATTTTATTGATTCGTCAGTTTCCCGTTAGTTTGGTGACGGAATAGTGCTTCAAGGACTTAAATGAAGGACGTTAATTAGTTTAGGGATTAAAAGTGGTAAAAATAAAATGTAAGGACTAAAATGGAAAAAAGTCAAAATATAGGGACTAAAAGTGCATTTACGCCTAAAAATTACAAAGAAGCATTACATCAAACAACTTGTGTGATGCTCTATAATAACCCGTGTACAACCTTAACAATTGAAACACAACGTAACTTATAATTGGATAGATTCATATGAAACACAGAAATACTCATTTGATAATAACCATTAACCTCACATTAACAATTGACACTCAACAGTAACAGATTGGGATCTTGAGGTTTTTTTTTAAAAGCAAAATCTCTTAAATTCAAATCATATATACTGTTAAATTCAAACCATTCTCAACAACAACCAACAACCAACAACAACAACTACAAACACAAAACAGCAACAACCTTCCACCATAACCAGACCAACCCTCCAAAACTCCAGAAACAGAACCCAAAACCACAACAACAAACACTAAAAGCAATCTCCTTTCTTTCACAAACCCAAAGCTACAGAAAAATCCTACATTGTTCATATATACGAGACCCTAAACAGCCATTCTCAATAGTAGCCAATAACAACAACAAACAATAGTCACAAGAAAGTTCAACAAGCAAAAAAAAACCAACAAGCAAGGACAATCACAAGCAACATCAAGGCAACAACTTTAACAAAAATAGAGAGAGAAGAGGATAGAGCATTGCAGAGACCACCCAATAATTTTTTCTCACTTTATTCTTACTCTCATTTTTCTTTCTTTTCTAATTTTAGTTCAAAGTCTAACCAAAAGTTTGTTCCTTTTTCAACTATCAACAGAGCACAGAAACAGAGCATATTAGACAACTAAAGAAACAAAGGGTAATGAACAAGAAAATAGGGGAGGTAACACTCAACCTTTTCCATAGCATTTTACTTTCAGTCTATGCAATGCTTCCTAACCTCTACATGTTCAAATACCTAGATTTGTACACACATACATATCATATTTATTGTTTATTCACACAAGCATGCATTTTTTTTAACACAAAAGCTCACTGTCATTCACATACATGAACACAAGACACACACGGCTACACCATAGAGCCCACAAGAGTACCAACATGGCCAAAGCAAACCCGAAACCCCAAAATCCTAAACCAAACACACATAGAAAATACCCATTTTGAATAAACCTCAAGGTCCCAAATTCAATGCACATACACAGATTCACACCCATAGAGAAACCCACTTGTCAATAAAAATTACAAAGAAGCATTACATCAAACAGCTTGTGTGCTGCTCTATAATAATAGCAAACAGGAAATCAGCAAGGGCCTAAGTAACAAACTGTGCTATATGCACAAGCTAACATGCTCCAGAAAACAAAGGCATAGCAGATTGCATTATGTAAAATACATACCAATGCTCTAGCAATTTCGTAATAATCCATAAACAAAGAAAAAAGGAAAAGACCTGTACCTTTGAGTGATTGGGTCCCTAAAATTATGAAATACTTCCCCAAATCTGACAGACCCGCACAGACCTGCTACATCACGCACAAAAAAACAAAAAAAACAAAAAAAAAAACAAAAAAAAAAAAAGGAAAAGGAGAGTGAGATAATGAATAGAAAAGGAATAGTAGAATCTAATGAAAAACAAAAAGCAGTCATGAAGGACAATCCGGTGAAGACCAATCACTTACCTTACAAGTGGTTCTCTCAATCAAGGTTTTCTCTGTGAGGAAGATGGAGGAAGTGGAGGCGCAGAGGAAGATATAAAGGGTTCGTCAGATACGATTTAGGCGCTAAATATTGAGTGAAAAAAAGTGGAAGCGCAGGAAAAGTTTTTGTCAGTCATGTGGATCGAACCAGTGTGTTGGTTCATTAATAGGCCGTGTAATAGCGTGTTTTAGTGTGTTTTCTAAGGAGAGTGAAAACTAAAAAATAAAAACAGCTTAAGACCTATTTTCAGTTTCCTTCACAATATGGAAATTGAAAATAGTTTTTTTATTTTTGCCTAAAATAAGTTACCAAACAAGTTTTTTGCCTTAGGAAACAAAAAATTGTTTTTGAAAACAGAAAACTGAGGAAAAAAAACTGTTACCAAACATAGCCTTAATTGTTTTATCATTTTTCTATAAAATGTTTTTAAAAATAGTTCCTAATTAAACCAATGCCCTTAAAATATTCGTAACATTGGTTTCACATGAATTTATTACTACATTATTTTTACCATGCAGTATTCATAATAGGCCACATCAACAATCGTGTTACTAAACTTATTGACACTGGAATAACATATTATTGGAGAGAATACATGAGGGCTAAAGCAGTGGCGGAGCCAGGATTTCAATTTAGGGGAGTCAAAATTAAAAGACAAGATTGAAAGCAAAATTAATCTAAATATGTTCTATACTTTCTAGAAAAGCTAAGGGTATATTTGATAACTGTTTTTCCCCCTTATTTTCTGTTTTCAAAAACAATTTTTTTTATTTTTGAGATTAAAAAACTTGTTTGGCAACCCAAAATGGACAGAAAACAAAAACTGTTCTCAAAACTCAATTTGTGAAGGAAACTGAAAACATGCAAAATGCTGTTTTCAGTTTCTATTTTTCAAAAGTCAATAAAAACACGCATTTGGGTTAATGAATCTATCTCATTTAATGAGTTAGCATTAGAGATCAAGTCCTAGTAACAACATGTTTTAGTATTTTCTATTTTTTTTTCTTCAAAAAACTATTTTTTAAATTTCAACTAACCAAACATGTTTTTGATTTCAAAAATACAAGAAAATTGATTTTTCTTTATATTCTCAAAAATAAGTTTTTAAAAATAAAAAATAAAAACTGTTACTAAACATAATCTAAGCTGGCCATGGCATTTGCAATATGAAACGGCTTACTAATCATTGAGCCACGAGAATCTTCAGAATGTGGAAGTGGTGCAAAATGAATGACTTACAAGTTGAATGTCAATGCTTTGAATATAGGATGAGTTTCTTGACCTTTTCAATCACAAACCTCACGAGTCACGAATGCTTTAGCCACGTTTATGGGGTGTAAAACAAACAACATCATCCCCAGAAATCAGAATGAATGATTTGGAATTGTTTTATCCCCAAGAGAACTTTATTTATCAGTAAACAACCTCTCACACAAGCAAATGCCATTGCATAAAAATACACTAACTTTCACTACCTTTGCTTTGAATATCTCAAACTGGATTTTTTTTTTTTTCCCCAACATTCGCCAACATACTATCCCAAGCTTCTTTTACTGATGTCATTACCTTTATGCCAAATTAATTGGCACAAACTGTTAGAATTATGCTAGTACCGATGGCTTTAGGTGAGCTCATTAAAGGAAGTGACAAAATGATTGAACACTTCATTATATATTGTATGGTTTGTCTTGTTGCTGTAGTGAAAAATTGCGGTGTGTTGAATCAGTACGCAGGTCTTATAAGTCATAACTAAAAGGCTAAAGAGAATTATTAGATTTGGGTCTCTGGAAAGTCCAAAGGTTTGAGAGAGAAATTGAGCCCAACCCATTGGGCGGAAATGAATGAATTGAACTTTGTAAAGCCCACTTTGAAAGTGAAAGTAGAAGAAGAAGAAGAAAAAGAAAAAGATAAATGAGGAAGTGCGGTGAGCGTGGATCGAACACGCGACCTTCAGATCTTCAGTCTGACGCTCTCCCAACTGAGCTATCCCCGCAAACGCCAATTGCACCAGCCGGGAATCGAACCCGGGTCTGTACCGTGGCAGGGTACTATTCTACCACTAGACCACTGGTGCTTGTTGATTTATTAGTCTATTAAATAATACTAATTTAGATGCTATCCTCATGCTGGAGAGAGTATGACTGCAAGTGCAAACATCCAATTATCCCAGAAAAATGAGTGTAACAGAATTCCAAACATTACTGACATCCTAGTAAATGCTTTTTCGTAATAACCAATCAAATGAAATGAGATTAAACTTGTCCGTTGACCTTGCTTATGGTTTTCCTCTCGAAGATGTTTCAACTTTTTATGATCCCTAATTAGATTGTTGGCCTTGATAATTAATCCAACAGCAAGTTAATGGTCTGGTCCACAATACTCGATGGACCATTTTTTCTTCTTTTTCGAGGCCTTAGCTGCTGCACGGGCTTTGGAGTTTGCTGCTGAATTAGGAATTAAACATGCTGTTTTGGAAGGTGATTCTTTGATGTTGATTCAAGCTCCGAAAAATGGTTGTGTTGATCTGTTTCCTTGTGGTTTGCTTTTGGATGATGTTCGATATAGGTCTAATTTTTTTTACTCAATTGCATTACTCTCATGTTAAGAGGAAATGCAATAAGGTAGCTCATTGTCTGATTCGATATGCTGTTAATGTGCTAGATTTTTAATTTGGATAGAAGATGTTCCACCCCAATTTTTTTTGTACTCCAGGCTGATTTAGCCGGTATTTCTTAATTTTTTAATGCATTGTCTTGTTCCTCAAAAAAAAAAAAAATAATAATAATAATAATCCATCATTGGTTGTCATAATTAAAATTATATTTCATCATCTCTCATTTCTCTATCAAAGATTACTTACCGTGCTACAATATTATAGCTTCCTTTTCTTAGATTCCTTCTTTTCCATGGATGACAATTATTTATTATATTATTTATCCCTAAACAATATATAATATATACATATAGAGTAGAATACTTTGTGTAATTCTAAATAATACTAAATAACTTACTAATCTTTTATTGAGTCAACATTTTTGTCTACCCAATAGTAGTTGTATTAAATATTTTCTAAACACATAATTACTAATCGGATATTATTTATAATCCAATCGGAAACTTATATTTTTAATAAATTTTTAAAATTTAAGAAAACTCTTAACATTTTGAAAAGAAACAATTTTTAATCTCTAATAATATTTAACAAAAAATTAATGAATTGGAAGATCATCCAATGACAAAAATATTGAGTGATTTAACATCAATCAATATCAATCAATCAATATATATATATATATAAGCAAAAACCTCATGTGAGAGTGCATGAGGTCTTGCCATATGACACTCTAATGTTGTATTTTGCCTTTTTTACCTTTTTTTCATTAAGTTTTTTTACTGTTATCCAATAGATCATAGTAACTTATTTTTACCATTATATAAATTTAGCATTTTTTACCTTTTTTATTAAGTATTTTTTACTGTTACCCAATAGATCGTAGTAACTTCTTTTTACTATTATATCAAATATGAGTTGTCCACTAAAAAATGGAATACATTTTAAAAGTAGACCAAACCTTATGAAAAACTCAAGCACGGTTATTACCTTACATATTATGACCAAAGTTTGACTTTTCCCACATGTAAATCAAAGCAAAAACTCTACCCTCTTACAAACTCTCTTCTTCCTCCCCCACGTATAGATGATACTTCTAGAAAATCTCATTCTCATGAAATCATGTCTCCATTTTTCCCCAATTTCAATTCAATATGCTTTTATCTATTAATAATGTTCTATGCAATTTATGCAGACAAATTCTCTATCATCTTGAGATCCCTGAGGTTGTTGAAATAATTGACAAGTGCATATTTCTAAAATTTATAATAACAAAAAGTCTAATAAATAGCATATATTATCTCACAAAATGCCATTAACTTAATATTTTCTTTAAAAAATTTCAATGATAGGAATGGTAAAAAACATGATCCTATACAAGAAATACCAAAAATACATGCAAAAAAAATTTCATAGGAGGATTTATCTTTAAATAATATGAAGACAATAGTAAAGATAAAATGCATTGAATGAAATCCTATGAAATAGGTTTGTTAATCATTTCAATTATACTCATCATTTACGTAAAAAAAAAAAAAAAATACATCATATTATTTACATTAAAATATATATATATATTAATTTCAAAGTTCATTGCAAGATGTGAATTACTAGGGTATTGCAACAATAAGTAACATTGATACAACAATGGGTTGGTATTACATTTTGTGCATACTTTGTGAAAGGAATGTCAAACTACAAGCAGGATCATTTTGGTGTGCAAAATGTGAAACAAAAACAAATATTTCTATCCCAAAGTTAGAGGCACTCACATTAACTACATACTCTCCAAATATTTATAATATATTTATCTCACTATAACTACTTTATATATACAATTGCAAACTACTTCAGATACAGGATTCAAATTGAAATTTTTGATGCAACTGACAAAACAAATTTTGTGATATTTGATCGAGATGTCGAGAAAATCCTAAATAAATCTACAAGAGATCTTGTTGAAAAATAAATTGAGGTACAACTTATTTAAATTATTGTAAAACTATTGATATTGGAGAAGGAATCCCACGTGATTTGAAAAAAAAAATTAGGAAAAAAATATATTTTCCTACTTCATTTGAATGAATTCAATCTAAATGATGGTTTTGAAAATTACATAGTTGTTAAGATTTTTGATGCACCTTCAAATGACAAAAAGGTATGGAAGAAAATATATATATATATATATATATATATATATATATATACACAATCCAATATGCTATATTAATTCTTTTTGCTGCACTATTCCAAAATTAACAAAAAATAAAATCATTTACAAAAAACTGTCACATCATTGAAATTTAATATAAATGCAAATACCTTCAAAAAATCTTAGCGACAAAGTCCAAACTTTGTAAGATCCAATCAAGAATCTCCCGGTGCCAATTCATTAGTGATTAACACAAATGATGCAACAAAAGGAAAAAAGTGATAAAAGCTCAAAAATTGAACAAATATGGACGGACTAAACTTCAAATGGATGATGATAACAAGTGTCACCATACCGCAATAACAAAGCATTGAAGAAAAAAAAAAGATTTCATAATGAAGCTTTTTATTACATCATATAATAAAAATCAATAATATAGAATGAATTAATATGCTTTTATCAACTTTTATTATACAATATTACTCTAAAGTTGTGTTAATTATTGCTTATTACTTGAACAAAATAATTATAATAGGTATATGTGTGCAATTTATAATTGTTACTTTTTATGATGAACTCATTACTAACAAAGTTTTATAATAAATATGCTATAATATATGTATAATATTTTCCAAAAACAAATTTACATAAAATATTACAACATTATCCGTGCATCGCACAAGCAACTTACTAGTAATCTAAAAATTACACAATGTATAACTTAAACTTATAAACACACATGAAATGAAAATATTTAGTGCTGTAGTATTTATCATGTGGACCTTTGAACCTAGTCACTATAGTAGAAAATCTATTCACACCAATGAATGAATATTATAAACTAATATAAATGATCCAACCAAAAGCACAATATCAATTATCAAAAAACATGATATCCTTTTATAGGAAATGTCATTTACTTAGCCTTTTGATCATTAGGAAGTAACAGCAACAGCTTACACGCTAAGTAGAGGACTTCTTTTGACATACTGCATTGCAATTTTCAAATATTCGAGGTTTTCTAAGCCAGAACATCCTCCAAGGCACGTAGTATATGGCAGGTCTCTCTCCAGCATTCTCAAGAAAATGACAAATTAGTGTTACAACATTAATCCTTGCCTATAAATCCCATGGCCATTTTGGAATTGTTGTGCATTGAAAGATCGATCCACCTCTATACTATCTAAGATATCACTTACCATAGCTTATGCAAGCCTAAGTTATTTCCTCTGCTTGGCCTCTCTCTTAATGTTGGCCATTGGTACCTCACAAGTGTTGTGCCGCCCCCTTGATGAGCAAAACATGTTAACAAAGCATGAGGAATGGATGGCTCAACATGGACGCATTTACAAAGACATGGATGAAAAAGAGAGACGCTATATGATATTCAAGAAAAATGTGGAATGGATAGAAGCTTTTAACAAAGGCTTGGACAAAAATACACATTGAATGTAATCAAATTAGCAGACCTAACCAATGAGGAGTATCGTGCTATGCTTAATGGCTACAATATGCAATCCTCTGAAGTACTGCACACCTCCTTAAAAGCTACATCTTTTAGATATGGGAATGTGACTGATGTGCAACCCTCTATAGACTGGAGACAGAAGGGTGCTGTGACTCCTATCAAAGACCAAGGATCGTGTGGTAAGTGATCATTTATAAGAGCAAATAGATTCTTTCACTCTCTCTTGAATTTTATAAATCATTACTGTAAATTGTGTTTTTAGACTCAAATATAAGTATGTTCGGTTTTGGTCTCTCAATTTTAAGATGATCGATTTTGGACCTTCGAATTTTTAAAATGTAATAATTAAGTTCCTTCGTCTATTTTGATTTTTATAATAATTATATCATAGTAATGCTAAATTGCTAATTGGTCACTTTCATTTTGTTATTTAGGATGTTACTGGGCATTTTCAGCAGTGGCAGCTGTGGAAGGGATTAACCAGCTTAAAACTGGTAATTTAACTTCTCTATCTGAGCAAGAACTTGTGGATTGTGACACTAAAGACCAAGGTTGTGAAGGCGGTTTAATGGACAATGCCTTCCAATTCGTCCTACATAATTCTGGACTCACAACCGAAGCCAATTACCCCTACGAGGGAGTGGGTGGCACTTGTAACCCCAAGAAGACAGCTGATCATTCAGCCACAATAACTGGTTACGAAGTGTAAAATTGTGATTTCCAACTATATTGTGTTGGCTTTAATTTCATGCCAAATTTGATTGTAATTTCTTCAATTATTTTCCCTGTATATATGTGGGTTTATTTGTATGGGATAAGTGTGAGAGATCGGTGAAGAATCAAGCTTCAAAAGTTGAATAAGTGGATTTCGCAACTGGCTCGCAAGTAGCTCGCGATAAGCAACCCTTCGAAAAGGCCACGTGTAGAGCACATGATTGGAAAATGAAGAGTTGTGCTAGGCTATCAATTTCGCGACTATCTCGCGAGAAGGGCCAACCCGCGGAAGTTTTTGTTTGGCAAAAGGTTGTGTTTTGCTTTACCAAGTCTTTACCCACACTATATATACCCTTATTACCCATAAATTGTAAAGAGTGATTTTCAGAGAAAAAACCCTAGAAAATACACTTGAGAGTTAGAGATTGTCATACCCACAATCATCTACACATTTTCTTGTGGTTTTTCTCAACTCCTACCTCTCCATCTCTAGATCTTTGAGAGGTTGCTAGCTCAAACACTTACCATACCCATTCTGAGTGTAAAGTGAGATTTTGGTGCTGCTGGAAAGCATTGGAAGGAGCCATTCATTAGCAGATACAATCAGGCTAAATTGTAGGATCCAAAAAGCTAGAGAAGACAAGACTCCGAGAAGTCCGTTGGTAGCAAGAGCTTGAAGGGCTCAAGTACATGGGGTAGACTAGGTTTGGAGGGTCTTTTGTTATTCGTGTACTCCAACTTTATTCTCTAGTGGATCAATTTCGACTTGGAGGGTCACGGAGAGGTTTTTCGCCGAGTTATTCAGTTTCCTCTTCGATAACACGTCTCGGTGTTATCTTATGTTTGCATCTCTCTTCCCTACTCTTTAAGCTTTCATTTTATTATTGATGATGGATGAATATGGCTTAGGGTAGAGTTATCGGTTCATTACGCTTATTTACTCTTGTTCCGCACTTAGTCTAAGTTAGAGTAAAAGCAATGTAGCCGTAATTTTTATTTGGGGGTCTAAACAAGTTCTTGTGTTTTAGCACAAATCTGAGCTTTCAAAGATGTGTCTGCTAATGATGAGAAGGCTTTGTTGCAGGCTTTGGCCAACCAACCATTCTCAGCCACCATTGATGTTGGTAAAGATGCTTTCCGTTTCTATTCAAGTGGCATTTTTATTGGCAAATGTGGTACAAGCCTAGATCCTGGTGTCACAGCGGTTAGGTATGGTATTGATACTAATGGGACTAAGTATTGGCTGGTGAAAAATTCATGGGGCACAGGATGGGGTGAGGGTGGCTATATAAGGATGTAAAGGGACATTGCTGCTAAGGAAGGACTTTGTGGCATTGCCATGAAAGCTTCTTATCCAATAGCATGAAAAAAGAATTATAGTTGGGTCTCATATTAAATTATAGATGTGTCAATAATTAAATAATAATCAAATAAATTGTTTGGTTCTATAACCTTGAAGAAAAGCTAAGCTTTTGTAAGTGAATCACAAGAAAGCTATGAAGATTCTAGAGCAAATACTTAGAGAACGAAGGGGAGAGAGTGCATTTGGCATTAGTTTATTTAGTCTTTTTTTTTTTTTTAAACTAAAAAAGTGATAAAATATACTTCTACTGAAAAAAAAAAAAATGCTACGTTTACAATATTTTCATAATAAATCATAAGTGGTAAGTTGTTATTGGTTCTAATTTGAATATACAACTTAAAATACTTTTTTAACCACCCATAACAACTAATAACAATATATCACTTAGGATTTGTTATGAAAGTGTTATGAAAATATTGTTGACATAACATTTCTCTTAAAAGAATTAGAAAAAGTGAGGTTTTAAGAAGTTATAAAAAAAAAAAAAAACTAAAAACTAACAAATAAGTTGGAGGCAACAGAAACTTAGTTAAATAAATAAGCCAGATTATTTTGTCTTAATTTTGGGCCTTCCTCTTTTTTATCTTGATTAATATCACTTTTACTTACATTAAAAAAAAAAAAAAAAAAAATCTCATCTCACCATTTGTTTGAGAGAATAATAAGTGAGGACTAAAAAAAAAGTGACTATTCTTCATATACGTGTTCGTTTGAGATTTGCTTATTTTGCTAAAACTGAAAACTTTTTACTGAAAATACTGTAGATAAAGGTAAAAGTTAGTTGAAATAGTACAGTGAGACCCATAAATAGTACCAAAAAGTGCAATGAGACCCATGAATTGTAGCAAAAATAAGCTGAATAGTAAAATAAGTTGACAAAATAATCCATGCCAAACACACGGGTCTATTTGGAATCCGCTTATTTTACTGAAATTGAAAACTTTTTGCTGAAAGTACTGTAGATAAAAGTAAAAGTTAGCCGAAATAGTACAGTAAGACCTATGAATAGTACCAAAAAGTGCAATGGAGCCTATGAATAGTAACAAAAATAAGCTAAATAGTAAAATAAGCTGGCTTTTTAATTTGGAGCCAAACACACAAGTAATGTTCTTGATTTAATAATATTGTTATATGATAAACTGTAATTCACTATTTCTTATTATCACATAGATTAATTCGGACACACGGTCTATGAGATAATTGTGTAAAAGTGTGCTTACTAACATTATTGTTCCTAATTTTAGGTACCACAAGTTCTGTGGGCCATGCTCAGCAAATAAAAACAGTTCATGAATCCCAGACGACCATAAACAAGTAAAGGAACCCAGGTCTTACCCCAGGTCCTCTCTCTCTCTCTCTCTCTCTCTCTAAAAAACCAGTTTTGGAGGAAGGAAGAAACAACTCAGGACGTGGTATACTGCTATCCTAACGATTATGCACCCAATAAAAGTGTATGTTGTTATTGTTGTTCCTTTCTTTCCCTTTCTAAAACATGGAAGTGTGCTTATGATTTTATTTTTATTTTTGAGTTGTGCTTATGATTTGGTCGTGTTGTGTGTGTATATATATATATATATATATATATATATATTTTTTTTTTTTTTTTTTTTTTTTCTTTGCACAAACCAGTGATGAGATAAAATCAGTTAAGGGAATAATGGAAGATGAAATCCCACAAGTTGAACAAACCAGCAGAAGCAGTGATGAGACAAACTCAGTCAAGGAAATGGAAACTGAAATCCAACAAGTTGAAGAAAACAGTGAGGCAGACTCACTCGAGGGAAAAGAAATTACAGCAAAGAGAGGAACAAAGCCCCCACTTAATTTCCTGGCGATTTTAAATGACGCAAACATACCTATTCACGATTTTTCCCCTGACGAGCTGTGTAATCAGCTCTATAAAGGAGTGCTCATAGAGCCGAAAACACTGGCAAGTTCTCTATCCATTTCCCCAGATCTTATATACATAGATGGAACGTTAAATCACATTATCAGTTCATATTTCATAGTGATTCTCTGTAGTATTTAAATTATATTTATTATCTAATTGAGCTATGTATAGACTATAGTTCATTTGAACTCCTTGTGCTGGCAAATTTTTATATATATAGGATTATAAAATTTTTTTTATTTAACCCTTTTAAAATAAAAATTTCAAGACTCTGACTCTAATATATATTTTTTAAGCCCAGCTAAAATAAAGCTTAAATATGATATTCTTAATAATATTTTGGACTTTTTAAACACAAAAAATGTCCAACAGGCAACAACAAACCAATTTTATCTAAAATTTTGTAAACTCAACAACAAAAGTAACAATTTGTTCATCTTAGTTTACATTGTTTTTATTAATGTAAACATATAATTGTCATAAACTAATAAAAAAAGTATTCTAAGCATTAATAATTAAAGTTCATTTAACAACAATAATTAATATGTTTATTGTATTTATAAACAATAGTTGATTTCTAAGATTTAATCTTAGCAACTATAATTATTAATTAGTATATTCATTGCATTAAGAAACAATATGCCAAAAGAACTTATAGTTATTCTTTAGGTAAATTGCAAATTACACCCCTAACGTTTGGAGGTGTTTGGATTTTATACCATGAAGTTTCAAAATTTGAATTTTACCCTTCTAAAGTTTGGGGGTATTTGGATTTTACACCATGATGTTTCAAAATTTGTATTTTACCCTCCATATTTTAAGGGTGTTTGGATTTTACTTCCTAAAGTTTGAGATTGTTTGGATTTTACACCCTAAAGTTTTAAAATTTGGGGGTATAAAATTGAAACACTCCCAAACTTTAGGGGGTAAAATCCAGGATCTGAAACGTCAGGGTGTAAATTCCAAACACTCCCAAACTTCAGGGAGTAAAATCCAAATTCTAAAATTTTAGGATATAAAATCCAAACATCTTCATAGGTTGAAACTCTCTCTCTCTCAAAAAAAAAAAAAAAAAAAAAATTCATTAAAAAAAACATTTATATTAATGTTGATAGTCTACATAAATTAACTGGTATTTTTGATAGATATGATAGAATTTCAACTTATGGGGCACGCTTTATAATGATTGCACTTTATCATTAGACAATAACACCCATTAATTTTCAATGTAGGCAACTAGGTGGGGCACAACAAATTTTTTTACTAATTGAGCTAAATTGAACCCACAAATCAACTTGTATATGTGCTATATGTTTATATGAATATTAATATCATATTCAAAATTTTTATGTCAAGGCCAAGAAGTTTGTAATTCAACTAATTGACATTTTCAAACCCCAACCCTCAACTATCGAATTAAAAAAGAAAAAAAAAATTGTCAAGACTCAAGACCTTTTTTTTTTTTTTTTTTTTTTTTTTTTTCTGCATGTTACAATAGTATTGAAATATTCTAGAAATATACGAATTGTCGAGCTTAAATTAGCTTCATTGTCAAACTCGTGATTATCTCACTATTTTGAGCATTACTCTAGCATAGTTTCTTTTCTTTATAGGGTTCAATGTAACTTGTATAATATAAAGCCCTTTAAGGATATCAATGTAAATTTTGTTGGGGAGATAAATACCTTGGGAAGCCTACTTGAATAATTAATATAACATATAAAGACACACTTTAATCCAAAAGGCCTAAGCCCAATTGGTACATGCTCAATTATGTTATATTAATCATTCATTCTTCTCATCATTATTCAATGTGAGACTTCACTCACACGTGTACACCCAACAATCTCCTCTTTAAGTATGAGTCTCTGTCTCTCTGTGGGCTTTAAAACCTCTTTGTGGGCCATGAACAAGCATTCCTACCTACTCGCTCACCTTGCCTAATGGACTTTTTCCTTCATCAACGTGTCATCCATAGGTCTCTTGTACGTCATCCATGGGAACCACGTGTCAACCCCGCATGCACATCCATGGGAACCCCGCACGTCCATTTCCATAGGAATCTCGTGCCACACTGTTATTTAGCACCATTAACAACATTCCTTTGTTGGGCTTTTTCTCCAGGATCTTTGTGTGTAGGCCGTTTAGGCATGCTCTGTCCCTGTTGGGTAGGGACCATGAACACCTCGCCACCTTCGCTACACACTACCATGGGCTCTGATACCATTTATTGGAGAGATAAACACCTTAAGAAGGCTACTTGAATAACTAATATAACATATAGAGACACACTTTAACCCAAAAGACCTAAGCTTATTGGGTATGTGCTTAATTATGTTATATTAATCATTCATTCTTCTTATCATTACTCAATGTGGGACTTCACTCACATGTGTACACCCAACAAATTTGCTCTCTCTCTCTTTCTCATATTTGAGAGGAAGGGTAGTGGATTTGAACCTTGTTCTTCCAGTAAAGGAGAGCATATTATGCTACTAAGGTATAAGACTTTCTTTCTCCTTTAGGAAACCCATTGCCAAATTTCACACAGCTTAACCACTGTTAACCATTATTTAGCCCAACACTGCTGACCATCATTTGAAACAATCACCCATCACCCAAAAGAACCCATCGAACAAACTTTAAAGGAAAAAGTTCAATTTCAAACAGGTTTGGAAATATATTTTCCAACTCATTATGTGGTGATTTATAAGACTATCCCTATTATTATTTAAATAGGTCAATGCTCATTAAAAAAGTACCAAAACTACACATGGTCTCTTTAGTTTCCTCATAATAGGTTGGAACAAAACAACTCCAAACATATTTGGATCCAAACTTTTTTTAATGCCAAAATCATCATCTATTATCGAAATCAGTTGCCAGCCATTCACCATTCACTCATCCATCAATCCCATGCACACGATTCTAGTTGCATCTAAACCAAAACATCTAAGCGCCATTGCCTAGCTGCCATCCACGTTGACAACCACAACACATCACCGTAGGTAAATATCATACCACAAAGGCACAAGCTACCATTAATCATGAAACCATCTAAACCCAAAGCCTTCAAAACCCTAGCCCCCTTGCACCACTAATCACTAAAACCATTAAAGTCCCAATTCATTCTGCCTCAAACCTACAGAACCCATACCCATCAATTACGTCTCTCCTTGGAGTTCTAACTTGAGAAGTCTATATTTGTTGGCTTTATTTAGTGAAAAATTTGTATGTAATTTATTTTCCTTTTTAATGTATCTTTCTAGGACTTAACTTTAGTTTGGGGTAGATGTACTTGAGCCTTAACTTCTTCTTTGGAAAGTGGCATTCACAGTGATCTCTCGACCTCAAGGCGACTTAGCTAGCCCATGAGATGCACGTGGTAGGATGTCTAGATCAAAGTGCTGAATGGGCAAGTTGCGACCATTTCATGACCCCAAGTTGCGACAAGGTCGCAAGTTGCACGATCTTTATACTCTGCTCTTTGGACATTCCTAGCCAATGTATGTGCCAGCACACACCCTCACAACTGTGATGCGTGGCAAGGGTCTTTGATAAGGGTCTTAACAAACCCTAGTTCTAAAGAGAGACATCCAAGAGAGGCCAATATTGATTGTAAGAAAAGAGAGAACTTTTTTTTTTATAGAAAAAACACACTCCATACTCTCCTTTCCATCTCCTTCAATCTTTGATTGAGATTTTGTATCCCTTATCTCACCTATACACACAGACCTTGTGAGTGAGTGAGTGAAGGTTCATGGAAACTTGAAAAGCTACATTCAAATCCAATCTCTATTGGTGGTGTTTCTATTGGTGCTTCAGTGGAGGTTCTTCGGTAAGCTAGATGAAGAAAAGACTTGAGGGAGTTGGTTGCTAGCTAGAGCTCAAAGGGCTTAAGTACACAAGGAGATATAGGCTTGGATGGTTTATAGTTATCCATGTACTGCAACTATTCATTCTAGTGGAGAGTTCCAATAGGAGGTTGGGGGAGATGTTTTTTCACTCGGTGTTCGGGTTTTCCTCTTCCTAAATACGTCTTGGTGTTTAGTGTGGCTTGTTTACTTTTCCCTTTGTTTCTTATGCGTTGTTTTATTTCTATGCTTTGCTTAGTTTAGCTTGTGTGTTTGGAACTTGGTTAAATCACTTATAGTTGAACTAATGTCCTTAGTTTAGATCAAAAGTGATTAAGCCATAAAAAACTTGTTTTTAGGGTTCTAAATATTTGCTAGGGTTGTTATAGCATCTTTCATAACTAACTGAATCAAATCTCATCCACTTGTAACTAGTTAACTAATGACAATGATTACTATGGGATTTGATTTAGTTAGAACTAATGACACTGCTCATGCAAATACTGTATGTGCAAGAAGAATTGCTCTTAGAGCCCATTTGGGATGTGATGCAAGCGTTAGCTTATTTGAGTTTTTAGTTTTTTTTTTTGGTTCTATTCATGAGTCCCATTACACTTTTTGGTACTATTCATGGGTCCCATTATACTATTCAGCTTTTTTTTTTTTTTTAGCAAAAAATTTTTAGTTTCAGCTAAATAAGTTGTTCCCAAATAGACCCTAAATCTAGGCTAGGTGATTTTCTGTGAATGTGTTTTGTCCCCATTTTTAGTGGTTGTGTATAAAAGCAGTCAAATATTGGTAAATATTAGTTACCTCCACGAAAAGTTTTGGATGAGATCTCCATGAAACCTTGGTCTTGCTTTGTGACTTTGAAATGGTTGAATTTTCCCCTTAGTATAAAAAGAGAAAAAAATTAGTAGAACAATTCTTTAGGGACAAAGTTTAGCTAAAAGATTGGTTGTAACTTAAAGTTACAACCTTACTCAATATCTTTTTATTGAAGGTAAATTTTGACAAATCCACCATTGGATTACATTTTTTTCTTATATTCTCCATATTTACAAAATTTTTAGAAAATTAAAGATTAATAGTTATGTCATCAATAAGTTGTTTAAATCGTAAGTTTTTGTAGATTAAAATTATACATAAAATATAATCTTATAGAACATATAGTAAATAATATTCGATTGACACAAAATTGATATGTGTATTAAGAGCGTAAAGAACGTGTAATCCAGTGGTTAGAGTTTTGAAATATTTAGTAATATTAATGATATTGAGTAAGATTGTAACTTTAGGCTACAATCAATGTTTTAGCTAAACTTTGTCCATTATTTAGTAGAATTATATGTGATGCTAGCGTATTATAAATTTTCTACGTAACCTTTTCAAACTGATGTGTCACCAAATAAAAATTAATTCCAGCATTCATCTATTATGTTTGTTAAATCCATTAATCATATTCATTATCATACTAATTTTTTTTTATAGAAAAATTATCACACTAGTTTGTAAAGGTTATATAGTAAAATTGGTAATGTTTTTATTATAATAATATAGTTTGGAGAGAGACGTGTGTTAGATTTTAGTTATTATATATATATATATATATATATATATATATATGAATCGGATCGAATTTAATTAACAGCTATGATCTAATGTTACTATGATTTTTGGATTTTCGTCTCCCTCTCTTATAAATGGCAAAGTTAACTATTGTCATTATTGATGCTGTAGTTGTTTTTTGCATCCCCATTATATAATTGCTTTTCATGTTCCTATTCATCCTACGACAGATGTATTATGTTGACAAGGAGTTAAACAAGAATTGCTTAATAGTGTTTGCCCGAAAACTTCACATCACTTGGATTGAAAATTCAGATTATTGGAAATGGACCAAAGAGGAAGACAATTGGTAAGGTTTTTCTTTTTTAAAGAAGAAATTTATATTATATAATATACATTTAAAGTTACTTATTAACATTTCAAACCAATAACCATATAAAAAAAAATCAAATCAAATCAATAGAACCGATGGCATGAGAGGCAATAGGGCGTAATTTTGAAGCTTCTTATTATAAATAAATAAATGAACGAACAATTTTTTTTTTTTTTGGTGGGGGGTGGGGAAGAGATTAATGGGGATATTTGTAGTTCTAGCACATTTTTCATTTGGTTCCTAATGGTGAGTAGTGACAATTTAAATCTTACCTGGTCTTGCAGTGACAAATATTCTGAAGACATTGAAGTTGCTGAGCTATTAGGAGTATGTTGGTTAGAAATTAAAGGAGAAATTCGGACAATTGATCTCTCACCAGGGACAGTTTATGAAGTTGTGTTTGTCGTGATGATGCTAAATGTAGATTGGTGTGAATGTAATATGTGGAATTACTCAGTGACTCTTACCCTCATTCTCCCACATTCAAAAAAAGTAACTCACGATGAAAATTTAGAAGAAAAACCTATTGGGAAATGGTTTGAGATCCAGGTGGGTGAGTTTAAAATGACACCAGAAAATGTTGGAGAGATTTCATTCCAACTGGGGGAATTTTCTTCAGATTGGAAGTGTGGGCTTGTTCTAAAATGTGCTATCATTCGACCGAAGAATACTAGGAACATTACACTTGGATGGTAAGCTTTATACATGTATCCAAAACAAAAATGTGTGGTCGTATGTGTATTCATTCATTTAAGCGGATTGTTACTCATTCATCAAATTCTTAAGGGATATGTTTTATTGATTTAAATAAATTAGTTTTGATTAAGGTTATGATTAATTATATTGATAGATTATAGGAAATTAGTATTTATCCTTATTAAATTGGAAGGCAATTTTTGATTTAATTTAGATGCTAACAATGAATAAAGCATAGTCATTATAATTAACTAGTTGAAGTGGTGACATTATTTCAACCAGAACATTTAGATGTACTAAAATGGTTTTTTCTTGCAATTTTCATGATATTAGTTACGTCAAGTTTTTTATTACATTGCTATTGTGTATATAATTTTGAAAATCACTATTGAATACTGCATATACATATCAATTCTACTAAATACAACATAAAATAAAAAGAATAAATTAGTCCAATAGTATCTCCTAAATTGAATGAGGATAGGTGCATAAGATCGTTCAGCTCAATTAATTTTTTTTAGATTCAAGATTTTCGCATACAAAATATCTGAATAGAAACAGTATAAAAAATATGCTCATTAGTTTAGAGAAAAAATAACAACAAACATCTAAAAATTTAATTTTGATGGAAAGCTAACAAAAGCAAAATCCAATTTTGATTCTAATTGATGTTCTCTAACATTTGGTTATATAAATATATATATATATATATATATATATATATTATCTAGTAAGTAATGCACCGTACATAGTCATGGTATATTACATAAATAATTTATAAATTTGAATTATTTTTAGTTACACAAAAATGGCTCATAAATATAAAATCATTCAAATTCTCTTTTCCTCTAATTTTATATATAGAGTTAGATATATTATTAGGTTTTTTTTAAATTTTTTTTTTTATGGTTTACTTATATTGGACTCCTCGTTTTCTACATTGAATTAACTCACTTGACATAAAAATGAAAAAACTTAGATTAGATGGGACACATGACGCAAAATTAAACTCTAATTTTTACATTGAATTAACTCACTTGGCACAAAAATTTAAAAGCTTAAATTTGATGGGACACGTGGCGCAAAATTAGACTTTAATTGAATTCCAATTTGAAATCTAATTGAATTTTCTCTCAGCATTACTTATATATATATATATATATGTATGTATGTATATGTATAGATTAGTATGTAACTCGTGCTTACGCACGAGAATGATAAATTGTAGTGGTGTTATTAATGTTAGTTTGAGTTGAAAGCTCGAAAATGTGTTGAAAACACAAGAGCTGTTTAGACCCCCAATTAAAATTACGGCTAGATTACTTTTACTCTAACTTATCTAAGTGCGGAAACAAGAGTAAATGAAGCGCAATAAACTGATACTACGCTAGTGCATAAACATGAACAACAAACATTAAAAGTAAAGCACAAGAGTAAGGGAAGAGAGAATGCAAACACAAGATAACACGCCGATGTGTTATCGAAGAGGAAACCGAAAAACTCGGCGAAAAACCTCTCCGCCGCCCTCCAAGCGGTAATCAATCCACTAGACAATTAGTTGGTTTACATGAGTTAGCAAGAGACCCTCCAAGCCTAATCTACCCTATGTACCTAAGCCCTCCAAGCTCCTACTCCAACAAGGCTTCTCGGAACCGTGTCTTGTCTAGCTCTCCGGATCCCGCAATCCACCCGATTGCATCTGCCAAGCCTCATCGGCTTCTTTTGGCAATTCCCCAAAGCTTTCCAAGCTCCAAAACACTCTCTACACTCTGAATAGGTGTGTGTTGTGTTTGGGTACAAATCTCCTCTCAAGGTACGGCAATGGGAGAGGGATGGAGAAGAGGCTACAATGATTTCTCACTAAGGATGAATAGTTCTCTCTCAAAAAGATGGGTGTGTGTGTTGTAGAAAACCTATCTAGAGTTTTTCTCTCTGAATGGTCTCTTTTACATTTACGGGTAATGAGGGTATATATAATATGGGTGAAGGGTAAGGAAGTCACTCTAAAAAATCCTCCAGGCAGAATGTTTCGCGACTACCTCGCGGGAAGGCCTTACCCGTGAGACAATCGCGAAACTGACAGCCTGGCACGACTCTTCAACTTCCAGCATGTGCTTCTCACATGGCTCTTTCGCGGGTTAGCTTCTCGCGAGCTTCTCGCGAAAAAAAAAAAAAAAAAAGAGGTGAAGAAGAGCAATGTACGAATAAAGCCCATGTGCAAGTGCATAAGAGCATTTTTGTCCATTAAGCAGCCTCATTTTCTCTCTTCAGTTTTCTCTCCATTTTGGAGTGAAAACTTTTTGGTGGGCCTGGGGAGAAAACTCTTGGGCCCCACCATTTATTTTCCTTCCTCTCCATCTAACCAAACACACTCCAAAAAAGTTTTCCTTCCCATTTTCTCTCTAAAGTTTTACATGCACCCTATTTCACCTCTAAACAAACACACCCTAAGGTTTGGATCTTATGGTTTCTAAAAGAAACATTAGTTTGTCAAACAATTGCATATAAAATCATATCTTGCGATTTCCTTTCCAATGTGATCCATAAGAAAAAAAAATTTCACAACTGATAGGCCAAGAATGTATTGACCCATTTGGTAACTTAATCAATTAATTTAGCCAAGTGAAATTAATTAGATTCAATTACATGCAATGAGCGTGTTAGCACAAACAAATCACCAAATAACTAAATGCAGTGGAAATTAAATTTGACACGGGTGATTTGTTTACGGATGGGGAAAACCACCAAGGCAAAACCCCACCGGGTGAATTTAAGGTCGCCACTCCCGAGAATCCACTATTATCAAAACAAACGGTTACAAGTAAAAGGAATCTCAGTACCTAATACTAGCCTACAGTTGAACCCTTTCCCCAATACCCAATTGGACTTGTGATGTGTTGACAATCTATCCTTTCAATGCACGGCTCCCAGTACGTGACTAACCAATTCGATGCACGGATTCTAGTATGTGTCTAACACATCAACTTGAGGAAGATGTTGGCTGCAAAGTTCTTCAATTCATCCAAACGATGAAAATCAAGAAGTTCCTTAGTTACAAAACCCTTGGCGCAAAGACGCAGCAACTTCTACAAAGTGTTAGGAAATTTAAACCCCAGTTGATAGAATTAACAAGTTTTAAACCCAAGTTGTTAATTAGATTTATTATGAATAAACCTTGTTAAAATAAGCTAACATCAATATCATGCACAGCGAAAAATTAAATAAGACAAGATATGATGACCCAGGAAAACCAATGAAACAAACTAGTTTCACGATAAAAAACCTAGGGGGAAACCTTCCCGAAAAGTAATCCACTATAGTAAAGAGAAGTTTCAGATCTAGTACAAAACCTTTGTCCCTAGACTCTACAATCCCCGTAGATGAACTTATAGTAGAAACCTTCTACCGCTTCAGAACCTCTGAACTCTTCAATATATGAACGCCACCCTTTTTGCACAGATCCCAGTACGTGACTAACCAATGATGCATGGCTCCCAGTACGTGACTAACACACCAACTTGAAGAAGATGTTGACTGCAAAGTTCTTCATTTCATCAACAATGAAGATCAAGAAACACTTTGTTACAAAATCCTAAGGCGCAAAAGACGCAGTAGCTTCTTTCAGAGAGAATAAGGCATCAATCACCTTTTTCATGTGTTCTCCTTGTATTCTCTTATGTGACAGCCTTTAAAATAAACCTTATATATGTCTAGGATTGTGAGAAAAGAAACCCTACACAAATACATAAGCATGAGCCGAAAATCATATCTGAAAAACTGATTTTCGTAATTCTCGATAGATACCTCGATAGATAGTATCTGTCGAGACCTCGATAGATAGAATTTGTCGAGATCTCGATAGATAAAATCTGTCGAGCTAGCTGTCGAGACTCATTAAACCTCGATAGATAGCTATCTGTCGAGAAGTTGTCGAGATTTAATGAATCAGCACTTCTTCACTTGTTTCTTGAACAGATTTGCATGCCTTCAATACTAGACTTGAACTCTTGTTCCTTGAAGTACTAAACCCATCCTAGATCTACCCAAATATAAGTAAAATGCATTTTGTCAAAGGATTAGCCAATTACATAAAATATGCCCTTAACAATCTCCCCCTTTGGCAATCCGTGACAAAACCACAAGAAACAAATGAACATATGAAATAAGTCATAAATCACTCAACTCATACTCACTTGTTGAATATAATAAAATCTATCCTAATACAAACTCTTGAAAAATTTTGCAAGAAGAGAGTTTATGGCAAGGAGACTTTGACAACCTGTATTTCTGAAACACTTTAAACAAAACTCTTCAAGGCATCTTAATGTGAAACAGAAATAATAAATTGCATACAATTATAAGAAACATGTGTATAAAGATAGAAAAGAAACAACACATGTAAGGATAGGTGAAACAACATACATCACTATATAAAGAACATAAATACAATGTATGTCAAAACGGTCACAAGACCAATGTACAAGAAGAAGGAGGTAAGCACTCCCCGTAACAAGATGAAACACATCTCCCCCTTACAGAGGCATGTATTTCTCTCCCTAACATGTAGAGTCTTAAAAAGAAACCACATATTCTTTACAATTTCTCCCCCTTTTTTTCATGATTGACAAAGGGTACAAGAAGCTAGAAAGCTTCACCCGAGAAACATAAAGATAATCAAGGATGATCAAGGGGGTACAAAGAATCCATATAAATGCATGAATGTAATAAAACAAGATGCTATGGATGACAAGATAACAGAAAGATGCAAAACATGTGAAAAAGAATGCATGCAAGAGGATCTCGATAGATCGAGAGGTATCGAGAAGCTATCGAGCAGACCTCGATGGATCAAACAGCTATCGAGAAGCTATCGAGGAGACAGAAACTTTCTCGATTGATCCACCTAGCTATCGAGAGGTATCGAGATTGCGATAAAAAGCAACTGAAGAGCTCGATAAATAAGACAGGTGTCAAGAGGTGTCGAGGAGCTGTTGAGATTGCTTAAAAACAGAGTGATATGAGCATTAAGTATAAGAGATTAACTAATCGTACTCATCACAAAAATGAGCCACAAAGCTTACTTACTTAGTTGTGCAATGAGATGCTCATCTAAGTTACAAAAGATACAAAGTTTAGAAAACTTTGTTTCAATGGCCATCCAAAGTACACAAGTACCAATGTACACAAAACACATTGTTTTTGTATTTTTCTGATTTTTCAAATTTTTTATTTTTTTTTATTTTTATGTAAAAAAAAAACAAAACTAGATGCAAATGCATAAGGAATGAGGGGAAGGAGAAAAGATCACTCCATAGAGATCACACTAATGTTTTGGCGTAGGAATTCAAACCATTTGCTATCAAGAGGCTTAGTGAACAAATCAGCCTTCTAATCATCAGTGTGAATGAACTCAAGAGTGAGAGTACCATCTTCAACAAGCTCCCGAATGAAGTGGTGTTGAATCTCTATATGTTTTGTTCAAGAATGTTGAATAGGATTCTTAGAGATGTTAATGGCACTGGTATTGTCACAATAGATGGTAAGATGTTCTTGACAAATACCATAATCAATGAGGAGTTTTTGCATTTACAGAAGTTAAGTGCAACAATTACCGGCAGCGATGTATTCAGCCTTAGCAGTAGATAAAGAGATAGAATTCTGCTTTTTGCTCATCCAGGAGACAAAATTATTACCCACATAAAAACAACCTCCCGAAATACTTTTTCTATCATCAACATTACCAGCCCAGTCTGCATTAGAATACCTAGCTAAGACATCATTAGTGTCATTGCTATACCACACCGAAATTGGCAGTGGATTTGACATACTTTATGATTCTTTTCAAAGCAATCATATGAGACTCTTTAGGATTAGTCTGATATTTAGCACACACTCCCACACTATCTAATGTCAGGTCTACTAGCAGTAAGGTAAAGAAAACTACCTATCATACTTCTATATAGAGAAGAATCAACACTTTTTCCTAACAAATCAACAGTGAGTTTAACATTTGGGCTCATAGAGGTTCTAACAGAACTAGCAGATTCCAATCCAAACTTTTTCACAAGATTTTTAGCATATTTAGATTGAGATATGAATATACCTGACTCTTGCTGAAGGATCTGCAATCCAAAGAAGTGATTCAGCTCTCCAATCATGCTCATCTCGAACTCGGCTTGCATAAGCTTGGAAAAATTATGAGTAAGTTCATCCTTAGTAGACCCGAAGATGATATCATCAATATAGACTTGAGCAACTATCAACTCGCCATTTTCCTTTTTGATAAAGAGAGTTTGATTAGCTTGTCCTCTTGTGAAACTATGTGAGACCAAATATTGTGTAAGCCGGTCATACTAAGCTCTAGGTGCTTGCTTTAGTCCATAGAGAGCCTTCTTGAGGTACAACACATGATCCGGAAAGTGTAGATCAATGAATCCTTTAGGCTAAGCCACATAGACATCTTCTTTAAGGAAACCGTTCAAGAATGCAGTCTTCACATCCATTTGATAAAGCTTGAATTTCAAGTGACAAGTTAAGGCCAGGAGAACCCTAATGGATTCCATACGAGTTACAGGAGCAAATGTCTCATCAAAATCTACTCCTTCCACTTGAGAGTATCCTTGAGCCACAAGACGAGTTTTGTTACGGATCACATTTCCCTCATCATCAGTTTTATTGCGGAATATCCACTTTGTGCCAATGATGTGCTCTCCTTCCGGTCTAAGTACTAGGGTCCAGACATCATTCTTTTGAAACTGAAGTAGTTCATCATGCATGGACTCAACCTAGCTTTCATCATGGAGAGCATCCTCAACCTTGGTGGGTTCAACCTGCGACAAATAGTAAGAGTAAGACACAAAGTTAGCAACACATTTATCAACTGAACGCTTTCTTAGTGTAAGTTCATTCATGTTTCCCACAATAACTTTAGGAGGGTGATTCAACTTAATTCTTGAGGAAGGTCCTTTCTCTTCATGAGATTCGGAATCAAGTGAGGTAGGAATGTCTGCTAAGACTTCTACAACACTTGGAGTACTTGGAGAAACGGGCTCTTGATCAACTATTTCTTGAACAACCTTAGGCTCTGAGGGAAGAATTTCCTTAGGTATTTCCTCATTAATTTTCTCAGAACCAGAATCTGAAACTTCATCAATAACAACATTGACTGTTTCCATCACCTTCTTGGTTCTTTTGTTATACACCCGATAAGCTTTGCTAGTGGAGGAGTATCCCAAAAATATTCCTTCATCGCTTCGGGAGTCAAATTTTCCCACATTCTCTCTATCCTTAAGGATGAACCAAGTACTTCCAAAGATTCTGAAATACTTCACATTAGGCTTTCTTCCCTTCCACAATTCATAGGGAGTCTTCTTTGTACCGAGTCTGAAATACACCTTGTTAACCGTATGACATGCGGTATTAACTGCTTCTCCCCATAAATTTCTAGCCACATCCCTGTTGTGCAACATGGCTCTAGCCATCTCCTGAATGACTCTGTTCTTTCTTTCTACTACACCATCTTGCTGAGGAGTAATAGGAGTAGAGAATTCTTGAGATATACCAGATCTAGTGCAAAAGGATTCCATGTATGAGTTCTCGAATTCTTTACCATGATCACTTCAAATTCAATCAATCTTCAAATTCTTCTCATTTTGCAATCTTGTACACAAGGCTTCAATGTGCTCAGGAGCATCTGACTCGAATCTTAGAAGAATGATCCAAGTATACCTGGTGAAATCGTCTACCACAACCAAGATGTATCTATTTCCTCCAAGAAACTCGATTCTAGTTGGACCCATGAGATCTAGATGTTGTAGCTCCAAAGGTCTAGATGTAGCTGATGTCTGAGTGCCTAGATGTTTTGCCTTTGTCTATTTCCCAAGCTGACACGGGCTATACACAACATTGTTAACTCTGCTGAGTTTTGGTATCCCCAAGATTGATTCATGCTTAGATACAATTGACAAATGTTTGTAACTAGCATGTCCCATCCTTTGGTGCCATAGATCTTCATTTGGCAAACGAATGCTATTGCACACAATATCAGCATCAGGTACCAATCCATAGCAGTTATCCAAAGTGTGGACACCGCTTATGAGTTTCTTCCCAGACTCATTTAATACAAGGCATTTCCCTTTCAAGAACAGCACCATAAAGTCTTGATCACATATCTGACTTATTCTCAACAAGTTCATTCTCAGACCTTCTACATATAATACATTTGAAATGTCTGGCAGTCTAGGTAGAGAGATGGTTCCCTTCCCTTTAATCTGTGATTTGCTCCCGTCACCAAAAGTAACATTTCCATCTTTCTTAGACTCGAAAACCTTAAAGAGAGAACGATCTCCAGTCATGTGTCATGAGCATCCACTGTCAAGGTACCACAAACATGTGTCCATTACCTTAAATGTAGATTTCATCATAAAGCACACCTCATGCTTACATGACAAATCAATAGGAATAGTTTTCTCTCTCATCTGCCATTTAAGAAAGAAGCCTTTAAGTTTCACCCTTCTCAGATGAACTGCTCTACATATTTTCATTCTGAGGCAGTTTAGTTTCTTCTTTGTTATACTAAGACCTTTTTCAATAATCCTCAAGATAGCTTTCAAATAACTTTTAGGCTTGCATTTTATGAAACACTCAATTAAATAGAGATTAGAAAAGCAAGATGTATTTGAAATAAAAGATCTTTTCATGCCGTTTGCAGCCATGACAACAGGGGTCAATGGATTACACAGCAAAAATTAACCCTAATCAGAGTGTGCTCGCTCTGATACCACTTGATAGGCCAAGAATGTATTGACCCCTTTGGTAACTTAATCAATTAATTTAGCCAAGTGAAATTTAATTAGATTCAATTACATGCAATGAGCGTTGTAGCATAAACAAATCACCAAATAACTAAATGCAGCGGAAATTAAATTTGACATGGGTGATTTGTTTACAAATGAGGAAAACCACCGAAGCAAAACCCCACCGGGTGAATTTAAGGTCACCACTCCCAAGAATCCACTATTATCAAAACAAGCGGTTACAAGTAAAAGGAATCTCAGTACCTAATATCAACCTACAGTTGAACCCTTATGACTTGTGATGTAGTGACAATCTCTCCTTTCAATGCACAGCTCCTAGTACGTGACTAACACATCAACTTGAGGAAGATGTTAGCTGTAAAGTTCTTCAGTTTATCCAAACAATGAAGGTCAAGAAGCTCCTTGGTTACAAAACTCTTGGCGCAAAGACGCAGCAGCTTCTACAAAGAATATGATGAACTAGGGCAATTTTGTCTCCGGTCACAATACGCGTGCAACAACAATTGCAACAACCTTTGCATCACCTTTAACGGTCCTTAAAATAATCCTTATATATGTCTAGGTTTGTGAGGAAAAAAACCCTACACAAATACATTTGGATATGCGTGAAAACAGATCTGGAAATCTGAATTTCATTACTCTTGATAGATACTGTTTCTGTCAAGCAGCTATTGAGCACAAGCATTAAACCTTGATAGATATTATTTGTCGAGATATCTGTCGAGTTTTAATGAACAGCACTTCTTCACTTAGTTCTTGGACAGATTTGCATGACTTCAATACTAAACTTGAACTCTTATTCCTCAAAGTATTAAACTCATCCTAGATCTACCCAAATACAAGTAAAGTGTGTTTTGTTAAAGAATTGGTCAATTTTACATAACATATATTCTAACAAGTTCCACATATATTCTAACAACAACCAAGTGCCATTTTTCCATAAATAAATATTAAAAAAGTGACATTTTTCTTGCATCATTAATTTAAACTTGGCAATCACCATGCAATTTGATGTTAGAATTTCAAGAGTCGGTTCAAATTATGTATATGCAAGATATTATACAATTTTCAATTTTTTTTTTTTTTTTTTTTGGTTAATGTGGGTGTGTTTGTCTTTGAGCACCTTATTATTGCCCTTGGTGTGTGTAGTCCTCTATTTCATACACACAAAGTAATTACATGAAAGAATATCTTAAGGGTTGTCCCAAGATTCAAATTAAAAGTTTTGAACCTAAATGAATTTCATAAGGATTTAATAATCACTAAACCAATCCTTCAGAAAAAATAGAAAAATGCCATTTCTAATTTCCTATTGATTGATCTTGAAAAATTACATAAAATATAAGAAAATAAATCTTAATCTTAAACACACTATAATATAAAGTATTGGTGGTTGGACCATTGGTGCACTATGTTTATGATAGCCAAAAGGACATTCACTAACACTAAAAGCACACGATTAAAGGTACAAGGGGAATCAATAGCTAACATGCTAAAAAAACATTATCAGTCTATAAAGTTTATATATTGAACATTTTTTATTATCACTGTGATTATTATTATTATTATTATTATTATTATTATTATTATTATGTTTTTATTTTATTAGCCACGTAATGTCAGTTGTGTAATCCATTAGTCACGTATGATTTTTTTGTCATTAATATGACTACAAGGACCTAAATGATATAGATTCAAAAAATCAAGAACCAAATTGAATACTCTAAAAACATGAGCATCGAATTTAAAATAAACCCAAAATATAAGGACCAAAAATGTTGTTTGCCTATACTTTATGCGCCCAGAAAACTCCTCTAGCTAGAAAGTACGGTGCAACTAAGCAATCACTCTCACATTTCTGTCGTGTTGTCCAACAAGCAGCACACTATCGATGGGCCCTGCGTCATGCTACCACTTGGGATCCAAAATTTTCATTTGTAGTGCAAGGTTGGCGGTGTAAAAAGTAGGGACAACTCAATATATTATATTTTGTTAATTTCAAATCCACTCTTCTTATTTTATATTTAGGCCTTTTTTGCTAATCTATTTTATATATTTAGGCTTTATTAATGTTTCTTTTACAAATTGTTGGAAAATTTGATTATCAATGATTATTTGGCATACTTATAATTTTTTACTGAAAAAATAGTTTATGGTTTCAAATTTTCGATAGGGTTGGAATTCTATTAGCTCTATATTTGGAGATCTTATTAGAGGTGAGGAAAAGAATGCAAAAATGCTAAATATTAATTGTGTGTGTTTCAAATTAAAGAGACTGCAGATATATATACATTTTTTCCTTATCAAAAGAAAAAAGATCCATAGATAAAAGGATTAACAACAGTCAACAGGCAATAATTGTCAAATGGAGATTGAACTGCCTCATCGTGTTAAGTGCATGTGCAAACCTGTGACCCTAAATAGAGTAGCAAAATAATGTGTCACACTATCATACATGATAGAGAAATTCTGAACTGGTGTCATTTCACAAGACCCCCCAAAACTTTATCCCCATGACCATACTGTCAATTTTGATGATTGCTTCATATGTAAGAATTTTTTTTCATCCTATTGTCAACAAAATGGCCAAACATCTACCTTAGCTGGGTTTCTAGAAATAGCAGCACAGGAATAATGGGATACAGAGGAACCCAAAAAGCCTCCCATCTATTTTTTAATGATCATGGTTTGGGTTGGGTAAAGGACATTGAATAGTTTTTTAAAAAAATTAAATAATAATAATAAAAAATAGACATCATTTCATTAAAAATAAGCCACCACATCCTCATTACTCTGTTAGCCAAGTACACAAATAAACTAATTAAACTAAACAAAATGACAAATAGAGCTTATTTTTGGAACTTTAGATACTAAAAATTTCACATTTTAAACATCATGAACTAAAAGTGCTCAACGTGTAAACATTAGAGACCGACTGGGTATTTTGGCCTAGTCAATATGAGCAAGAAATTATAAGTCCTTCCCGCATAATAACAATCATTTCATAAATAAAAGCATTTTATTTCAAATGAGCAGCATTAATTATGGTAGTTTGGTACCAAATTGGCAGTTGGACAAGGACAGGATGATTCCTATGATAATGAAGTTCTAACAAGAGCTCAATCCGAGCCAATATTTTCACACACTCTTTTTTAGCCGATAACTGTTTCTGAAATTTGACGATTATTAATACAAGACATCATGATGTGCATTATAATCAAAATTCAACGCATATTCTGTAAGTATAACAAATGTAGGCTGAATTGAATACATTATACATGTACACGCTAACATGTTCTAACGGTAACTTTCTCCAACACCCAAACCCAATGAACATGAATGAACGAATGAAGAAAGGTGCATAAACAACAACACACTAATAATCCTCAAGTGCCCCAACATTTCCAACCAACAAATGACCCTCATTTTCCATTCACAAAGTAGAATATATCACCTGCCCTCCACCATAGTGTTGGACCAAGAGAGAGACATGAATGAAGATTGGGTCTGCCGAATATCTTCAAATGTTGGGTGTAATGAAGAGCCATAATTTTGTTGAAACTCAGACCGTATATCCCTGGATTTCATTTTTTGGAGCAAATATATATCCATGTCCTCACTTTCTGACTCATCCAACTCAATCTTCCCCTCCAATACTTTCACTACTTGTCTCATACTTGGCCTTGCACTTGGATCAGGATAGGCACACAACAAGCCCAAGTGAAGCACGTTCTCCACTTCCTCCTCATCAAACCCACCTCTAGCCCTCAATCTCTCATCAAGGGCATTAAGTAATTGTCCTTTTACCATAAATTGCCATGCCCATTCTTCCAAAGGTGGCCTCCCTTCCTCTATAGGCCTCCTCCCACACATGACTTCTAAAATCAAGACCCCAAATCCAAACACATCGGTTTGAGCCGATGCACGTCCACTCCTAATCACTTCCGGTGCCAAATATCCGACAGTTCCAACCACCCTCGTCGTGTTAGGCACTTGACCATGGTCGTGCATCCGGGCTAGTCCAAAATCCCCTAGCCTTCCATTCATATCCTTATCAAGTAACACATTGCTAGCCTTAATGTCCCTATGTAGAACTTTGGCTTCCCATCCCTCATGTAAATACAAGACCGCTGAGGCCACATCTTTCAAAATCCTTATCCTGTCTTCACAGCTCAACATCTTACTCTCGTCACATTCAAACACCCACTTGTCCAAACTCCCATTCTCCATGTAATCATAAACCAACATGAAGCTCCCCTTCTCTCTCTTGCACCAACCTCTCAACCCCACCAAACTTCTATGCTTCAATCTTCCAAGGCTTGAAATTTCAGCCAAAAATTCTCTCATCCCATCATTTTCATGAGATATGCATTTCACTGCAATCTCTGCTCCTCCTCCCTTTAACACCCCCTTATAGACTTTCCCATTCCCTCCAATTCCAATCACGTTTTCTTCCGAGAACCCCTTTGTTGCCGCCTCAATTTCTTGATACGTAATTCTATGTGGCCAATACTCCAATTCCCATTCTTCCATTTCCTCTCTCTCCCTTGCTCTCCTTCGCTGCCTCTTAATCAAAAACAGAGTAAACAGAGCACTAAGACCTATACCAAAGAAACCTCCCACTGTGACTCCTGCAATAAACCCCTTTGATCTAACTATTGAACATTTTGGAAGAACAAACGATGGCAAACCTGTTGTAATCAACATTTCACTTAACGAAAAGTTTGAATTACTAAAACTCCAAGCCAAAAGCTTGTGACTTTGAACTAATTGTCCAGTAGAACTAGTAAATCCAACATACATTTCATCCTCAAAAACCTCAGAAAGATTAAGAGGAACACTCAACAAAGGCCTCTGAGGTCTTGCCAAGCCTACAGGAACCATAGTAACATTAATTAAAGAATCAGAGTAATCAATCCAAACTTGGTAATTTTCACCATTGTTCAGCTTCAATTCCTTGAATGACTTCTCATCTTGAGCACCACTATTGGTGTTGTTGCTTCCTTGGCTGTTGGGCCAGTACCCAGCATCGTGTGCTTCCACTGATTTGAGGGAGTTCATGTCGATTCCAACATGGTTGGCACTTATGTCATCGAATTCTTGGTTCTTAAACACATCGAATTCGACACCAAAGACATGGCTTTTGGAATTCCCGTTGGTGTAGTTGAGAAGGCCGAGATTTTGAGATGAGGTAGCTCCTTCGATGCCAGTAAAGGGTACAAAAATGAAAACCATGCCATGCCCAGGAAGAGTGTTCTTATAAGGAGCCATAGAAAAGATGAAAGAAGTTGAGAAAGGATAGACATAAGAAGAGTTTGGCTTCTTTGTGGGAATCTTTTGAGGGTAAAGAGCACGACCAATCATGAAATTTGTTTCGTTAGTGAGTGTTAGAATCCGAGATTCAACGGTGGCTGAGCCATATAGTAACATATCTGAGGAGTTGAAGCCATTGAACACAAAATCAACAGCTGAAATGGATTGGAAGAATACGAAAATGGAAAGCAGAAATAGCTGGAGAGGTTGGTGGTGGTGTTTGTGTTTCTTCATAATTACAGAGTTGAAATTGAGGAATGATATGTCATGGGGTTACGGTATAGGTACAAAAAGATGAATATAATAGTGAATGGAAGAGAGATGAGATGGTGGGATTGGGAAAAGAAAAGGTTATGTTAGATGAGAAGGAATTATTGAACTTTCTTGGTCAACTTTTAGACCTTCATCGGTTTATGATATTTATTATGAAGATGATTTTTTTTTTTAATTCCTTTTTGGTGGGCAGAACTATCATTATTCTTGAAACTTCTCCGAGTCTTCGTTAGACTAAAAATATTTTATTTCATTATTTAAAATTGATATTTAGATTGGGTATTATTTCAATTTCAAACTTAAACCCTTTTTTTTCTATAGAAAATAATGAACACATAAACAACTGTTGATGCTCATTTTGGGGAAGCCCAATAGCAGAAAGAAGCCCAACAATATGGGCAGAAAAGAATTAGTGGATTGATAGAAAAATCATTAAACTCGAATGGCAAGAACAATAGATCATAGGCCCATAAAGTAAATAAATGAGCCTAAAGGAGTCCAGAGAAAGAAGTAGTAAACTCATGGGCATTATGTGATGTAGAAAAGTAAGAATGAGCCACAACAGGCCCGAAGTAATGAAGTAAGAAAGTAAGGAGTTGATGAAAAGCCCATGAGCCCCAAGGATGAAGGATATGGTAATTAGGTTAGGGAAGCCCAAAAGAGTTAGTAAAAGCTCATAGGAATGCAGAATTAGAAAATGGGCCAAGGATGCCCAAGGAAAGCAAATGGGCCGAAGATGCCCAAGGAGAAAGAAATGGGCCAAAAGAGCCCACAAGTAATGTAATGGGTCAAGAAAGCCCAAAGTAGCATGAGTATAAATCCAATGACCATACTCGGTCATTATAACCAATTGAGAGAAGAACATGCAACAGGCCCAAAAGAGGCCCAGCAAGCGCGAGTCAAATAACACCATGGCAGGAATAGCAGAGTGGCCTAGTAGGAATGGCAGCAAGATTACGGAAGGAGCAAGGAGTGGGCTAAAGAGAAAAAAACTCACAATCAAGCAAGGTCCAGCCCTTGAAAGGAGCAAGCCAATAAAGAATGGAAAATTAGAAAACAATTCACGTCACAAGAGGTCAAGGATGAGCGACAGAATACACAGATGAACCTTCAGACCATGGCAAACGCATAAGCAATGGACAAGCTTTTGACGTACACGGAAGTGGAGCACGCACAAGGCCTAGGCACTACCAACCTGTACCCAGCCAATACAAGAGTGGTGGGTCATGGGTTAAAGGTAAGAGAGGGTATGGTCTGGCGATGGGAGGAAGGGAAAGCCTATTCTAGGGTTCTTACTTAGATTTTTTTGGGAGAGATGTCTTACTGGGATGACATACCACCCAAAAAAAGGAAGAATGAGTTAGAACCACTAAGTGCATGCCATGAGGGATAACAAGAGAAAATACTCACACTGCAGTGGACAAGAATGCCACGGTGAACAAGCAAACAAAACAGTCTTTTTTGTCTGGTAATGGGGAGTGGCATAGCTAGCACAGATAAGTAGTGGTGGTTGGACAGCTGACAAACCAATGGGTGGTCGGGAAGGACACTCAAATCCAGACAAAAGTAGTTAAAGGGTAAAATAGTAAAAACCAGTCATGGCAGGTAGTATAAAAAGGGTCTTCGCCATGCACAGTATCATCATCGCAACAGTAGCAACCATTAAGAGAGAATTACAGCACCACCATCACACTACACGAGTAAGCACTAAGAAAGAAAGAAAAGAGTGGGAAAGAATTAAAGTAACAAAAACAGAGAAAAAAGAAGCAGGGGATCAGGAAGAGAAATAGAGAGTGTGGAATGGCAGGCATGCACCAATAGGCTAATCCATTCTCTCCCTCTAAAAACTTACCCTCTGTTAAGGATAAAGGATTGTTTGGGCATAAAACATTCAAGCTCATTCCCTCAAAGTGGATAATTTCTACTGCAAGATTCTCCTGTGAGGTTGTCCACGTTGAGGAAGTGGTTCCCTCCTTAATCTTAGTCCTGTAGCACAACTAAACACGGCAAACTAATCTTTTTTCTTTGATCTCATTATTATTTCTTTTCTTGTCTTTGCAATTTTACTTATGATGCGAATCTTGTTGTTGTGTTATCCTTTTCATTAAGGATCCCTTATTTGTCTTGCCTTGTAGTGAGCACATCTCTTTTATTATTGTTTTATTATATTTATCTGTTGTAACTTTTTCGCAATAGTTTCGTTTTGTCTAACAGCAAGTGTGTCGCCTTTATTATTGCCTCATTGTATCTGCCTACCATAACTCTACTGTAACAGCTACGCCTGCCATAGGCATGTGAGCAAAATTTCAGCAAAAAAAGGGGCATAGTTTGTGCACAAGCTGGACTAAGGTGAGTCGCAATTGGACCGGTCCTGACTCTCCTATCCAAAATGAATGTTCAAATAGTGTGTAAAGCACTTTGAACGTTTAGACCCCCAAATTACAAATTACCAATTCAAGCTAATTATCAAATAATATATGTGTGGAATATGATAAATAGCTAAAACATAATTGATAGAACAATCTAAGCCAAATAAAATTACAACCACAGCAGAAATTAAATGACAAAGATTAAGGAAGAGAAATGCAAACACAAACACAACACAACGATGTGTTATCGAAGAGGAAACCGAAGTCCTCAGCATAATACCTCTCCGCCGCCCTCCAAACTGTCAATAATTCACTAAACAATGAAGTTGGGATACATGATCAACAGAAGACCCTCCAAGCCTAATCTACCCAGTGTACCTAAGCCCTCTAAGCTTTTTGCTCCAACGAGGTTACACCGAACCTTTGTCTTCTTTAGCTTACCGGATTTCGCTATAGCCTATAACATGAACCAATATCAATTGGTCCCTTCCTAACTACTTCCCAAGCACCAAATAGCCTTCTCACAGATATGGGTATGATGAGAAAAGGTTTTGGCTAATGTACCTCTCAAGGATGTAACAATGGAGAAGGTGAGAGTAGAGGAATTTGGAGAAACAAAGATGAAGATTGTGGATGAGTCAATCTTGTTTTTCTCTAAGGTTTCTCTCTTAAAATTCTCTCTGGAAGTTCTCTACATTTCGTGGGTATAAGGAGTATTTATACTGGTGTGAAAATGGAATGCGAAGAGTCAGTTTTTCAAAACAGAGCTGGCTGGCGAATTGGCCTCGCGACTTAACTGAGTCGCGAGTTCAAGCCGCGAGCTAACTAAATGGCCAGTCTGGATTTTTTATCCTGTAGTGCTACAGCTGGCATGACGGTTCAGCTTCTCTGCAAGCTTCACTCGTGTGCATCTTCTGGCGGCTTGCAAGCCGCGAGCCACCCGCGAGATCCAGTCACAAGTCCCTGCTTCACTGCACAGTCTTAAGCATTTCTTCACACTCTCTCACACACTACCCTTACATGATTCCCACCTAAATACAGCGTTTCTAAATGCTGAATTACAAAAAAATTTGGCATTGAATAAAGCCAATAGAATGGTTGATTAAATTCAACCTTACAATCTCCCCCTTTGGCTATTCCGTGACAAAACCCTAAAACAAACTCTAGACTTAACATGTGAGTTGGGAACAGTTGAACATAACTCACTCACATCTAACTCTAAAATATGTGTAGCTCTTGAACCATAAGAACAAGTATCTCCTGAAACACAACAACACAATATGATCATTGTATGCAAAAAACTTGTAATGCATATGGAGTAAGCACAATGCGATCAAACAAAATGGAATTAAGCAATAAACCATGGCTTGACCAAAAACGAACAATCACTATAAATAGTAACCACAATGCTCATTCACACAAAGAATGAACATCTGAACATGCAAGCTAATAAGCTCAATGCAAAGTATCATTTGCATGTCCAACACTCAACCAATGCAACAACTTAAGGTAATTGCATTAAGGATAAAGAATCCAACAGCTCTTTCAACCAGCAAAGAGGCGTCTCTAAAGTAGTTTGCATAGGTCTGAAAAGCAGCATACGATCTGAACTTGTGAGGTTCATACACTCCTGTTGGGGATCGGGTCCTCTTTGGCTTTGGGGAAAGATCATCAACATCAATCACTGGCTCTTTCCCTTTACTGCTGCCTCCTTTCACAGCTGATCTTTTGAACGGTGACATTTTCAAGCTACATCATGTTACACCAAAAAAACAATAGAGACCACACAAAACAACAAACTCTATTAGCACAGAGTTAGTCCCAAAACAGGAATATTGTGGAAAAACCTAAAATCACGAGATTAGGTTCACAATCATGTCACAAAATGTGTGTGTGCAACAAATGATACATTGTGCAACCAAAGACACTCACAAACAGTGTGAATCACAAAATCCCTAAAATTTAAGCACATGTCTATAAGACATATCTCAATGGGTATGAAATGCTCAACACAAGACAGATCAATAGATATACTCAAGGATGAAAATCAAACATGATAACAAGAGAATCTAGCATCCTAATAGCAAAATCAACAAAACCCAAACATCCAAACTCAACAAACACGAACCCAACCCATATTTGAATCATCTTATATCCCAAATCTCAATAACAACTCACAAAACCAAGAAAACAAGGCTACAATCATGAAAAACTTAGAGAAATTAAGAAAACCCATACCTTTTTCTTGAAGATTGAAGTTGAGAAGATGATGAAAATGGTGGTTTTTGTGTGAAACACAGTGAGTTTGGGAGAGAGAAGAACGAACAAGACAATGAACAGTCAAAAATTTCGAGAGAAAACTGAAAAGTTTTAAAATAAAAATTGTCCTTAAAACGCAAAACACGCGTTTTTTGCGACTAAACCAAGTCGCGTGCAAGTCGCCAGGGCAAGCCGCCAAACACCTTAGAGACAAAATTTTAAAAATTTGTCTAAATGTTTTTCGTGACTGGAAGTTCCACCCGCGAGGAAGTCGCAAAGGGAGCCGCGAAAATTTCTATGTAACCCTCGCGACTGGAGCTTTCACCCGCGAATAAGTCACCAGTATGAGTCGCGAGAAACCTAAAATCCCAGATTTTGAAAAATTTTCTAAGTATTTTTTGCGACTAGGACTTTGACCCGCCAGTGAGTTGCGAAAACCTTCTGAACAAGCTCGCGACTAGGGCATGCGACTGGCTTGACCCGCGACCAAGTCACCAAAACAGGGCAACACAGTTTTTGAAAATTTTTGATATTTTTGCAAAACCAAAAGACTTTCCAAAAACAAATTAAAACACTCAAAAATCTTTTTGTGTTTGATCAACAAGAATTGAGTATGTGAAACACATTTAATCAAATACAATCACACAAATGAATAAGACATTCATTGAGCATAAACATGTGTGATGTGTGTGGGTACCAAAGTTGAGATAGTCCTTAGTCTAATGTGAAGTTTCAATGATCAATTCAACCAAGGCATACACAATTAGCACTAGGAAAAGTGACCTATCTTAATTATAGAAATATGTATATATGACCTCCCACATAAACTTGATTACATAATATGAAGCTTTTCATTTGGCTCCATTCTCATCATAACATTTAATCTTTTTGAATCAATACATCTCATTTAGAGATCGATGCCTGAAATTTTTAATATTTCAATTTGATGAGTAAGCCTTTGGCTTTTTAGGAATCATACATTTTTCATAAAAGTCGCTTTCATTTTTTCCTAGTCAAATACTAGTATGTGCGACAGGCTTTTGCAGCTCATTATCTCTTTTCATTTGGAGATTTACATTTGTTGAGCTCTTTAAGCAAAAACAATAAAATAAAAGAGTGGGAAAATATATAGGCACAAGTCTATGCATGTCTCAAGATCAACAAAACCATTGACTAATCATTCATGACAAGTTTGAAGATCGATTTACAACAATCACATAGATGTCAAGATTTCTCCCACAATGATATGAGTGCATAGAGAACAAGTTACGCTCGTAAATGCACAAAGCCATTAGTACAAAAGTACAATGCAAAATATGCTTGTGACAAAACACAATAATGTCGATCAAACTTTTTGGATTTTCTACTTTTTATGTGTTTTTGGATTTTTGACATAAAAGCAAGAAAAGATTGATAAAAAACAATAATGTAAAAACATTTAAAGCAAAAGAAAACAAACACACATTTTTCAAAACAAGCTAGCTTCACAACAAAAAGCACACAACCAAGCAAAGTCCCAAAACATAGGAAGTATTAATGCATGGACATGTTGTAATGCTTATGCATAAGTACCCCTTTTCACCCACACGTCACGTGCGTTTGGGGCGATATCCCTATGGGATTGGGTAAGAGTGTTATGACTTTCAAACCTTCTGTTGAAGCTTGCCAAACAGGTGGTGAATGCATCAATCATCTTCATCACATCCATCACTCCGGAATCACCATCTCGGCGTCTTGATTGCTCAACAGACCAATTCCTTTTGTCATTTCTTGGTCCTCTTGACCTTTAAGCACTTGAATTCTTTAATGCTTGCAGCTTATGAAAATTGGGTCTGGTGTGACCTTGAATTCCATAGTGATGGCAGAAGTGTTGAATTCTCGGACCTCTTTATGACTTAGGAAGTGAGTTCCCTTTACCCTTAGGTTTGATCGCTGGTTGTTTAGGAGGCTTAGCAATAAACCGTTGGTCAGTCACATTCTTCTTCTTCTCCGGCTTCACTTTCTCATCATTCGTGGTAGCTGCCTTCGATTATTTGGCTTTCACAAACTTCATTTCCTTGGATATATTAACAGTTGAACTGCTCTCTCCGGTATATCCCAATCCGCCTCTGTCGGAGAATGGTTTTTGATGAGCAAGCATTTCATCAAGCTTTTGAGAGGAGACTCGGTCTATTTTAACATTGGCTTGACCCACCTCATGCTCAAGGAATTTGATTTTTGAATAAGTTTCGATTAACTCTCCGTTTAGCGTCTCCATTTCACATTTGGTCTCCTTGTATCGCACTAGAAGACTTTTATAATCTTCCTCTACCCTCTTCATCTTTTTAATGGCTACGTTAGCCACTTTTACATATTCACGGGTCTTCTCAAGGAGGGAATTGTAGGTCTCTTGCAGTCCCACTGTTTCATCTTCTTCCTCATCATCAGATTCTTCAACTATCCCAATTGACTCTAATTCAGTGTGCTTACCAAGCTCTTCCACTAGCACACTCAAATCATCTGAAGATTCCACATAATCAATAGTCATGAATGCAGAGAAGTTTCCCTCTCCATCACAGCTTTCGTCTGAATCTGAATCTGAGGAATCGGAATCACTAAGAGTAATGGCATACACCTTGCCATTCGCTTTCAAATAATTGGGACACTCTTTCTTGAAATGTTCATGTCCGTTGCATTCGAAGCACGTGATTCCTTGAGAGGATCGAAAGTCCTTTCCATCTTTCCTCTTGAAATCCTTTTTCTCCTTTCTGAAATTTGGAAACTTTCCCTTCTCAGCAAACTTTCCATTCTTCTTTAATTTCAAGAACTTTCAGAAATTCTTCACAAGATATGCTACATCTTTATCGACAACATCCTCATCTGATGAGTCGTGAGCTACTACTCTCTCATTGATCGTCTTAAGAGCAAGGGATTTGCTCTTCCTTTGTGATGGCAATGACAGCTCATATGTTTGAAGTGAGCCAATTAATTCTTGAACCTTGATATCATCAAGATCCTTACTCTTTTCAATAGCTGTAACTTTTGCACGGAAGCTTTCCGACAATGATCGAAGGATTTTCCTTACTATCTTTGAGTCCTCCATTTTCTCACCCAAGTTGAACTTGCCAATGACCACCTCATTTAGCTTGCTATAGAAAGAATCAAATGACTCATCCTCACTCATTTTCAGCTCCTCAAACCGAGTAGTCAGCATCTGCAACTTAGTGTCTTTCACTTTCTTCGTTCCTTCACACGTGGTCTCCAATATCTCTCATGCCTCCTTGGCAATAGAAATGTGAGATATCCAGTGGAACTCATCTGGAAATACACCACAAAAAATAGCGTTAAGTGCTTTGCTATTTGCATTAGACATCACGAGGGCTGCCTTGTCCCAAGTGGATTTGGCAGCCTCCAGCCTAGTCCATCCAACATCCACCGCATCCCAAACGGTTTCATCCATTGAACACAAAAATGTCCTCATCCTGACTTTCCAAAAGGCATAGTTGCTACCATCAAAATATGGTGGAGCATTTAGAGATTGAGACTAGTCCATCTCAAATGGGGTCAAGGATCACACTAAGGTAATTAAACCACAGCAAGTGCATCCGCTCTGATACCAATTGAATGGTCAAATAGTGTATAAAACACTTTGAACGTTTAGACCCCTAAATTACAAATTACCAATTCAAGCTAATTATCAAACAATATATGTACGGAATATGATAAATAGCTAAAACATAATTGATAGAACAATCTAAACCAAATAAAATCACAACCACAACAGAAATTAAATGACAAAGATTAAGGAAGAGAGATGCAAACACAAAGACAATACAGCGATGTGTTATCGAAGAGGAAACCGAAGTCCTCAGCGTAAAATCTCTCCGCCGCCCTCCAATCGGTCAATAATCCACTAAAGAATGAAGTTGGGATACATGAACAGCAGAAGACCCTCCAAGCCTAATCTTCCCAGTGTAACTAAGCTCTCCAAGTTTCTTGCTCCAACGAGGTTACGCTGAACCTTTGTCTTTTTTAGCTTACCAAATTCCGCTATAGCCCATAGCTCAACCAATATCAATTGGTCCCTTCTTAACTGCTTCCCAAGCACCAAATAGCCTTCTCACAGATATGGGTATGGTGAGAAAAGGTTTTAGCTAATGTACCTCTCAAGGATGTAACAATGGAGAGGGTGAGAGTAGAGGAATTTGGAGAAACAAAGATGAAGATTGTGGATGAGTCAATCTTGTTTTTCTCTAGGGTTTCTCTCTTAAAATTCTCTCTGGAAGCTATCTACATTTCGTGGGTATAAGAGGTATTTATACTGGTGTGAGAATGGAATACGAAGAGTCAGTTTTTCAAAACAGAGCTGGCTGGCAACTTGGCCTCGCGACTTGATTGAGTCGCAAGTTCAAGCCGTGAGCTAACTGAATGGCCAGTCTAGACTTTTTGTCCTGTAGTGCTACAGCTGGCATGACGATTCAGCTTCTCTGCATGCTTCACTCGTGTGCATCTTCTGGCGGCTTGCAAGCCGCGAGCCACCCGCGAGATCCAGTCGCGAGTCCCTGCTTCACTGCACAGTCTTGAGCATTTCTTCACACTCTCTCACACACTACCCTTACATGATTCCCACTTAAATACAGCGTTTCTAAATGTTGAATTACAAGAAAATTTGGCACGGAATAAAGCCAATAGAATGGTTGATTAAATTCAACCTTACACAAAACACTTGGGCCTCAGTGCAGCAGGAGGCAGCCTAGCCCAACGTCTCAAAAAGGCCCACCACAACTAAATAAACAATATTAAAAATTAAAGCAAAGAGAATCCAATAGTCCATTTGGGAACAGCTTATGTAGATGAAATTGAAAACTTTTTATTGAAAATACGGTAGATAAAGCTAAAAGGTAGCTAAAAGTACAATAAGATTCATGAATAGTAACAAAAATAAGCTGAATAGTAGCACAAATAAGCTAAATAATAAGAAAAACTGATTTTTTAACCTTATGCCAAACGCAATTAAAACAAACAAAGTTTTTATTTTGTATTCTTCCCAAAGCCGGCAAAACATATGCACATATATTCACTTAATTGAGTATACATATTTGACTTCGACATGAAAGATTATTTGTAAGAGAGACTTGCGAGCAATCATGCACTGTTGGAGTATTTTTATAAAAATTATTATTTTTATTGTAAATCTCTAAATGAATGATTTTTTTTTGTTTGAGAGGATCTTTGAATAAGTGATCATTGGTATTATTAGTACATGAGTTTTATATTCAATTACAGTAAAGATATATTATTAAATAGTCATCATAAATTACTTGCTATTATAATACTTTCGTGTTCTAATAAGTATTACTGTTTCTTAAAAAAAAAAAAATCTTAAGAGTTGGCAAGCTTTGTGAACATTTGTGGCTAATGGTTTTTTAACCTGTCATTAATTGCCATGCCTTCTATTAGTATTTAGTTTTGTTCTAGCCACTACTTTAATTGCCAAAATTTGTAAATGTGACTGAATCAATTCTAACCGAAATGTATCTTACTTTCTCACTACTAATATATATGCGGTCAAGGGAAGTAGAAATCATTATTCTTTTTGTTATCTCCAGTTCTCACACTTTGTCAGCCAACTTTAAAGTCACTTCCTCCTCAACCATTCCACCATATATATATATATAAATATAAATATATATATATATATATAATATCTCAATCTTATCCTTCAAACAAGATGTAATTGTTTTCTATATACTATATTCTGGGATTAAGAAATTACTTTGAGAGTTTCTCATCTTACAAGTAGTGTAGACTTGTGAGGATATATAGCTAGGTTGTTGGGCTTGTTGTATCCTTAAGGGATGGGGTGCAAAATTGTTGGTCTACTATACCGAAAAATTGTTTACGCAATTTAGTGACCTAGTTCATGCCTCAACTCCACCACCTTTAAACTCGTTGAATTGATGGTAACAATTTATTTATCATGTTACAAGATATGTTGAAATGAGATAATATCTCCTAATTTTCTCTCAATTTTATGGTGAAATCTAATTTCTATAAAATATTATTATTTATATTATAAATATGAAGATTATGAAATTTATTTTACTGATCATTTTATGTTCATAGGAACAACATGCACAACTTGAAATTACTACTGATGCTATACATATTGTGATACTGATGTTAGGAATTTAATCTTATTCCTAAACCTGTGAGGAATGATAATAGAGAAAAAAAATTATGAAAAGAGAAACAATTATACAACACAATATTTAAATGGTTCGAAATTTTACCTACGTTCATAGAGACTATATTTTTACTATGTCAAGGAGAAAATATAAAGGCAATCATACAATACATTTTTTTTAATATAACAATGAACCATAATCTAAAACAAAAAATAAATACCCCCAAAATAACGAGCCAAAATTTTTCTCAGGGGCTGAGTGCTGGCTTGTTGGCCTATGCCTCCCCTCCATAGACTAAGTGTCATAAAATCTTGCATTTAAAACCTTAACGCTTCCAAGTTGGGTTAGGTCACAAAATGAATCAAACAAAATCTAGATTCCACATAGCCTAACAATCTCCCACTGGGAGACTAATTCAATCATCAACATCAAACACATGCCTCTAAACATAATCTCCATTGTAGCAACTCATCATCCAATCCTCAATCTAGAAGACCAACTGAAGTTGCACACACCTTAGTTTCTCAACTATAACACCCTTAGTCATCATATCTATCGAATCCTCAGTTCCACAAATCCTCTAAAGTATCAACTGTCCATCTTCGAGAAAAGAGCGAATAAATTGGACTGTTTCTCATAATCACTATGTCTCTCATACTTACAATGTCCAAGGCTTCACCATCAACCACATACACTCTACCAAAATCACTTGCAAAATAGTTTTGGATGATTTCTTGGTGGAGTGGTATGAAACAAGGCTTCTAGGTCCAAAACCCAATCATCAATTGGACTATCCATTGAAGAAGTAGGGTATTCTATACTTCCTCTGTTACAACATTTGCTAAATCATTCTCATTCTTCTTTTTCAAATTTTTGCAGTGCCTACTAATGTGGCGATTTTTGTGACAATTCCAACATTCCACTTATTTCCCAAATCTGGATTTACTTCTACCCTGATTAGAATTTTTGGATTCCTCTACCCCTTGTCTCAAGGTTTAATGTGGATCCAGAACCTTAGGTTTTTCTTTCATCTCTCTTGCAAACCTCCTTGCTTAGAATCAAATCTCAGATATCATCAAATTTGAGTTTTCTCTTTCCAATAGAAATACTCACTACCATTCTCATGGCCTCCTAACTATTTAGCAAAGAAGCCAAAATGATCTACTCGTAGATCTCGTCATTAAATTCAATATCCACAAAGGATAATTAATTTGTGATCATATTGAACTCATTCAGATGTTGCGCTAAAGGTACCTTCTACCAGCTTCAGATTGAACAACTTTATCAGATGCACCTTGTTGTAGTTGACAATTTTTCATACATGCTAGAAAAATCTGTCATAAGATCCTTTATGGTATTCTCCTTCACAACATTGTGTGCAACTAATTTTGACAAAGTTAATCAAATAACTCCTAGCATTTGTCTATCAAGAAGAGTTCATTCTTCGTCTTTTATAGTAACAAATTTCTTCCCCGGAAAAGGCAAATGTAATTTCTTCCCATTAAGGTAATCTTTGATTTACATCTTCCAAAACCTAAAATATGTGTGGTCAAACTTCTTAATTCTTGACACATTTCTTCCTTCTCCTACCATTGTTCCCACTGAAACCTTTGCTCTAAAACCAGTTGTTAGGAATTTAACCAAATTCCTGAACCTATGAGAAACGAATATAGAGAAAAAAAATTGCACAAAAAGAAATAATCACATAATTAACACAATATTTATGTGGTTCGGCAATTTACTTACACTTACAGAATTGCTGCGTTTTTACTATGTCATGAAGAAAATACAAGAGCAGCCATACAATACATTTTTTTAATACAAAAATGAACCCTAATCTAAAGCGACATATAAATACTCCAAAATAGTTTGTGCCGATAGGTTAAGCCTCAAAAAAAATCTTCCATTTAAAATAGTAATGCTTCCAAATTGGATTTGATTACAAACCAAATCGAACACAAGCTAGCCCCACATAGTCCAATAGCTGATCATGATACTTTCTAAATTGTGCATGTATTTTAGTATATCTACTACATGGACTATTAACTGATAATTACACGTGCTTGTTGCATTTCCAACTTGTTCCCTGTACTGTTTTTCCTTGTGATGGGCAGACCCACTTGAAATCTTAAATTGTATCCTATTCCTATCCTACTTTCTAAAGCAAATATAGATGCTAATCTAGGAGCGCCATTATCAGATTCAGAATGTTATTATTGCTATTTAGGTCGGTACCTTCCTTTAAAATAAATAAATAATAAAACAAACAATTTACAATTGTCAATGGCCATGACCATAGACTAATATCAAATTAATATAATACCATGGCATTTTAATATTTGCAACAACTGTTTAGCCGAAAGGGAATATGCACACACACACACACACCAAAAAAAAACAAAAAAACATTATTTCCATTATGAAAAAAAATTCAATAATACAATGTCATGTTGATCAACAATTTTTCATTCAAAATTAATCAAAGATGAATTGAATGAGCGAAAGTTTGTTTCCACAACAAATCGCTCAATGGCATCTTGGTTATTTTCCAAAAAATCCGACCCAATTCTTGGAGGCGGTGGTGGCTAGAGTTGAAGAGTCGTAGAAGGTTCGATGAAATATCATCTTAACAAAACATTAATGATTAAAACACAAAAAAAAAACCAAAAAAAAAAAAAAAGACAAAAGGATTAAATAGAAAGTTGCACATGGTGGCTGGGTTAAATAGATAGTTGGACTAGTTTTTTTGACTCTCACACAAACACAATGGTTTATTTTAGAGTTGAGTTTAGACAAGTCAAAGAATTCGGCTACAGAATAGTACAAAACTACTAAATGTTGTTTTGTACGGAGCATTAGTTCACTCTCTCTCTCTATCCCCGACAAAATTTCATTTATTAAAATGGGTTGGGTTAACGGGCAACTTAAGGTGCCCGTTAACAACACACTTTTGGGTAATTTTTTAGGTAATTTTTTCAACTTTTGGCAGTTTTTCAATTTTGGGCAATTTTTTTTATCTCTTTTGGTAATTTTTTTGACAACTTTTTTTCTTTTTTTTAAGTGAAACACAAAAAAGGAAATGTTAACAAACACCGCACGGTGCTTGTTAACATTTCCCTATTAAAATAACCTTTAGATCTTGCAAAGTCATCTTAATTCCTAAGCACATTAAAGACACGTGGTACTATACAAACTGTAAAAGATGTGTTGTAGATATAATAAGGAAATAATTTTGGCTTATCCTTCCCATAACTGTTTGTTGGAGCTTGTACGTATATTTATATGGGGTTGTTTCTTTCGCACACTGTCTTATATGCTGTGTGCTTTGCTTTCTATCTATCTATCTATCTATCTATGTATCTATACAAGGCAAGACCTAGTTAAATTACTTAGATGTTGTTTATTAAAATTTTTTTTTAAGATTCTGTCGTGTGAATTTTTTCTCATAAGATGGAAGTGTATTTTTTAGTTAACTAGCCACATGGCTAAATCTTAAGAAGGAAACCTAAGAAACAACACATAAGGAATTGTATCTAAGTTTTGTCCATCTATATATAACAAGGTCGGACCTATATATTAATAGGTATTAATTTTAGCAATTTTGTTTAATAAAATTACATTTTGGCCACTTCCTTAACAATGACATCAATTCTTTTAAAAATAATGTTACAATCACACACTTTTTTACAATATTTTTACAAATTTTGGATATCAATTTTTTTTTACTTTGACTTTAACAGTCAAAAACTCTTATTAAACTCACTAAAACTGAATACACATAAAGTAGACAACTTATAAAGTCCAAGGCCAGCTACAAACAAAAAGCTGGCCATAGACAAAAGCTACAAACACACGTAGCTAAGGAAAAGGCACCTATGAATATAAAAGATTAAAACCGGCCATAGACTACAGCTACAAACAACGTAGCTCAGAAAAGGCACCTATATAAAAGATTAAATCCGAGATGCCATCAGCTTTTAGTACTCATTCAGCAGACCATCCGCACCACACAAAATATTCCTTGGATGAGTTTGTTTTTGTTCAAAGTACGCCTTATTTCGGGCATTCCAAATAGCCCACGCGACTGTTGCCCAAAGTTCCAAATTGCACTGGTCTAAACTCTGCACCATGAAACCGAACAGCAAGAAAAAGTCGCAAGCCTCATTGGAGCACTTTTGAATCTTTCCCTTTACCAAAGCCCACACATTCCTGGCAAGGGGACACTCCCACAGGACATGCCCAGTCGTCTCAGGTTTTTGCTGACACAACCCACACACCCCCTAACTATGAACCTTTCTTCTGCACAAATTGTCTCGAGTGGGTAGGATGTTAGAGCACGCCCTCCACATGGAGGTTCTAACTTTTGGGCCGTTTGGATACACTGTAGCAAAATAATTTTTAAATGTGTGAATAGTACTATGGGACCCAGTTTTAATGAAAAAGTTATTGAAAAGTGAGATTTGTGGGTCCCGTGCACTGTTTACGGGACCCACAAAACTGATAAAAGAAGCCGAAAAGTCAACAAAATACGGCTACTGTTCAATGAACAGTAGCCGTTTGTCCCCTAAACCCGTCCGCAAAAAAAAAAAAAAAAAAAAAAAAGGCTGAAACGCGTTTTGCGCCAGACGTGGACACAAAATGCGTTAGCCAAACGTAGCCTTAGTGCTCGTTTGGATCCGCGTTTGCGGATCCACGTTCACGTTTTCAACCCTTTTTTTTTTTTTTCTTCCAGCATGAACAGTAACATCACATGTGAGCACTGTACAAAGAACAAGAGTACTGTTGAGTACTGTTTATACACTATTTAGCACTATTTACATATTAAAAAAATATTAAAAATGGATCTCACAGTACTATTCACACATTTAAAAATTATTTTGCTACCGTGTTTTCAGTTTTTAATTTTCAATTCAGCAAAATAAGTTGTATTCAAACAGACCCTTAGTGTCCAGAGTTTCTTCCAGGTTGGTTTGTCTGTCCGGGCCTTTGAGTGCTCCACTACTTGCTGTTGCATCAACCGGAGCACTACGTGGTAAGCGGTCTTGACTGAGAAGGTCTTCAACCTATTCTCCATCCATATAAGGGAGTCCCTAGCCTGTGTATCATTGAGGGGTAATGCTAGAATCTCATTCCGAGTTCTGGCCGTGAACAGTGCGTGGACCTTGCCTCGATCCCACTGTCTTGTGTCAGCATCTATCAAGTCACACACCTTCAGCTCAGGGTCGGGCTCACCATTGAAGATAGGGTCGTGAGACAACCACTTGTGCGTAGTGACACCAATACACTCACGTCCCTAGTAGACAGGAGACTCCGCCATACGAATGAAGGATCGTGGCCCAGTGGGGCCTCTAAGAACGTACTGCTAGGGAAATACCGGGCTTTGTATACTCGATAAAGCTTCCCAAAAGTCCAGCATAAGATGTAGGGGCTTTGGGATAGTCCCCACACATAACCATGGGACTGAGAATCTAGAAGAAAGGTGGCGTAAAAGCCACCAAGTCTCGTGCCACCTATGCTCCTCGGGTCGACCATAGAATCCTGTCAACCTAGAGGGTGTGTTACTGTTATAAAAAATAAGAGCATCAATATGGTTAGGGGAGTAGGTTTGAATATGTAAGTTCGTTTCAGCTGTCCAGAGCATTGCTAGCCCACCACTTCAGCCCTCACTCGAAACCGCCAACATGGAGGGGTAGTGTAGGTCAGCCTGAATGTGTTTCATCTCCTCGACAAATTGCTTTGTCTCAATGAGAAACAAAACATTGGGCACTTTCTCTTTCACCAAAAAGGTAAGGGCATTTACTGCACGTTGGTTCCCAAGCTCCCGGTAGTTCTAGCTTAACACGATCATTGTGCTCGGCGGGACTGGCCACCAGCCTCCACCTTTGATGCAATTTTGTCCGAATCATGTCCCTCAGACCGAGGACGTTTTCTGGGTTCCTTAGTGCTTACCGCCTCTATGCAACATTTAGTTTTCAGCCTTCCCCTTTTTACACCAACCACATCGTGGTTCAATTCATTAGTGTGCATGGAAATAGTCGTGGGCCTTGGAAGCTTTTTCCCCTTACCTTTCTTAATATCTTTTGCATGGGATGCTTCTTGTGTACGTGGGATTTGTAGTGGGTGCACTGTTCCTTTGTCATGCATCGTCCCATCCAATCCTATGGGGTCTATAGCTGGTTGCATGTACGCAATAGGCACACTAAATAGGCCACTCTGCATAGCTGTCAACTCATTGATACCACTCCCCATGTCTACGAGCCCCAGTGTGGAGCTAGTTTCCTTTGGTGTAACGTCAACTTTCTTTTTTGATAACCGGTCAGAAAGTGTAACGTCAACTTTCAGTACAGTAGGACTGGGATCCCGTGAATCCCGCTCAGTCATATTTTCTTGCGAAAATCGCGTGCTGGCCAAAAAATCCGCCGAGATATCATTCGTATCAAAAGAAGCGTTATCCTCGATCAACGCTAAGTGTAGGTTGGTGTCCGTCGGCCCCCTAGCGGCATCGTGGCTGTTTGATGGGATCCTATTATCACCGGTCACCCCTGTTGGAGCAAAAGGCGTGTCCGCTGGGTCATTCCCCGCCCGAGTTGCCGTCGAACCACCACTTCCCGAAGCTCTCCGTTGGAACCCAGCTTTCAGCAAATCCCCATAGGGTAGTTCTTCCCCCTCGGTAACCTGGACGTTGCATTCTTTGGCTTCATGACCGATTTTACCACACTTGAAACACAACCCACACAGCCGCTCATATCAAAACGCGATCCAGGTCTTTTCTCCCTTCGGGTTGACTATTGGGCCGCCTCTACGAATCGGTTTGTCCAAAGGAGTCACCACACGGACTCGGAGAAAGCGCGCTTGGTCCGTGGTAAATGCCTTACAGTCGACTTCGACAGCTTGACCCAAACTGTTTCCAATCTCCAAGCCCGCCTCTGCATTGATGAGATCAAAAGGCAAACCCCAGATTTGTACCCAAATAGGCAAGTCGGTAAAGGTGACTGACCGCGCCGTCATGCCCCATTCCCATCGCTTCAATACCAGGATCCGATTATCACACACTTGCATCATTATTTACTTACTAATAGCCACTCACCACATTAGCAACTTGTACAAATTTTGTAATTTTAACATTTTTCACCTTTTAAATACCATAAAAATTAATAAGTTAAATCTAAAACAAAATATACAAGCCTAAAAAAATTAGCTCAACAACAAAAATTAGCCCCGTTACCAACAAAAATTACCCAAAACAAACAACTTGGTCATTTAAAAAATTTTAAACAAAAATCCTTAGTGATAAAGTAAAAGAGTCAAAGGTCGAAGCTGCTACACATAGCTAGCAGCAGATCCACCCCCTTAACTCTAAGTCCTGGCTCTATCCCTGATATATAAAAAGCGCAAATGCGCGTAGCTACAGTAGTTACCGTGTTTTTTGGTTTGTTCAATTGACACAGTAGCTATATTGTTTTTTTTTTTTTTTTTTTTTTCAGTCATCGTTTTTTTTTTTTTTTCCTTTTAAATATTTATATGAGCTGGCATATATATTACTATACTGACACAACAAATTTCACAATATTTTCACAATTATTGATATGTCAATTTCTTATAAGTCGAAATAAAATATGAGACTATAACCAATTACGATTGAAAATAAATATTTTGTGAAAATGTTGTAACACTTGTTGTGTGAATGTGTAAAAGCTACCGTATTTTTTAGTTTGCTCAATATGTACTGTTCATCACTTCATTGGCTTCTTTTTTTTTCAATCATCGGTTTGTACTCTTTTTTTAAATATATATATATATTTATATATATATATATATGAGTTGGCATATATATTATTATATTGACACAACAAATTTCACAATATTTTCACAATTATTGAGATGTCAATTTCTTATAGATCGAACTAAAATAATAAAATATGAAACTGTGACTAACCACAACTGAAAATAATTTTTTTGTGAAAATGTTGTAACACTTGTTTTTATCACAATATTTTCACAATTTTTGAGATCTTAGTTTCTTAAAGATCAAATAAAAAAAATGCCAAGTCTACAACATTTTCACATTAATTTCACAATAAATCATAGGTAAACTACTATTGATGGATAAAAAAGTAATATTATATAAAATGAACACTGGTTGCGACATCACCAAAAGCGAAAGCATCTTGGCACAACTATGTTTCACTGAACAATATCTTTTATAGCCACACAGCTAAGAAGAACCTTCCACTTGCTTACAAGTTGCGCCATTAATCACTTTTAGCATACGCAAAGGCTATTTTACAAGGCATCATCTCATGCCAACATGGTCTATTTTGCCCTATCAAGGCCCAAGATGCGAGGGCTATAATGGATGGGCAGTACTATGATCAAAGAACAAATGGGCAGTACTATGATCAAAGAACAAACACTCTATGGAATCATCAATCTCGGCTTCGCCAACAATTTCTAGTTACAAAGCTGTGGAATGCATGCCTTACTCAATAGCATCAACACTTGAAGCTTTACAATGATCAAACGGCTAAACAAGTAACTCGACAATACTTTAGCTAGACCGACCACATCTCAATATGCTTGGGCGAAAACAAGCGTTGTAAGTATGAAAGCATGGAGCCTAATACATTTGTGCAAATAGGAGCCCAGTTATGGATGCGGGCTGATCTTATCACTATTTAGAACCAAGAAACAACGGTGCACTAAACATGATATTTATTGCATATGAATAGATTCCTAAGCTTTTTCAACACTCGACTACCTTCTTCAGCTTTAAAAAGGTCACATCTTAATGCATAATGCTTGGAACGAAGAGAGTGAAAGCCGCTGAGAGCGCCCCTCCAACCCTTTTATAGTCGCCAACAACCTTGTCTTCTATGTCGCACAATCAATAACACCTTCGGTGTCTTAATGTTAACGCCCACCCCAATGGTGTCTCAACCAACATTCTTCATCATTACAACAAGCATGAAGCAACAACAACTTGTGACTCTACATTATTATTCACATTCACCACAAGGACACAATACTAGGGGCTGGCAGCACATACATCAGCTATGTCACACCCCTATACTACATCGCCAAGAGATTTTTCATTTCATTCCATCTCAAGTAAGCTGTCCTAAGGCAACCAGCAATATCACTCAAGGCTATAGCTTCATTGAAACAAATCTTGGCAAACACAATCTCGCCTTAATTAACCAACAATCAAGTAACTCAAGAAAATTGAAGCATCCTCAATGTGGTACAATTTGCATAGAGGTTCAAGATAGCCTCTCATTCATCATTATCTTCGCCTATGGACCCAACTCAAATTTACAATCAAGTATGCTACTTCATTCTACTTCCAACGCGATGGCCAACTTGAAGTCAAGCATAGCCGCATTGCAAACTAATCTTCATTCCTTGCGACTATCAGAATCAATGAGAATTGGCTTTGACATGAGATTTTAGCATCAATGAGAACAACGGCTCAACCTCATGAATCAACGCAACCAAACTATCATTTTTCCAAAGAAAAGCCACTCTACAAATTTAATTGAACAATTAGCTAGTGCAACCGAAAGACCAACAAGAACAAAAACAAAATTAGCTCACCAAAATAGGCGTCACATCTAATTTATCAAGCTTGCCCAAAGAATGGTTTTGACACATTTTCGCAGTATTCAATGTCATTCTACTACAACAAAACCTTGCTCCTTAGTGATGACGGCATCGCTTCACCACCACCATTGGCGCCAACAAATTTTCCAATGGAACCCACTTGCTCCCCATCAATTGAGATCTTCTCCGTTTCCCCACCATCATCTCGTCTCCCTTAGGTTTCAACAAATATGGGTGGAGGATTGAAAGTGGGTGTCGCAAGATTTGACGGAGTTTAAAGGGTTTTGAAAAGAAAAAAAAAGGCTTTACAAATCTTGATTTGGAGAGTTCGACCTTGAAAGACTAAGAGAAGTAAAAGATTTTGAAGTCATGCCTGAAGCAAACCGGACTGAGAAGCCAAAAGCAATAAAAGAAAGGGCTATTGAAAATGTAGAACAAATGGTGCGTTGGTTTAAGGAAAATAAAAAGGAAGATATAAGTGGCAGGAGAAAGCTTCAGGAAAGCTAAGGAAGCTAAGATGTAAAAGTCAAAAAAGGACAAAATGTGTTATATGTGAGAGTAGCGTGAAGGCCAAAGTCTTTAAAGAAAACAGGGCTAAAGCTACATGGCCTTCATGAAAGGCAAGCCAATTAAGTGCTATAAAGGGCTAAAGTTACCATAAGTAGCATGAAAGACACTATAAAGAGATGCTAGCTAAAATCACCATGGTGGTCACAAAAGTCATCAAGGAGAAGATTCTAAAGCTACATGTGAGCATGAAAGCCAATCCTTATAGCTTTTCTTGAGGTACTTTGAATCATATTATGCATAAGACGCTACATATATTGACCGATTGATGTTCTTTAGTGGAACAAATAACCATCAAGTGTCTATGTCCATGACCCACAAAATTTTTAAAAGCGGACTTCTTCAACCTAATGTCTTTATGCAAGATTGGCTTCGCGATCTATGACATCTCAACAAAAAATAAAGCGTTTGGGTAAACTAATTCTCAAAACCGCAGCATCTATAAGTAATGGGAAACATCAACTACTCACACGCATGCCGCAAGCGCCACGCATGCTCGGGGGGCTAATGTTGATACCCATTTTCGCGACACATTTCGTACAAGCCCGATTCAACTAAGCCCGACTTCTTTGTAGGCTCAATTCATGTATTATATTTTATTTTATTTTATTCCTTTAAGCATGGCCTAAGCCCATGTGACTTATGGGGGAAATTGAGGATGTGTGGTTTGGAGGGTATGGGTTGGTTCCTTTTAGACCTTTTGCATGAGCCCAACACATACGTGCTACCAAGTGGGTAAGGGACACTAGTAACACCTTAGGCTCATGGAGGAGGTCTTGTACCCGAAATTTCCACCCCAAAACAACTTTTATGCTCTGGGTGACTGTGGCCCAAAGTTTCTGTCCAAACCCTTTTTTCCTTTGAACATAGTTGGCTCCAATTGGCCAACTCCATTTGCTAGCCCTCACTTAGGTGAGCCTCCCAATGGTCTAAAATTTCTGACCAAAGGCAACCAATTAAGCAAACCCACTTTATTTCCAAAATCATGCTAAAAGCATACCAAACTCTTCCCTAAACAAAAGCAACCCAAGCCAAAACACCAAAATAGTATCATAGGGGATAAAAGCCTCTTCCACTACTCAAAAACCAGTCAAGAGCAACACCCCAAACTCTATATAAAACTCTCTCTTCAACTCATAAATAAACTAACCACGTTCTCCCCACATACCTGAAACTTCGGAGCAAAAGCCCATTAGTTAGTCAATAATCTCACAATTCCGAAGCTTGGGGGTGGAAATATGGGTAGGGGAACCTTCCCTCTCTTCCTCACAACCTCTCTCAATCTTCTCTTCTCGGTGACTGTGGGTCGAAGTTTCAGACCTGTTGAACCACGTTTTTCCCATAGAGCTGAAACTTGAGAGCAAAAACCCACTGAGCCAAGAAACATTCTCACAATTCTGAACCTTAGGGGTGGAAATATGGGTACAAGGGAACCTTCCCTCTCTTCCTCACAACCACTCTCAATTTCCTCCTCTCGGTGACTGTGGGTCGAAGTTTCAGACCTGTTATGTTTTTATGCTTTTTCTGCACTTTTGTTACTAGCATTTTTATTCTCTCTTGTCAAAGCACCATTAGCCTTTTGTTCATTATACATTTGGAATTTTGAGCTTGATTCTCCACAATAAACACTTCTAAAGAACCCAAGGGGAGATTTGGGCTAATATCACATTTTTCGCCCTTGTCGCAAAAACGTCCCGAACAACAGTCTCTGTTGTTACTCTCTTAGTTAAACCTTAACAAAATCTTATGATTCCTAGAATATTTCATTGTGCAATATCTAAAATGCCTCACGAAATTTTAATGTCCCAAAAATTTTCTTCGTGTATTTTGAGTTTTATATGTTAGTCATACTTAGAAAGTAAAAATGATGATGTATGGTATTCTATTTGTTACCTAGAGAACACTAATTTATTAGTGGTTTAAATCTTCTAGAATTATAATTTTATCTAATAGAAACTTCAATGACATATGTTTTTTGTTATTTCGTACTTTTTTTTATTTGTTTTCTTTCTTAAAAAGGTGTTCATTAAAAATTAAGTAAGGTAAGTATCGTAATTAGGCTCATAAAATAAAATGATAAAGAAGGAAGTGTGAATAACAAAATATTCATTGCAAATGGTTGTAAGTATTTAATTTGATGAAGAGTTTCAATTGTAGCATATGTTGTCATCATTTATTGTGAAAATTTAAATATTGTGACAATGTTTTATCAAACCTTAGTTGTTTATTGTTGGAAGATGACGACATTTGTTATCATTCTTAGTAGAATTTTTTTGTGAGTAGATATATACTGTCTTTAGTAAATAGGTTCTACGAAATGAAAAAGTATTTTATATCAAATGATACCACGTCATCCGTATCAAAATCCAATAAACGAGAGACATGTGTGCAAAAATAACTACCCACTAACACGTCTTTCAATTGTTAGTGGGTTAGTTATTTTTTACTGACATATTTCACACTTATTGGATTTTGATACCACTGACATGATATCATTTGATACCAAATACCTTCTCCTAAGAAGTTATAATACTAAATAGATAATCATATGTTAAATGACTATTCTAAATTTAAATACATGGTTTGATACTACTTCAAAAAAAAATCTATCTTAAATTTTTTTTCACTCAAGGGGCAGCACATACCTTGCATATGCAACCCTTACTAGTCTACTAACTATATAAAAAATGCCAATAGCTTTTCTACAGGGATTTGGTTTATATAATTCTTGTCTTTTTTTGGGTTTTTGGTTTTGTTGTGAAAAAGCAAAAGTTGTTTTAGTGAGAGACCAAATTTTATGAGCAAAAACTCACCATTTCACATGACCTAGCCTTTTCTTTTTGGTCTAATAATCACCATTCATGCTAGCATGCTTTGAGCTTGTTTCCATTTTTATTTTTTAAAGTATTTATATGTGATTATAGATTATTTTGGTTTTAGGAGTTATTATACCTACACAATAAATTGTCATAATATTTTTACAATTGTTGAGATATCAATTTCTTACAAATCAAAATAAAATATAATAAACTATCAGACCAAGACTAACCACAACTGAAAATAAAGCAGTTGTGAAAATATTATGACATTTTGGTGTTGTTACAATATTTTTTACAATTACTAAGGTGTCAGTTGCATATAAATAAAATAAAATAAAATAAAACAAAAAATTACCATATCAAGAAGTTCCACAACTTAAAATAAGGGAATTGTAAAAATGTGACATTTTGTTATTGTCATAATATTTTCACATTGTAAGTTTTTCAAAGCATCCACATCAGTTAATACAAAATGGCATAAGTGCCAATTTTCGCCCAACCAACCCCAAAAGTCACACACATCAGTTTATGCATTTATTGTGCAAAATGCATTTTAGCTATGGTTCTTGTGCAAATATGCACAAGCACTATTGTTGTGCATTCAGTTTTTATTATTTCTTTGCATTTCTCGACAATGAAGGAAAAGAGTAGTGGGTGATTTTGTTATTGTCATAATATATTTACAATTGTTGAGGTATCAGACTATTAGTAGCTTATAGATCAAAATAAATAAATAAAATATTATATCAAGACCCACACCACAACTTAAAATAAAGGTATTATGAAAATGTGACATTTTGTTATTATCACAATATTTTCACAACTGCTGAGGTGTAAGTTTTTTATAGGTCAAAATAAACAAATGTAAATAAATGTATTGTGAAAATGTTGTGACATTTTGTTGTTGTCAGATATTTTCAAAACTACTGAAGTGTAAGTTTTTACTTTTTATATGTCAAAAATAAAATAATACACTATCAAACCGAGATTGACCACAACTAAAATTAAAGTTATTTTTGAAAATATTGACATTTTGTTATGTCCCTAAACATTTTTGGTTTAGACAATTTTGGTAAGCATGTTTCACTCATAGTTTTCTTAGGCTGGCTTTCTGTTTTATTTTATTAAGCACCAACACAATTTTACTCAATTTATGTTTGGGTTAGTTCACAATTTTCCTCCTAAACTTTAAATTCAAGCAATTTCTCTCTTTATATTTTGGAAACAAGCGAATGCCCTTTATGGTTACTCTTTCAATTAAACCCTAACAGAATGTTATGATTTTCAGTGTGCAATGTCTAAATTACCCCCACTAAATTTTAATATCCCAAAATTTTCCTTCACATTTTTTAGTTTTATATGATAGTCTGAACTACCCTGAACTACCCCTACTATATAAGGTGTTCTATTTGTTACCTAGAGAACATTGATTTAGTAGGTTTTAATTTTCTAAATTTATAATTTTATATAATTCGACAACACATATGGCTTTTGTTATCTTGTTCTTTTTTCTTTTCTTTTTTAATTTATTTCTTGCTTAAAAGGGTGTTTATTAAAGACTAAATAGGCTAAACACTGTAGTTACATGCATAAAATGTAAGTTGTGAGAGACCGCGCCCCCGATCCGTTTTATAGGTGTTGGGCCAAACCCACGTGAATGGGTGGAGTCGTGTTATTGCCTCTCAAAATGGAGGTTCGACTAGTTATATTTACCCCTTTAGATTAAGGGTTTTACAATGGAGTCGCTACTTATTTAATTATTGGGATAAATAAGAAAACCAAAATTGAAAAATTCCTCATTTTATTAATTTGAAATTGAATTTACATTGATCATAGGAAATTACATGGCTTTGGTCCTAGATACAATCTAAGATAAAGTACATGGCTTTGTTTCCTAGTTACAATCTAAAAATTGAAAATTACATGGATAAGCATCCGATCTACTAACCCTTGATCTAAGCTCGGAGGCTATGTTACAAGGTGGGAAGGTGTTAGGCACCCATCTTACCCGGTGAAACCAGTCTTCTAGACTATGGTGGTCAACATTCATATCACATCATCCAATATGTTATCAATCAATTTGCATGTTGAATTTAAAGTGTGTGCATGTGATAAACTCTAATTCAATTTATTAAGCATTTCATTTTGATTGAAAAATAAATGCTAGTGAATGTGTGTGGATGGTGATATCCTAGATTCAAGAATTTAAAAGGATTATTAAACAAACATCTTTTTCATGTTTTTTATGTGAATTTAAGATTGAAACTAGTGTTATGCATGAACATGTGATGAACAACTAAGAACATATGAAGAACACATAAGAACATTTAAGAACATTCAAACATATTCAAGAGAATTTAAATAGTTACTATCATGTTTTAATCCTAAATTCTCATCATGGTAACACAAAAAACAAGTTAGGGAAAGAAATTATATCTTCATGCAAGATCCATATAATGGGGAAGGAGACTTTTGGTAGAGGTCTTAAGGGTGGAGGAAAATGAGAGTTAGGAGAGGATGAGTGAGTCTCACTCAATACCTTGAGTTTCAGGAAGACCAAAATATGATAAGACTACTCAACTTCACTAGAACTCAAGAGAGGGAAAGAGAGGGGGGTTTTTGTGTGTTCTGAAATGAAAGAGAGGGATGGTTTATATAGTAGTGGTGGAGGAAATATGAATGGAATGTCATTTAATGAGGGTTGACAAAGAATCATGAACCTAGAACTCATTTTAGCCTTGGGAAAAATCTGGTGCATTAAATGTAAAGATTGGGGGGAGTGAGGAGTAAGCAAAATTCGGTTTTCTCATAGCTACTGTAACAGCCTGTAGAGATAACTTCAAAAAATCATATCTTACTCAATTCTGATCGGAATTGTCTCATTCTTGTGCTCAAATTGAAGCTCCGGATGTCTAGTTTCTGGAAAAATTAACCTCATTCACAGATTCAGTATATACTAAGAGATATCAATGAAATGGTGAGCAGAGGTCATTTGTTAGAAAACAATTTCAACACAATTAACATTAATAGGTCCCAAATTAGCTCCCAATTAACGTTAATAGGCTCCAATCACTCCCATTTCAGACTAAATTATGTCCAAATTTACCATAATTAAAAGATAATTGCACAAATTACTCATTGAATAATTAATGTTTATTTATCTAATTAATTAGGTGTATGCAACCTCACCATAAAATATAGTCCTAACCAATCAAACTATGACACATCATTAATCTCAAATTGATTATAATTATAACCAATTGGAATCAATTGTTCATAATCACATATAGTCGGACTCAATTTGTGATAGTACATCTCGGCCATTAAAACTTGATTTGATGATAACTTTCAATCTGATGGTCCGATTAGGGCTTATGACCAGTCAATTTGATCGTTACAACATCAATATCATTTTGGTGAAGTGAGATTAAGGATCTAGTGACCAGAATCAGAACGCATATTTCCAAGGCGAAATTACCCTTTTACCCCCCATGTGAGGTTAAATGCGGGTTACAAAATGGGGTGTCAACATAAGTTAACAAAGAAGGAACTATGAATAAATATCTCCATTGTGGATAGTTGTAGATATTTGGTAAATATTGACACCCCATTTTGCAATCCGCATTTAACCTCACATGGAGGGTAAAAGGGTAATTTCACCTTGGAAATATGCATCTTGATTCTGGTCATTAGGTCCTCAATCTCATTTCACTAAAATGATCTTAATGTTGTAACAATCAAATCGACTGGTCATAAGCCCTAATCGGACCATCAGATTGAAAGTTATCATCAAATCAAGTTTTAATGGCCGAAATGCACTATCACAAATTGAGTTCGACTATATGTGATTATGAACAATTGATTCCAATTGGTTATAATTATAATCAATTTGACATTAATGATGTGTCATAATTTAATTGGTTATGACTACATTTTATGGTGAGGTTGCATACACCTAATTAATTAGATAGATAAATATTAATTATTCAATGAGTAATTTGTGCAATTATCTTTTAATTAAGGTAAATTTGGAACCAATTAAGTCTGAAATGGGAGTGATTGGAGCCATTTAATATTATTTGGGAGCTAATTTGGGACCTATTAATGTTAATTGTGCTGAAATTGTTTTCTAACAAAAAACCTCTGATCACCATTTCGTTGATATCTCTCATAATATTTTGAATCTGTGAATGAGATTAATTTTTCCAAAAACTAGACATCCGGGGCTTCAATCTGAGCACAAGAACGAGACAATTCCGATCAGAATTGAGTAAGATATGATTTTTTGAAGTTGGCTCTACAGACTTTTACAGTAACTACGGGAAAACCGAATTTTGCTTGCTCCTCACTCCCACCTATCTCTACTTTTAATGCACCAGATTTACCCCAAGGCTAAAATGAGGTCTAGGTTCATGATCTTTGTCAACCCTCATTAAATGGCATTTCATTCATATTTCGTCCACCACTACTATATAAACTCACCCTCTCCTTCATTCTAAAACACACAAAAACCCCCTCTCTTCTCCTATCTTGAGTTCTAGGAAGTTGAGTAGTCTTGTCATATCTTGATCTTCTTGAGACTCAAGGTATCGAGTGAGACTCACTCTCCCTCTCCTAGCTCTTTCTTTTCCTCCACCCTTAGGACCTCCATCAAGAGTCTCCTCCTCCACCATATGAATCTTGCATGAAGGTATAATCCATTTTCCTAACTTGTTTTTTGTGTTGCCATGATGAGAATTTAGGATTAAAGCATGATAGTAACTATTTAAATTCTCTTGAATATGTTTGAATGTTCTTAAATGTTCTTATGTGTTCTTCATATGTTATTGGTTGTTCATCACATGTTCATGCATAACACTAGTTTCGATCTTAAATCCACATCAAAAACATGAAAAAGATGTTTGTTTAATAATTCTTTTGAATTCTTGAATCTAGAATATCACCATCCACACACATTCACTAGAATTTATTTTTCAATCCAAATAAAATGCTTAATAAATGGAATTAGGGTTTATCACATGCACACACTTTAAATTCAACATGTAAATTAATGGATAACATATTAGATGATGTGATATGAAGGTTGGCCACCATAGTCTAGAAGACCGGTTTCACCGGGCAAGGTGGGTGCCTAACACCTTCCCACCTTGTAACATAGCCTCCGAGTTTAGATCAAGGGTTGATAGACCAATGCTTATCCTTGTAATTTTCAATTTCTAGATTGTAACTAGGAAACAAAGGTATGTACTTTATCTTAGATTGTATCTAAGATCAAAGCCATGTAATTTTCCTATGATCAATGTAAATTCAATTGCAAATTAATAAAATGAGGAATTTTTCAATTTTGGTTTTCTTATTTATTCCAATAATTAAATAAGTAGCGACTCCATTGTAAAACCCTTAATCTAAAGAGGAAAATATAACTAGTCGAACCTCTATTTTAAGATGCAATAACATGACTCCACCCATTCACGTGGGTTTGGCCCAACATCCTAAAAAAAAAATGGGCCGGGGGCGCGGTCTCTCACAATGAAGAGTTTCAATTTTCTCCTAAATATTATTTGTAGGGACTGGGTCTGAGCACTTCTACTGTTGGGAAAGTGGATTCAGACCCAACTAGCCGTAAACAATAAATTTATAGATGATGGATTTAAGAGTTAGGCCTTAGTGAGGATAGCAACGAATAAACATGGTTATGGGTAAAGTGGATAGCAAGAAAACGGGCCTTAAGTGTTAGAATCTGTCCTGGACGTTGGTCCGAGGAGCCTTCTTGTTCTTATTATTTCCTCAGTGCCTGGATACAGAGGCTACAAAGATGATACAGGTTGCTACAGTGTTTCCTACTTCCAATCTCCCATCCTTTCTCTGGAGGACCTCTTTACATTTTATACCCTCTTTAGGTTGATTTTGGCCCTCCATTTGTTGGTCGTGCAGGTCACTACTTGAGTGCTTGTCCCATTAGCCGCCGTCACAAACCTTCTGTGAGTTGCAGCGACCAAAGGGCACTGTTCAGGGGTCATTTCCTCATTAATGCGGCCAGAACATTAGTTGTGGGCATTTAATGTGGAGGTGACAGCTTCTCCCTGAATTGCTCTCCCAAGCTCCTATGGCTGACCCACGGTACTTGTCCTCTTTCTTGGGACGCTCTACGAAACCATCCTTGATGGCGCGCTGCCCTTCCCTTCTATGATCTTGGTACGCCGAGGACATGATTGTCCTCGGCGTTGCTCCTTGGTAGTTAGGACTTTCTCCGTTCGTCCTCGGACATTTCTTCTTCCTCGGCGTGGGCCTTGGGCCTTATATAAAGTTGGGCCGGGGTAGCCAGATTTATTGACCCCACATCATTCATTATGAAAATTCAAATGTTATGACAATGTCTTAGCAAAACACAGTTGCTTATTGTTGGAAAATAATATTTGTTATTATTCTTAGAATTTTTTAGTTGAATAGCTTTTAAGAAACTATCATATTAAAATAGATATTCATATGTTATATAGTTACGCTAAGTTTGTATGTAATCAAAATTCTTATATGAATGATATTAGCAATGCATGACATGCATTATTTAGTGCATGGTTTTATACTTCTTCAAATAGAAACTCTATCTTAAATTTTTTACTCAAGGGGCAGTACGTGCCTTGCACGTGCAAGGCACGTACTGCCCAAACTAGTATATATAATAGAGTCAATCGGTATAGTGCTACAATACTTTGGTGTATTCAATTCCCACTTTCTCCACTGTTGCACACTAAGTATCTCACTGAATGGTTTATGTCTCACAGACTCACACTTACACTTGCCTTCTTCTTTTTTTTTTTTTTTTTTTACAGTACTTGCGTTGAACTTGATTATAATAATAATAAAATAGTAACACAATAAATTGTCACAATATTTTCATAATTGTTGATGTGTTAATTCCTTATATGTCAAAATAAAATAATAAAATATCATATTGAAATCAACCACAACTAAAAATAAAGGTATTGTGGAAAAAAAAAAGTGTTACATCTACAACATTTTTTACAACATTTTCATAACAAATCTTATGTGGTAAATTGTTATTCTAATTTAAACTTATCAATGAAATTATTTTTTTGGCCACCAATAACAACCCGTAACAACCTACTACTTATGATTTGTAATGAAAATGTTCTGAATTCTTGTGAAAATGTTAAAACATCTTATTGTTGTCACAATATTTTCACAATTATTGAGGTGTCAAATCCTTACAAGTCAAAGTAAAATATAACAAAATTATAAAGGTATTATGAAAATGTTGTGCCATTCTTTGTGTTTCTAGAAAAAGAAAATTACTAGTCCATTTTTGTTGAGTCAAAATTCACTGTTTCACATACAATTTTTTTGGATTGAATTTTTGTATTTTTTATTTTCTTTATGCACCATTTTAAGTAAAACACACATAGATTTTGGGTTAGCCAATTTGTTGAGCCAAAATTCATAATTTTACGGATAGTTTTCTTTGGCTGACTTCTTTAACACATTCTTTAAAGTAAAAAACACATAGTTTTACCAACAAAAAGGAATTATGGAAAAAAAATACTTTCCCCCTTTATGTTTGGAGTAGTTTCATCATCCTACCTTTAAAGTTGAATAATTTCCTCCTTTATATTTTGTAAACAAGTATGTAGTCCCTGTTGTTACTCTCTTAGTTAAACCCTAACAAAATCTTATGATTCCTAGAATATTTCATTGTGCAATATCTAAAATGCCTCAATAAATTTTAATATCCCAAAAATTTTCTTCGTGTATTTTGAGTTTTGTGTTAGTCATACTTAGAAAGTAAAAATGGTAATGTATGGTATTCTATTTGTTACCTAAAGAACAATAATTTATTAGTGGTTTAAATCTTCTAGGTTTATAATTTTATCTAATAGAAACTTCAATGACATATGTCTTTTGTTATTTTGTTCTTTTTTTTATTTGTTTTCTTTCTTAAAAAGGTGTTCATCAAAAATTATGTAAGCTAAGCATCATAATTAGACTCATAAAATAAAATGATAAAGAAGGAAGTATGAATAACAAAATATTCATGCAAATGGTAGTAGGTATTTAATTTGATGAAAAGTTTCAATTGTAGCATATGTCATCATTTATTGCGAAAATTTAAATATTGTGACAATGTTTATCAAAACTTAGTTGTTTATTGTTGGAAGATGACGACATTTGTTATCATTCTTAGTAGAATTTTTTGTGAGTAGATACTGTCTTTAGTAAATAAGTTCTAAGAAATGAAAAAGTATTTTGTATCAAATGATACCACGTCATCCATATCAAAATCCAATAAATAAGAGACATGTGTACAAAAATAACTACCCGCTAACACATGTCTTTTAATTGTTAGTGGGTTAGTTATTTTTTACTGATATGTCTCACACTTATTGGATTTTAATATCGCTGACATAGTATCATTTGATACCAAATACCTTCTCCTAAGAAATTATCATACTAAATAGATAGTCATATGTTAATAACTATTCTAAATTTAAATACACGGTTTGATACTACTTTTTTAAAAAAAATGTTATCTTAAATTTTCTCACTCAAGGGGCAGCACGTTTGCCCTTACTAGTTAAATTTTTTTATTTTTTTTAGAATACTAAGTATTTTTAACATACACACACACACGAGGAGAGGAAAGAAGGTCTTAAAGAAACTGACAGTGGTGTATATCCAAAAGAGTCTAACTCTTGAATACACAGCACAGGCTTTAAATCTCTATAACTTACACTCATTTTCCAATGTGGGATTAACCCATTATTTTTTCTTTTGAGACTTACTAGTTATAATTGAGAACGTTGGGTTTAACTCATGTTTTCAGTCTATAATAGCTGGAAGAGTATTATTTTCTCCATTTATATATAGCTGTATAGATTACATCAACGACTGGTTTAATGGACATTAAAAGACCTTTTAGTGTTACAACCTTCACTACATCATGGACTTCTCAAATCTCAACACCAAAATCATCCTCATAGTGATGATTGGAACCTACTTAGTTGGAAAACTAACCACTTCAAATTTAATATACATATTGCATGTGTATATGCATAGATTGGCTGGCATACAAATCCTGTTGGTTTCAGGTATAAGATGGTTTCTCTTGTTGCTGAAATATTCTCAGTCCAGCTCATCAAGTAGCAAGCAATCTTGCTACTGATCTTCCATGATACTAATGTTCAATGGGATTTTGCATTAATTGCCAACAAAGATTTAGTAGCAATATTTATCTCACGCATTGGATATATGCATCTTCCCTCTCCTAACGTATAGGCTCCACAGCTGTGTTTGACCCATGTGCTGTAAAAGGAAGGAGGCATATATCAGATGCATGAAATACCTTCTCTCCTTGTAGACGCTTGTTCTTCAATGAGAAACACGTATGCGATGTGATGGTTGGAGGAACTAATTCTTTTTTGCTGCCATTTCTATTCTCTCCCATTTTTCTCTCCTCTTGATCTCTTCTTGGCGAGCTCTGTATTCTCTGAGGTCAATTTCCTGGAGGCATTTGGAGTACAAAGCTGAATCCAAATCTTCCAGCATTTCCTTTATAATTTCTGTAAATTGCCGAACGCTCTTACTCCAATGCCATTTGAGATTTCTCTCCACACCTTCAATGACAATCGGAAATACTTCTTCTATTTCCAGTGTTGCCATCTTCACAAAGTGTTCATTGTTCCATACATGTAGTGCACGCTCAGCAACCTGAATCCAAAATTATAGGACACATAAGTTCATCAGGGAAATAGGAGAGGGATGTGTAGAACCAAAAATAAAAGCTAATTGACTTTCATAGCACTTATTTTATATGTTATACTTTGTTAACATTTTTATAATATCAAATTTTTAAGAAACATTTATTTTATATGTAGTATTTTGTTGAATATGAAATAGATGTTAGTTTTTATTTTCATAAAAAAAAAAAATAAATAAATTTAAGCTTTGGCCCCCCTTAGGTTCGAATCCTAGTTCCGTCCCTGAATAGTCCAATCCTCATGGTGAGCCAAATCACATGAAACAAAACACAAGAAAAACCAATAATTAGATTCTTAAGAAATGTGAAAGCAATTTAAATGGTATTTGACAATGTTATTGATCTTGATGGCATTCCATTTATTTTTATGAAATTTGTGGTAAAAATGATTATTTCTATGATCTAAGGGACATTTTGTGCAACTTTTGAAAGTTTAGAGTTCACAATGCAATTTTTGGGACGTTTAGGCTCTTTTATGCTATTTTGAAAAGATTTTCATCAGGGTCAAATTTAATTGTTGAAGTTTTGAGATCAAAATATAAATTTGAGAAAAGTCTTGAATTTAATGTGATTTTGAAAAACTTTTGGGGCAAAATGTAAGTTTAAAAAACTGTGATTTTGAACTTTATTAGTTGTAATATGTGCATTTATTTCTAAAATCTCTAATGCATGTGTAAGAGAGAGAGAGATTTCCAAAAATAAATTTATTTTACGCTTCAAAATTGATCTATAAGGTTGATGACGAAGCCAACATTGACAATGCCATCATATGCCTTGAGAATATATGAGAATAAATGTATGAATGGCAATATTAGGTATAATTGCAAGAAACTAGAATTTGTTTTGTCTCGCATCACCCAACCACAAACAAAAGGCTCATCAAGAAACTTCTCTAGGCCCAATTTCACGAAAACCCTTGCATCAAATTGTTTTACAAGAAAAAATGAAATTCTTGTACAACAATACATGCATAACTATTTTCATATCAAAACTATTTAAAAGTCTTGTTAGTTTTGACAACTTTATGTTATAGGCCTGTCTATGGTGTCTACTTCAAAAATTATGGAAATCAGTCATATATTACCAAAAAAAAAAACTTCAATTCTAAAAATGAATAAAAATTTTTTTATAAAATTTTTTTTTAAACATGTCAAAATGGAATAAAAAGATCAATAAAGACATAATGAGTATATTTATATGTGGCATGTGGAAACATCACATGATTTCACAAAAATATCTAATAACATTTTACAATCATGCACATATACTAAAATTCAAAAATTAATTTACTTAGGTTCTCAAATACAATGTTGGAACATCTAATTTAAAATTTTCAAAGATAAATCAAACTTTTATGTTTATGTGTATGTTTATATAGAGACTTATATCTAGATTTATATTTACAACCAATTCTTTTAATTTTTCAACGATAATATTTAAATGTATAGCAAAATTTCATTTATTAAATACATAATAGTACGCAATATAAACTTATTAACAATAAAGATGTATTCATATCAACAACAACAAAATAGAAAGTTAGATTATTCTATAAATGCAAGGACTCCTCATTTAATCAGCACGTTAAATTATTTTTCTCTATTTTTGTGTTGGTAATGCCCACCCTAACGGGATTACCATCCATACCATTGGGACCTTCGATGGTATCAAAGCCCGTGGTTTGTAAAAAAGAGAACATACCACCATCACTAACCTCCTCTACCACCAACCCATCTGCAATCAACCATTCCATATTTGTTGAACATGAATTTCTAAACCATTAAAAGAAAAATTTTAAGACCATTCTCATCTATTTCATATTACAATTAATATAAACAGATTGCATATCCCAAAGAACCACCATTGTGAGTGAGGGTTGGTGGAGTTCCTTTTACCATTGATAAGCCCATATCTTGGCACCTTATTCGTATGTTTCTTTTCTTATTAATAAAATTTTCTGAGTTTCTTTGATTTTATTTATGGTTCCAGTATGCTTCCTTCCTTGTTAATTATTCTTTCATTTACAAGTCCATTATGTATTTTCAGTACTTCGTCCAAGTTTGCCACCGTTCAAGGTCTTGTTGACATGGGAATGAAGACATTTGTAAAGGTATATATAGCTTGAGTGACTAGATCCTTGCTGAAGTTGCAAAAGAGACTATGAAGATTATTATGGGCTTGGACTCGATAGATTCGATGGATGCAGTGAAGCAGATTAAATATGATGTTTAATCAACATATATATGCATGAAGATAAGGAACTCATTGAGCTAATATCCATAGATGTTAGTTAGGCATCCTCCACCACCAGCAAGCCTTGGTGATCCAAAACCCTTTGAGTGGACCTGGTGATGCTAGTTATGGTGGACCTAGTGGCAACCACACCCCCCACCCCACCCCCCCGCGGCGATGCTAGCGATGGTTGCAGCTTTGATGAAGAGTATTATATGTTTAGAGGGTTGATCACACACTTTATGTCTAAACCCCTATCATAGGCTAGCTCAATAATTTTCTCTCACTTCCTCTTTCTCTAAAGAGTTAGAGACTTCTCTCTCTCCTCCTTTCTCTCTTTCAACTCAACTACATATCTCTTTAGAAAATGAAGAGGTCAGTACATTTTAAAGCAGTGGCTTGGATATTAGGGAATAGAAAAATTCCGGTAAGGTCTTGAGAGATCAAAAAGACACTCAAAGGAGAGTTTTATATATAAATATATATATTTATATATTTTTTTTTTTTTTGGTTTTCATTTTATTTCTTTTATTGACATTTTATTTGATTTTCTAGCTACTTCCTTTATTTGCCTTTTTCATTTATTTCATTTTCTCTTTCTGTTTTTATTTTTTATTTCTTTTTCTTTTCTTTTCTTCTTCTTCTTTTTTTTTTTTTTTTTTTTTTTGGTCTTTATTAGCCAAGCCAGCCTGCAAAAATGAAAAGGAGAAGCAGTTGGAGCTGGTATTTTGTCTTTCCTTCATTCTCTTTTTGTAAACTTGATTAATCCTATTTAGGTTTTAAAATGGAATTTTGTATATGGGGTTTGTAAAGTTGTAATCAAATTAACTTATTCTAGAACTTTACAAGTGATAAATATTAATTACTTGTCTGAAGCTTTAGAATATGTCAATATGGGGTCAATATAAATATTTCTTGTTTACTAGACTAAAAAAATTATGATTTTCTGTCTTCACAATGTTTTTATGTGCCTCATTTGCTTTGTGCATTTTGATAATGATAAAACCCTAGTTATAATCTTTAAGATTTTTGTTTTTAGCATGATTTTTTTTTTTTTTTTTTTTGGCAAAAGTTTTTCTTTATTGTCAAAGCCAAGATCCAGGTCTTCTTCTCATTTTTTATATCTTATTCAAATACGTTTAGGTTTTGCGATTCTATATATATAAATATATATATATATACATATATATATATATATATTTTTTTTTGTTGTTGTTGTTGTTGCAAGGCTCCTTGAGTTCAATAAAGGTTTCTAGTTCTTGATTTTTTACGTGTGGTTCTTTTGCGTGATTGTCTTGCTTGAAGTTATTATTGAAAATCAATATGAATCTCGTACATATCATATGCAGTGGAAGAACAATTATGATCTACTTCAATGATGCAAGAATAGATGCTCAATTTGAATTTTCAAATTAGGGTTCTAAGAAAGCTTACCTTGATGCAATAGATTCTAAAATTTAACAATTGCAGCAGCTTGATGCAATAGAGATTCTAAAACCAAACAATCCCAAACATATATAAGACACACCAACATATCAATTAGAAGTCTTCACTTCCAATTTATAAACAAACTAGGGTTTATGAGTTTGCAAGGAACTTGTGATTTGGATCTTTTATATGTGAATCTCACTCCCATACCTAAATCACATATAATATCTCATGGACTACAGTTTATAATATCCAAATGTTCATGCATAAAAATCTCATAAAATGAAACAACTTTTTCTTATTAAGAAGATAATGTCATACAATTGAGTTTTAGGGTAGTACTCCTAATGGAAATTTTCTAAGAAGTCTAATGAAGAAATATAGAGTAGCCCATAAAAATCTCAACTTGTTTTTATTGATATAAAAAAAAAATTAAAAAAAAAGGGTTAGTGATCGTGTAACTAGAAAGATCATATGGTGGATTTTAGGGGGAAGAGTTTCTCTAAAATATATTCAGATGATTAAGGATATGTATAACAAATTTATAAGAAGTATGAGAACAATTAGAAACATAAAAAGTGAATTTCATATCATATAGAATTGCATCAAGAACCAGCTTTAAGTCTATTTCACTTTGCATTGGTTACGAGTGAATTTACTAGACCGATTCAAGTTAAGGTCCATTAGTGTATGCATTTTACAGTTGATATAATTTTAAATTTTAGCAAGGGTATTCAACGCTCTGTTTGTTTTATTGGAAAACCTTCTATAAAGATAGTTTTCCACATTTCCAGTGTTTGGTAGTATAAAAAAAGATTGGTCAACGGAAAACTATTTTTAGTCAACGGAAAACTCTTATAAAAATAAGGCTTATTTTCTATAGGTTGTTTTCCCAAAAAAAAAAATTGGAAAACAATCTCTCTCTCACACAGTGCATAGCTCCTATAAATATTATCTTCTTCTGACCTAGGAAAAAATATTTTCTTTCGCTCATTCAGCCTTTCTCACAATAAACTCTCTCACTTCTTCTTCTCCCTTTGTTTTTCCTCTCTTCTCACACCCTCACTATCACCCCCTCTAGCCTCTTCTCTTCCCACTGATTTCTCTCTCTATCTACCTCTCTTCTCTTTTTTCCTCCCTATTTCTTCTCCCCTTTATAACACCATTCTTTAATAAGGTTTTTTTTTTTTTTCCTCCTCACAGATCGATCAACGGTTCTATAACAATTTTTGTTATATTTATCAAACTATTTGTACTGGATTAGTTTGCCAGTAAAACTATTTGGCCTATGTGGCATTTTGAACTATTTAAAATAGAACTTAAGGTTATAATGTTTATTTTGAATTATGAGAAGTATGGTTTATATATATATTATGTACGTTATTGTTCATATACATGAGCAAGATGAGTATTTGAGATCATGAAAATTGGATAGCTAATTTTGATTGTATCTATTGTCATAATTTTAATTTGAAAACCAAATTCATTCTTGGTTTTTTTTTTTTTTTATTGATTACATTAGGTGTGTTTACACAATACACATATTATACATATTTTAAATTATACAATAAATGTTATAAAAACTGTGGATACCAAATACCAGAAAACATTCTCAAGCCCATTTTTAAGGTTGTTACCAAAAACCAGAAAATGAGATAGTTTTTCTAGAAAATGCTCTTTAAAAAATGAATCATTTTCCAAAAAACGTTAATGTCGAAATAAACAGAGCGCAAATATTCGATCAACTTGACCTACTTGACCTTTCTTATATAATTTTAAATAGATAAAGATTTACTAGACGCATGAAATCGATTTTAATACTATAAAGGCCATTCCCCAAGTATTGACGTGACTACACTTCTGTTCAATGTTAGATTAGGAATTTTATTACATCAATAAGGAATTATATTAAGAAAAACTATTCAGTACAAAACACAAAACATCACCAAAAGAAAGACTAGTTCGTTCCTATCAACAGGCTTATAGTGTAGGAATTAAGATACACTATTCAGTACAAAGCGCCTAGGAGTGTGTATTCAACCAACCAATCTAATGAACCCAACCCTAATCCAACCAAACCTAATGCCTTAGCTTGGTTTTTCATGGATTGCATGGTAGGGTTGTACATTTTTTTTAAAGCTTGGGTAAGGTCGGGTTTAGGTTGACAAAATTACAAACCACATAACCTGACCCAGCTCATGATATATATATTAATTTTGGGTTTTCATTTTTTGTTCAAAATTTTTACTATTACATATTTTAGTATTTTGAGACTTATGTTTGGTAAAATAAAAATAATAGGCTCAATGGTATAAATTATAATCTTTTAATTGAAAATTGAGCTTAAATAATGAAATAAAAACTCAATTTTTTTATTAGACTTAACAAAATGGTCTTAACTCGAACCCGACCCCTATAGGTGGGAATAGTTTTAGAGCTATCATGGATTGGGTTGGGTTGAGTTAGAGGTTTCTCAACCCAAGGAGATCAAGTTGGGTTGAAAAATATCCTAAACTCAACCAAAACCCCATCTATACAAACTTCTAATCCCACAATTGAGTAATTGCACTTATAATGAAATACCTTGCGTGTATGTGTCTATATATATACTCTCTCTTTTTTAATATGAGAAGAACCTTATAACAAATTAGGACCATGACCATTTCTCCAGAAAAAGAAAAAAAGAATATAAAAAGACTAAATTGACCACAACCTAGAGTAAAGTAAAACATTAATACTTATAAGTTATAACTAGTGACTATTACTCCCTTTGTCCCAAATTGTTGGTCCTGTATTTCATTTTTGGATATACCAAAATTGTCCTATTTTTAAAAAGTGAAAAAAGAATAATTTTTAAAATGCTAAAACTATCATCTATTTTGTTATTATAAAAAATAAATAAATAAAAGACTTCTTCAAAATTTGACGTAATAATGAATATAATTGACATCACTTCAATAAGATAATAATAAGTGAACTATTTTTATATGATTGGTGACACATTTTTTAGTAAAATTTGAGTGTTCCCTTTAAGTTAATTTCATTCGTGGAGTTTTTATTTTATTTTTTGGATAGGATTCATTTGTGGAGATTTGAACATTCATTTCGAGTAATTTCGACATTTTTTTTTTTTTTTTTTGACTTTTGTATGTCACATTTCTCATTGAATTTTGTCTAATACAGTACAGTTGATCAAATTATACTCTGTTTCTTGATATCCCTTCATTCGGCGCTCTTGTCTTGTCTGCAACCATTAAATGCCTGCCCTTAGTATAAGCAGGGAGAGCCAGCCAACAATAAACCTTGGGTGGAAAATTAAAATTTTGAAACCAACCCATAAGGTTCTTTTGGTTAACAAACAGATGGATGACCAAGATATATTAAGCCACTCAAAAACTTTATAGTTTAATTGGTTGACTTTTTAGTGTTTTTAATGGAAACATTTAAGGTTAAAATTTAAAATCCCAATCACTTAATGATAATCACAACAACAATGATAATGACAAATTATCTATGTTCAAATGGAGATAACCTTTTTTTTTTAAAATGGCAGCCCCACATGCGTTTGACTTTGAGGAATGAGATCTCATTGATATCTGTTTTGAGTGCAAGTAAACGCCTAGGAAAAAAAAAAAAAAAAAGACATTTGAATCTAAAGTTCGGATGTCTCTAAATTTTTGCATGTGGAGATTTAAAAGAGATAATAATGAAGAAAATTCAACCGAGACTGCCCGGTCTGATCCTTTTTGCTTAAGTAGGTTAGAAATTAGAGATGTTTCAACAATTTGATTCAAAGAACTCCTTAACAAATCTTGTCCACAATTGCAGTCAAATTCATTAATCTCTTAATCTTTTACATTGAAATACCAAGTATTTTTCTTCTCTGTGCAAGATGCAAATAAAAAAAGCTCAGAAAGAATAGAATGACATTCAGGCCGCACCTTTTGAGATCAAAGACCTAGCGGCACAGTTTGAACCAGCATCCATTAAGCTTCAAACACGACATCATATAATGACTAACAGAGAGCAAAATAATTGATACTTTCACCACGTGAAACTCGAGAGGCCTGAGAACAACGCTAAAAAAGGTAATGTGAACTTTTGAAAAGTTAGGAGAAATGTACAAGATGTAAAAATTACTAATAATATTCTTCCACTGGTTGCTAGGAACAATAATGGCACGTGACATGAGGCTAAAGAAAAATCATAATTTTAGGAAATGGTAAAAATAATAAGTAATTATTTTTAGGTACTCCCGTGACACCATTCATAATGCTCTCTTCTCTGACATTCATGGCGAAATTTAATCATTAAATTCAAAATAGAGTCCAATAATTAGGCTGTTTTATCATTACTAAACATATTTGTACATGTAACTTTTTTTTTTTTTCCCACTCAAACTGCAACTTTCACTTTCATCCGTTCAGAGAAGAACCCCATAGGCCATAAGGTTCTTTGGTTAACAAACATATGAACAAGATACAGCCAACCTTTTCATCCATTCGGAGAAGAAAGAAAGAAAAACGATTTTTTGTCCACTCAGCAAAGTAAAGATTTGTTATCTTATCATGGCTTTAATCCAACCAAAAGCTATAGAAACAACTAATTTAACAATTTTTTTTCATAATTTAAAGTGGTAAGTTGTAGAGTGATAAAAAGTTCTTCTACAAACATAACTTTTGCCACAACTTTGACTACATCTTGCTAACTTAGTCGATTGTGAGAGGTGGACAATCGCTTTCACATGAACCCACCATTTTTTTTTACCACTCACAACCAACCACTTCAATAAGTTGTGGCAAAAGTTGTGTCCCATAGTGTTTTTAATAAATAAAAAAATGTGTTATAACTGGTGTGTCTTAGTGAAAATAAATTTTATGGATGTTTAGGACCCCAACCACTTATGATAACTACGATATTTACAAATGTTCTTGTTCAAATGGAGAAATGGCAGCCCCACATGCCTGCGTTTGACATTGAGGATGTGTAAATCTCATTGATATCTGTTAGAGTGCAAGTAAGCGCCCTCTTATGACATAAGAAAAGAAAAAGGAAATTTGGATCTAAATTCAGACACCTCTCTCTATAAATACATTACCATCTTAATATACATTTTAACGGGTGGAGGTTTTGACAATACATAAACAATAAGGCTCTCACGTCAGGTCAGGTGTGCTTGAAATTTGAAGCTTTTTTTGTTTTTTTGTTTTTTTTTTTGAGAAAAACATCATCAATTTCATTAAAGAAAGAACTAAAGGGTTACATAAACGAAAACTAAATAAGAGATGTCTGGTGGAACAGACTCCATCCAAACTAAGAAAGGGGAGGACTTTCTTGCTCTTTTAGCTAAGGTATGGGCCACAGAATTGCCCTGCTGCCTGGTATGAGAGAAGGAATAGGTTTGAAAAAAAACCCAAAATAGACTTACAGTCTTTAATGATATGACCAATACAAGAACGATCCAAACTCTCCCCTGATAAGGCCTTAAATACAATTTCTAAATCTCCTTCAATGATGACCCGGTGCAGTCCCAATTCCATTGAGAATATTACTACTCTCCTTGCTGCCAGAGCCTTCAATACTTCAACACTTATTGATTTGGTAATCTTTTCTGCTAGGGATGCCATCACTTCTCCATTTTCATTCCTGACCACAACTCTGATTCCAGCTTCACCTGATTCCCTAAACATAGCCCCGTTATAATTAACTTTGTAAAAATCTGGGCTTGGTGCTTTCCATTTCACGCCAATAGGTGGTACCAAGGGAGGTTATGTTGATGGTTTGTTTTGAAACTCAGGGAGTATTGTTTGTGCTGCCTCAAAAATCTTACCAGGAGGGATACATGGCTCTTTGAGTCTGTTCTTATTTCTTCTATACCAGATGAACCACACCACCACCACGAAGAGCTCCAAATTTTCCTGATGTTGTTCAATCATGCCTACCAAATCCGAGAATGAAAAGAACTCATGAACATCACTTCGCAGGGCATTAAAACTGGATCCCCATATTGATTGGACAGCTGCACAGTTCCATAAGGCATGGAGGGTAGATTCCTCATGCTCTCCACAAGCGCTGCATAATAAAGAGTCAAGAACTTTACGGCAGTGTAGATTCTTCAGTGTTGGTAAGGCCTTAAAGCAAACACGCCAGCAAAAAATTCTCATTTTATTTGGAATTTTTAACTTCCATATGCGGCTCTAAAAAGCCTTTTGCATTGCTGAGCTTGAACTAGACGCACCTTCAGAGGTTTCCAATTCGCAAAGGAGCTGGTAACCTATTCTAACTATGTATGAACCACACTTGCTTCGCGGCCAAACTAGTATGTCGTCTTGGCCAGTTCTAAAGGTCGGAATGGATAGAATTTTCTGCACTAAGAATGGAGCAATGGAACTACTCAGTAGATCTGCATTCCATTCCCTTGAATCCGGATCCATCATAGTGGAGACTGTGGCATCGTTGAGAGCTTCTAACCTGCAAGGTACTGCTTTTGTTGGAAACTTACCAGGAATCCAATTATCATGAAACAAGCAAACCTGTTTGCCATCTCCGATTCTCCAAAGCATCCCCTTCTCAATGACAGTCCTTGCCTTGAGAATACTTTGCCATGCAAAAGAACCTTTTAAGAATTTTGCATCAAACACCGATCCTGATGGGAAGAATTTAGCACTGAACACCCTGAAAAATAGTGAGGTCCTATTCGTATGCAGCCTCCACACTTGTTTAGCCAACATCGCTTCATTGAATTTGACCAAATCTTTGAAACCCAATCCTCCATCAGATTTTTGTTTGCATAATGTCTCCAAATTTTTCCAGTGAATTTTTCTACAATCACCACTCTCCCCCTATCAAAACCTCCGAATAAGCATTTCAATGTCATGACATAATCCCACTAGTAGTTTAAAACAACTCATTGCAAAAGTGGGGATGGCCTACACAACCGCTTTCAGTAGAACTTCTCTTCCTGCTTGGGATAATAATTTTTCATTCCATCCTTGTAATTTGCTCCACACCCTTTCTTTGATGTAGTTGAGGCTAGCTTTTTTGTTTCTTCCCACAACTGCTAGTAATCCAAGGTATTTTTCGTACTCTTTGATCTCCGAAACACCTAGGAATTTAGGATTTCCTCCTTTGTTTCTTCGGCAACAGCTTTGCTAAAGAAAAGGGTGGTTTTGTCTCAGTTAATTTGCTGCCCCGAGGCTTGTTCATACACCGCCAAGATGTCTTGAATTACTTCCAACTCAGCCAATCTTGCTCGGTAAAATAGCAAGTTGTCATCTGCAAAAAAGAGGTGAGTAACCTGAGGACCATTTTTGCACAAGGAATAACCTCGGATATGGCTTTCTTGGGCTGCCTTTTGTAACATATTGTTCAGCCCCTTGGAACACAATAAGAAGAGGTATGGAGATAGAGGGTTGCCCTATTGGATTCCTCTTGTTGGGACAATGTCTCCTTTCGATTCACCATTCACCAAGATTGAATAGAACTATGCTAATACAATTAAAAATGAATTTTATCGATGCTTCACAAAAACCCATCTTCTTCATGATTTCTGTCAAAAATTGCCACTCTACTCTATCGTATGCTTTGCTCATGTCCAATTTAAGTGTCATGAAATCTGCTTTCTTTGATTTCTATGTCTTCATGTGATGAAGCATCTCGAAGGTTATCAAGATATTGTCTGAGATAGCTTTGTCGAATTGAAACGCACTTTGAGATTCAAAGATGATGTTAGGAAGAACTTTTTTAAACCTATTTGCAATAACTTTTGAAACAAGCTTGTATATAGTATTACATAATGCTATGGGTTGGAATTCAGAAACTCTAGATGGGCTTTTAACTTTAGAAATTAAAGTGATGAAGGTGCAATTAATAGAAGAGGGAATAGAACCTGAATTCAAACAAGTCAGCACTGCTTGAGAAATTTCCCTTCCCCAATGCTCGGCCAAAACTTCTGAAAAAACGAGGGAGGTAAACCATCGGGCCCGAGTGCTTTCAACGGCTCCATATGTTTCAGTGCCTCATCAACTTCAGCTTTCACATACTCTGCTATGAGCAAAGAGTTCATTTCATCCATAATCAACTCCGGTATCGTTGCTAATGCTTCCTCCAGGTTTAGAGGTGTGGCCAAATTGAACAATCTCTGATAGTAAGTGACCAGAATATTTGTGATCTCCTCCTCATCCGAGCACAACACACCATCTGAGTTTTCCAACTCAACAATCCAGTTTCGTTGATATCTATGGGAAGCACGGCTATGAAAGAATCTTGGGTTTTGATCACCCTCATGCAACCATAGGGTTCTAGATCTTTGTTTCCACATCTTCTCTTCCTTGATCAAAAGCTCATTTATCTCCCACTTCAGATGGCGTATTCTATCCATTAAGCCTCCCTGCATTGCCCTCTCCTCCACACGTCGTAGCTAGTTTTTCTTCTCAATCAAAGCCCTTGTAATATTATCAAAGGCAACCCGGCTCCACCAACTCAGCTTTGCTTGACAATTTTTTTATTTTTTCTTCCACTCAGTCCATCGGTCTGCCAGTAGCTTGCTGCCTCCAAGCCGATTCTACAATGTCTCTCGGCAACCCTCATCTCTAACCACATCTGCTCGAACCGCCATGGTTTCCGTCTTTTTTTTGGCATCCCCCTAGGCAGAATAACCAACGATTTATGATCTGAAGATCCGCACTCCAAGTGTAGGACTTTCGTTGCTGGAAATTTTTCAATCCAATTTGTAGTGGCAACGACTCTATCCAACCGTTCCCAAATCGTGTACCCCTCCTCATGACCATTGCACCAAGTGTACTTATTTCCTACAAACCCCAAATCTTAGAAACCACATTCATCCAACACGTCTCTAAATTCCTCCATTTGTCTGAGTGGTCTTAGCCGACCTCCCAATTTTTCATGTGCTCAACAAATCTCATTGAAATCACCTGCACATAACCATGGCATCGAATATTTATTATTCAGTCTTCGTAACTTCACCCATGATTCATGATGATTATTAGTGTCTGGCTCGCCATAAAAACTTGTAAATCTCCACTCGCCTTCCTTTCCTTTGTTTACAATTGCATCAATATGGTTTAGTGAATACGTATCCACTGAAAAATCATACTCTGCTTTCCAAAACACCGCCACACCTCCTCCTCTGCTCTCTTTCGCAACTTCAATCAAGCCACCAAATTTATATCGTACCCTAATTTCTTCTAACCTTGCTTTATCGAGCCATGTTTCAGTCAGGAACACGACTGAGGGATCTTGTGCCCGGATCAAATCTCCAAGCTCCTGATCTGTCTGTGGGTTCCCAAGCCCACGACAATTCCAACAAAGGAGACTCGTTGTTTATGGCAGGGTTGAAATTCAGCCTCCGCCAATACGTTAGAATTTTCTTGGTTGTCATGGTAAACCTGCCTTCACTTAATAATTTGCTCATGTTCATCAGTTTCAGGGCCTGGCCGTTCCAGGGGGGTGGGGGTCAACACCTCCTATTCTTCAAGTTTTTGTTTTCATATCAATCTCTTCCACTTGGGAGCCGCATAGGCCTCAATCTCACTGGTTACCTCATGTGGCTTTAGGTTTTTTTTTTTTTTTTTTTTTTTCCACATGAGAGGCATGCTCCTCAGACTTGCCTTGCGTAACTATCTGCCTGGATGAGAGTTGGATGACCACATCGATTGTTGCCATTATAGGATTGAATACGTTTTCCTTAGTTGTATCTGATTCGAGACTTCCTCCCTTGCATAGGTCAAACCTTAATAACTCCTGATCAATTTCCATGATCCTCGCATTAAAATATTCCCCCTGATTGTCGGGAACCTCACTCATTGGGATTACGTTAGGATTATCACCAATAATTGCAGCTAGCGTTACTCCCATCGTAACATTTCCTTCAAAGTGAAGGGGCATTCAATTTTTGAGGCAACGTTTCGGAGGGATTGTCACCGTGAGCTCCACCTTGTTTCAGTGGTTCAAACTCGGTTTGTGAGACCCCCTGTTCGGGTGGTGAAGGTTTCCCCCGATATGTGTTTCCAGCAGCTCATTCCTTTTTCTTTTTTTTCATAATATCCAAAACCACCATCACCATATTTTTCTTATTAAGCATCGGAGCAGCCCGAATCCATGGACCATACTGCTGGTCCGCTTGAGTCAATGTGCCATTGCTCTCTATCCAAAGATCGCAATCCTTATCGAAGTGATTCAATCAGCCACACCAGTAGCATATATTTAGAAGGCGTTCATATTTGAAGGAAACCCACCCCCTTCGAACCATTATCCAACAAGAAAACTCTGCCTCGACAGAGAGGGAGAGATATATCCACCCGGACTCGGACTCTCATTACACACCCCTTGTCAACATTTGTGTCACTCGAATTTCTATTCACCACCCCACTGCTGCACATAGGTCTTCAGCCACATCACGACTTAGATAACGGTTTGGAATGTCATGTACTTGCACCCAAAGAGATACTTGATCAAAGACCAACTCTCTTACGAGGATACTATGATCGTATCTTTGTATCATCACCAAGTGTTTATCAAAACTCCATGGTTCGCCTTCAAAGATTTTTTCTACTTCTTCCTTATTATCAAAAGTAAACAGTATAATATGGTCTCCAACATTACATACCTTGAAGCCGTTAACGAATCTCTATATAGAATTAAAAGTTCTGACTACCGATTCAGTATTTAGAGCCTGTTTTGTAAGAAACTTCGCAGCAATGGAAAATTTTGCTACACATCTGTCTTTGCTCAGTCGGCAATCGCCACCTTCCCTATCATTCAGTGACAAGTCACCCTAGTGTTTCATAAGGTTCTCCATGATGTATGGGACAAGAACCAAAAGGACTTGATCAGTGTTTCCCAAATCCTACGAAGAAAAAAAAAAAAAAAAAAAAAAAAAAAAAAAAAAAAAAAAACCAACAAGCCTACAGTGTTACTTGAGGAACCTTAGCACCTTACTTGAAGGAACAACAGTTCTACTACCTAAGAAAAGGGAGAGCACCATCTTTTCTTGGCGAATTGAAGCTAATTCAACAATTTAATTCAAAGAACTCCTTAACAGATCCTGGCCACAATTGCAAGTCAAATACATTAGTCTTTTACTCTCACATTTAATACAAGTATTAAAAGAGAAAACCAAGAAAGAATATAGAATTCATACCTGCATAGTCAGCAGAAAAACAACTCATTGCCTGAATTGGAATGGCACAAATATTCAAGCCCTGCCCTGAGATCAAAGAGAGCGTAGTTTGAATCAATCCATTAAGCACCAATTGACATCATATAATGACTAACAGAGAGCAGGACAATTGATTCTAAACTAGATGGGAATGAGAACAATTGAAAAAAAAGAAAAAAAAAAGGAAAAAAAGAAGGCAATGTGAACTTTAGCAAGAATTGATGTAAAAATTACTAACAATATTCTTCCACTCATTGTTTTTTTTTTTTAATAAATTATTCTTCCACTAATTGTTAAGAGTAATAATTGAACATGAGTAATGACATGAGGAAAACGAATAGTAATTTTAGGAAATGGTAAAATAACTCTGCAATGATTAAGATATTTGTATTTATTTTGCATTAATTCAGGTCATGAGGTAGGATTCTAGTACCATTCTTCTAGTCCTTCACGGTCAAGACATTTCATCTAGCCAAGCCAACATACATTATACACTATAAACATCTAGAACTGTCAAGAAAAAAGATTTACCAGCCAGATATCATACAGATTTAGAGAGTTGCAAACTTAGCTGGTCAGATCAGACTTCTCATCTGAATATTATCAACAAACAAATTTTGAAGCAAATTCAAAATCATAAACAAAAAGACAGAGTGATGCATACAATCTAGAAAGCACGGACGCGGCTGGGAGGGTGCCGCACCCGAGTCCGACGCAGCCCGACGCTGGACGCGGCGTCCGACGCGGTTGCCCGCGCGTCGGTGCCGTGTCTGAGTTTTTTTTTTTTTTTTTTTTCTTCTCGGATTCGCGCCGACTCGGCTCGATTCGCGCCGACACGGCTAGATTCGCGCCGAACCGGGCTGATTCGGCCAGAATCGGGCCGTATCGGCCGGCGGCCGAAACAGGCCGAAATCGACCTTGAAACTAGCCGGAAAAGCCGAAATTCTCACCTCAGAGGCATAGTAATGTGTTTCTTGCCTTCTTCTTTCTTTGTTTTGTGAATCAAGGCATAGTAATGTGTTTTTTAAAAATATTTTAATAGTAAAAATATATAGAAAATATAAATAAAAATATTTTTAATAATTTTTTAATCGCCGAGTCCCGCCACACCCGCACCCTGCTTTTTCAAAAATTGCCGAGTCCCGCACCCGCACCCGAGTCTCGAAACGCACCCGTGCTTCATAGCATACAATAAAGAAGAGTTCAAGGAAAAATAAGATTAAATACACAAAGATTCAAGAATTGTGGTCGATTTTGGTGTAGGGCCTTCTTGGAACCTTTTCATAGGTCATTTTAGTTATTATTCAGTCTTAGTATTTAGTTCTTAGGGTTAGAAAGTTAAATAGGGGTAGTTTGGTAATTTTTATATTTTCTGGAATGGGCTGTGATAGGCTATCCTAGAGGCCTAGGAGTCTTATTTTATGTTTTGAAATCCTTTTTTCCTATTTGGTTTAGGATTTATTAAGTCATTTTTTGTTAGTTATTATTATTCCTAGTCATTCTAGGAATAAATTATTTAGGTTCCAATTCCTTCTAGGAAAGAATATAACATGAGCATTAACATCTAGGGATGCAAAAAAGTGTCTATTATATATCCTCAAAACTTACTTTATCTATTTTACCATTCCATTTTACAACTCATCTAACGTCCGAGTTTTTATTTTTACATACAACTCATTAAAATAATATAAACTATAACAACAAATAATATAAACAAATCAATTCTCTCTCTTCTCTCCCATCTCTCTCTTCCCTCTTTTCCTCTCTTCCTCTCTCACTCCATTAAAATATTAGTTTTTTTTATTTTTACAACCTATGAATAGTAGGCTGTATATATACAACCTTACTATTCACATATGGTACAAATTTTTAGATAGCCACCCCGAATGTAGCATGTTTTTAAGGGTCTAGGTGGTAAAATAGCAACTGAGGGTTTTTACACCCCCAATGCTAGTGCTAACCTATATAAAGGCTTTATTGTATTCAATAATATTCATGGTGATTTTGATTCTAATAAAATTCAGCAACTTACTTTAAGCTTTGAGGATGTGATTGCCTTCTTCTAAGTGTGATTGCTTAGGAAGACTTAGGCGTGATTGATATCTTGTTCTTTGTTCTATCCCTTGCTTCAACCCCAAACAGCCATCAAGATTCAATCTTTTCTAACCCTAAAGGCCTTAAATAGCAATCATTATTCAAGAACTCATTAAGAAATCGATTGTAATGCTGAATTCTTAAATATCCTACATCAAATTTGGTATAAGGGCCCAAATCAGCATTATAAAACTAGAAGCGGTCAGCCTTAAAGAGGACGAATGACAAATCAGTAAATGCAGGTCTTTATTTATACAATTGCTAACAAACACAATCGATGCTTTGGAAGCCAAATTTGAAGAGTTGCATACTGCTAATATTTTTCACTAAATGCGAAAATTCAGCCAACAAGTTTGATCCTTCAAGTAATGGTGCCAAGAATAAGTAAAGATCTTTAGAGGAGAAATCTAAATAGCAAAGAGAAGATCCTATCTCACCTCCTCATGTAAAAGCTGAAGGTATGTGTACTTTTGAAGGGCCTCGCTTTATTACACTTTATGACTTGGCATAAGGTTGATGGAGCAAAATAATCATGAGAGATGTGATTATTGTGACGAGGCACGAGATATAACAAAGAAAGTTCGTGTAGAAGCACTAGATTTTGATGGAAGAATTGATCCACAAGTATTTTTAGATTTGCCTACTTCTTTGGAAAGATATTTTGACTGGTATGACATGTTCGATAAAAGGAGGGTCAGATTTGCTGTTATGAAACTTATTGCAAAAGGTCAAATCTAAAATAACCTATGAAAGGTTCCAAGAAAGCTTTGCAACCACAATTCCTAAATCTGTGTATTTAATCTTGTTTTTCCTTGAACTCTTCTTTACTATCTCCATTAATAGATTTGAGTTTGTCCAACAAGTTTCATAACAGCAAATCTGACCCTTTTTTCATTGGAAATGCCATGCCAGTCAAAATATATTTCCAAAGAAGCAAGCCAATCTAAAGATACTTTGGCATCAATTCTTCCATCAAAATCTAGTACTTCTACATGAACTTTTTTCATTATATCTCCATCTTCATCGCGATAATCATGTCTCTAATAATTATTTTGCTACACATACCTTCAGATTTAACATGAGGAGGCGAGTTAGGATCTTCTCTTTGCCGTTCAGATTTCTCCTCTAAAAATCTGCCCTTACCCTTAGCACTACTACTTGAGAGACCAAGCTTGTTGGCTGCTACTTGAGAGACCAAGCTTGTTGGCTGAATTTTCAATTTTAGTGAAGGATATCGGCCTGTAACTCTTCAAATTTGGCTTCCAAAGCATCAATTCGATCTGAAAGTGTATAAATAATGACTTGACTTGACTGATTTGTCATCCTCCTCTTTAAGGCTGACTGCTTCTAGTTGCTTAGTGCTGATTTGGGCTCATACCAAATTTGATGTGGGATATTTAAGAATTCAGCACTACAATAGATTTTTTTATTAGTTCTTGAATAATTTTTGAATAAGAATCTATGTTTAAGGGTTTTAGGTTAGAAGAGAATGAATCTTGATAGTTGTTTGGTGGTGAAACAAAAGATGGAACAAAGAACAAGATAAATAAACACTAGGCAATCACACCTAGGTCTTCCTAAGCAATCACACTTTAGGAAGGAGAGGTAAAAAAAAAATAAAGGAAAATGAGTTAATTGCAGTTATCCAGCCTAAAATATGGGGAAATTTACAATATGCACTCTAAACTATAAAATTATGCACTTAACACCCTAAACTAAGATTAATTTACAAAACCATCCCATTATCTAAATTAACACATTAATGGACAGATTAGTCTCAAATTAGGATATTAATTGCAAAAAAAATTATATTTTAGGGTACACAATGTAAATGTGCCAATTTAGGCCCTTTAAAGTGATAACTTTCCATTAATCTATTAATTTAGACATTGATATGATTAGATGGGGTCGCCATTGTGAATTAAATTTCAATCAAGATGTTGATTTTATTTTACATTTTAATATGCACAATATAAATGTCCATAAATCCTTAACTTTACAAACCAATGAACAATCCATCCTTTGTTTTTCTCACCCTTTGGTTTTTAACATGTGATGGAGGGAATGAGTTTAGGAGTTGGAATGGTCGACAAAATTAGGTTGCTTAGAGTAGGCTACGGGTGTTTCAACTCTTCAAGAGACACTCTTGGAGATACCTCTCAATTGTATGTTCTTATTGATTATCAAAAACTGATTACACTATGCAAGTTCTTGACTAGATATAGTTACATCAGGATGCATGCAATGCGATAGGCTCCTATCATTTAATTGGTTCTTTTATAACTAAATAGGCCCCTAACAACTACTTAGGCTCCTAGGATACTCCTACCATCTTAACCAACATCATTAGAAATAGTGCAATCTTGCTAATTGTTACAAAACTCAAAACACTTCAGTACAAGTAGCTACTAAGATGCACTGCATCAAGACGACTTCTCTTAGAAAAGCACTCGTCCTCAAGTGGATTCTTCTTCTTTTGACTCATGGTAGGGTAGCAAACAATGCACATTGAAGGTTTTTGAAATATGCAAGTGTGATGGCAGCTGCACTTGGTAAGCATTGTCCTAGACTTGTGTGTTATTGGGCAAGGTCCAACCTTTTTGTCCTGCATCTAGGCATAGGTTCCAGCAGGGTTCATTTCCTTGGTCACATCTAAGGCCTTAGGGTGAGCTTTCAAGGGTTGATAGTAGCATATACACAATACAAGTATCTAGGCACTCTTTAACAAAATTATTAAAAGCAAATAAAGAAAACCTTCGAGAGCTAGAAGGTTTAGGTATCACCTTTTCTTTCATTGTCCGCAATGTTTTGTTCCTTTTTGTATAAGCTGTAGGTGTTCCTCCTCCCATCATGTATTGTTTCCCTATCATATCCAAGGCTTGCCCAGAAATAGGTGACAAGCAACCATCTTCACTACATCACAAAGAACCTTGTCTTGATACTTTCTTCTAATGGACAAGGCAAACATGCATCTTTTGGTCACTCTTAACTCCATTTCCTTTCTTCAGCCATGTTAGCTTGTAGGAATGTGGGTGTTCTTCAATTTCTAGGCCCAACCCTTTCTCAAGAAATAACATTCTCACAGCTTCCTCCATCAATGACTAGGCTGCACACTCTTCCACCTATGTTGCAAGTGGTGTAGAAAATGTTTCTCATTAGCCATTCTTCTTCATCTTCTTTCTTAGGTGCAAGCAAGGTCTTTTTCATGACTAATGCAAGCATTTCATCCTCCTCTGAGTCTCCTCCAACAATTTTTTCATTGCAAACATTGCACATGTGATAGTCATCACTTTCTTGATCTTCCATTCCATCCATCATCAAGGCTTCTCCCTTGTTTTAAAATGGTTGCTCTTGTTTTGTTGTCATCAGTGGCCTTATGCCCTGCTTCACTTGAATGCGAAGTTAAATTTATGCTTCAATAGTGATTTGGCTATGCTGATGACTAGGGCCATGCCTGCACTGCCTGCTTTGTCATCCTTGAAGGGCTATGTTGTCGTGGGCCTTCCAAGGTTGTTGACTGTAGTGCTTCTTGCTTTTCCAAAGGATTGAGACTGCATGTAGGCTCTTCTTGCTATCTGTTTCTCAATCATTAAGTACCTGTTGTAAGCTTCAGAAACTGTCCATATTGAATGGAAGGACAGGATGTCTTGGAAGGCAGGTTTTAGACCACTCAAGTACCTAGCCATAGCCACCATTTGTTCCTCATTTCATTGAGGTCCACTCAAGCTACTGATTGATGAAAGGACTCTGTATTCATCTACAGTGCCATGTTGCCTCAAATTGGGTAAGCTTTTGTACAAAGTTTACATGTAGTTGACAGGAAGAAATTGGTTTCTCATTTTCTCCTTCATCTTTGTCCAATGTCATACTTTCTTCTTCCCTCTTCTTACTCTTTGAATTTGCAATTGTCCCCCCACCATGCAGAGGCTCTCCCTCTCAGCCTGATGGAGACCAATTTCATCTTCTTAGAATCTTGAACATCATAGTATTAAAAGATCCTTTCAAGATGATTCAACCAGTCAACAAATTCTCTAGAATTCAAGCTCCCATCTTGGAGGTGGATACACAAGAACTGGCCCTTGTCTAGGCACATTAATCAGTGCTTGCTGTCCTCCTCTGAAATTGCCAAATAGATTCTCAAAGTTGTTGTTGCTGTCAGCATCAGCATCTTTAAATTCTTCACCATTACTCTTGTAATTGGCAAGTTGATTCTTCCTAACTTCTTCCGTTAACCTCCTCAGCAATTCTACAGCTTCCTCCAATGTAGTCTGAGGCTCAACCACATGATTTTGGTCTTGATTGGCTGGCACTTTTACCTCTGGTTCAAGGTTTGCAAAAACTTTCTTGTGCTTTTTCCTTTTTAATTCTGTCTGCTGGTGCGAAGATCATAAAACCTCTCAAGAACAGTGTTTTCTCTTGATGCCACACAAGTTTCAGGCTTTAATATGGGCAGCAGATCAAGAGTCTTGGAGGGTTCTTGAAATTCAAGTTTTAAAAGACTAGCTTAGGGCCCTTGAATACGTAGAGGTATAATACCAAAATGATGGGGGGAATGAATTTAGGAATTGGAATGGTGGACAAGGCTAAGTTGCTTATTAGAGTAGGGTTCGGGTTGTATCAACTCTTCAAGAGACGCACTCTTGGAAATACCTCTTGGTTGTATTTTCTTATTGAATATAAAAAACTGATTACAATATGCAAGTGCTTGCCTATGTATGGTTACATAAGGATGCACACCATTGGCTCGCTGCAATGCTATAGGCTCCTACCATTTGATTGGTTCTTTTATAACTAACTAGGCTCCTTAGCTTAACAAACCATGTTACAAATAGTGCAAACTTGCTAGTTGTTACAAGAGCTCAAACACTAGAGTAAAAGTAGCTATGAAGATGCACAGGATCATGTTGGTCCTTAAACTTAGAAACTGATGAACAATCCAACTACCCAAATGTGATAATTTCATAAAGAGGTTAGTGAAGTCGATCTACTCATGATGTTTTAATAGTGAAAGAATTTCAATGATAGGACCAATTTTGCATGGCTATATTCAACATAATCATGGGTCTAGGTTTTGATAATGAAATCTTACAAATAAATAACACTACCCAGTTCATAAATCACACAATCATCTAAAATTTGTACTAGCAAATAATTATTAGTCTAAGAATTATGTGCAAATATAATTTTTTTTATTTTAAATTGAACATAAAAGAAATATAACAAAAATAGTGGCAAAAACCTTACCGATATAATCACAATCCCATCGCACAAAGAAATAGAACAAGCTTGAAAGACTAAGAATACCAATATACCATTGTATTATGGAAGAAAATCAATCTCTGTTTGGTAGCCGAGAAATTGCAAGGAAGAAAGACAAACTTGCTTTTATTTCATTTGCTGAGCAAATATTTACAAAAGCATAACTACGAGTCTCAATTTCTTCTTCAGTTGGTGATGGTAGCGGTGATGATAATGATAATGATGAGGCTGATGGGGAAGATGAGGAGGTGTTTGAAGTTGAGAAAGTATTAGGAATATGTTATGGTGACCCTAAAGAGATAAAAAACACGGGAATTATATCTTAAGATATTTGAATTTCAAACCAAAGTTTAAAGTTGGGAACACAAGTATGTCATTGTGCACCTATGCTGACAAAACTGCACTTCATTTCCACAAATTACTTTAAACTTTGGTTTGAAATTCAAATACCTTAAGATATAATTCGCGTGTTTTTTATCTCTTTGAGGTCACCATAACATATTCTTAATATCTTCTCAACTTCAAATACCTCCTCATCTTCCCCATCAGCCTCATCACTATCATTATCATCACCACTACCATCATCAGCCACATTTTCTGTTCCAAACAGATCCGCATACTCATGTGCAACATCATTACTCTTAATTAGGGAAAAATAATAGCATAATTTTTCCACTTCTCTAGCAACAACAAAAAATCCTCTGCAAATTCATTAACCTGATTTGCCAAGGATAAACTAATATTAGAGCTTTGCACTTAAGCATGAAATTGCCTATACATTAATAGAAGAAAATAGACTCGAACAATCTACCTCTATCTCTCTGAATGGTTTAACTTGAGACTTTCACAAGCATACTGATTCAAGTTAACTGCCCATCTCTACAACAACATACAAAGGAAATAAATTAGTTCCAAGACATAATGATGATGATAAGTTGACATCTAATTCAAGTTAGTATATTTTGTGGCTTAAAGAATAGAACTTACTGTAACAAAATGTAAACCGAACAAATTAGCTCCAAGACATAACCCAGTTGACATATCACCACAACTGGAGTAGAGGTCTAGCAATGTCACCTCTGGGTTATGGTGATCTTGAACTTAAGAAATTTCTTCAAGTTTAACCCCATTCATATCACACTCACAAGAAATTGTCGATGATGCCTCACAGCTACTATGCCTCTCTTCTACAAGTTTATAAGGAGCAAAAATAAGAGAAATGAAAATAAAGTCTTTCAAATTTAAAAACAAAAATACAATTTGATGTGAATAACACAAAATTCCAACCTGCTGGTAACTTAACAAATGTAAAATATGGCAATAAATAGAGCATGTTACAATAATAATCACAATTGAGAATTGACTTTCTCTTTACTGGATCAACCTGAAAAACAAACTTTAATCACTATCACATTATATAAAAATCAGAAAACGTATATAAGAACTTGAAATCATACATTCAAAAGAATCCTAGCAATTGTTAATTTTTCAACCAAACAATCCAATGAATTATCATCCTGGATTTTTGAATTGAATACGCGCTTACTCTCGATAAGATTATGACACTTCTGTATGACCTGTGGAAAAAAATTTTAATTAGAACTAGGCATTAGCAAGCTAAATATTGAAGACCAAAATCAATTAAGAGATGGTGTTAAGATGATACTTACCATATCCTCGGCTCTATAATACCATTGAGATGTAAAATAGGAACTTCCATCCACAGCCTCAAACATCTCCACAATCTTGCAAATATAACTAGGCTTTCCTTTAGCAGCCTAAATACAACAAACAAACAAACAAAAATAAAAATTAGACTATCAAAATAAAATATACAATAAGTAGCATATCACTTCAAATTAAAACTTACCTTAACGTGAGTATCATCATAAAGATTATAAAGAATTCAACCATCAACCTCTGCTTGAGTGTAATAGCGTCGAGCTTGAATAATTTGATCAGAATCATCCTTACTTCTTATGACCTAACATCATCATCACATCACTTATCAAGAAAATTTATAATATCTCATTACATAACAAGGAAAATTAGCCCAAGCAGAAATGAACAAGGAAAATAAATGTAACTTTTTTTATAGGTACAAGGAAAATAAATGGAAGTTTCTTTAAGCTGAATTGCTATGTCTTTTTTTTATATAAGTAATTTGCTATGTCTATTTTGGCTTGCTCCATCAGGTGAATGACATACACCCAATTTGGCACCACTTAACAATAAAATTTAATTTATTGACTTGAAAGGTATAAAGACAGCGTAAAATGCCAATTGTCGCATTGGATAGGCTTCCAAATTTATCTTTCTTCTATAAGCAAAATTTATTGAAAAGCATTAAAAGGGCTGCAACCAAGGCCTTTTATTTAAAAAAATGTGAGCACCATGAGAAAGAAGGAAGCTTATTTGCTTTGGTTGTGGGCCACCAGAGAATATTGTGATCTGAAGGTTTCTAACAAGGTCATAATAGAAAGAGTATTCAGCAATATGTGAAAGAGGCTAGTCAACATGTGAAACCAGTAACCAATACCATCTAAGATTTTTTGCAAGAGCTTTTCTGAAACTGGTTTACCTACAAATTAAGTTTAAGATACACTTCTATTTTTACATCTTAAACTACATTTCAGCCACTCATTTAATGAACACATTGATCCATAGCTGCTCAACATCCAATATTACTAAGCATGAATGATCTTCCACTTGTTTTATAAAACTTTCTCATCTATCTCTTCATCTTTAAAGGTAAACCAAGACTAAAAAATAAATCCAGTTTCCTATCTTTGGATATCATTTTTGTTTTCAACTTCCTTCTTTATTATGATAAAATAAAAGACAGAGGAACCTATGAGGCATGAAGATCAGACCAAAGTGCTCCCTTTTTTAGTAATAAGATCTGCTTTTTGAGTCAACTGATAAAAGAAACCAATAACAATAATCTCATCATTGAGAAGCGATTAACGATCTATCTTAACACATTGAAATACTCAATGGCCAAGAACCAAAATGATTCCACCCCCTCCCTCCTATTTTTGAACAAAAGCAAGACTAAACTCCCATCCATACTTCTTTAAATCCCACCAAAGAGCCATAATCCTAGGGAACAACAATTATTTTTCATCAAACCCTGTTGAAAAGAAAATTTCCAAGCAACATTCTAATGTTGTAAAGGGAAGGTCAAGAGCACAAATCAGAACTGTTCATGCAAGTACACCACACCATATGACATCCTATATTAGCAGCAAATCTAGTTGCATGCTTGATGATTTGTAGCAATAATGGCAAAACTTAGGTACAATTCCTTAGATGTTGTAACTTAGGTACCCCAATTAAATTCAACTGTGTGGCTGCATTGACCAATAAGCATAAAAGTATTATCTTCCCTCATGGACAATTAAATTCAACTATGTGACTCTTTTCTTTTATAGGTATGGTGAAAAAAATAAGAAAAAGAAATGTACGAGCATCTGAATGCGGAAGCCGCATAGAAAAGTGAATTCACGGCAAGTGCAAGCATATCTGCTCACATCAGTACCCAAAGTACTAACAATGATTTCGGCAACGGAAAGGGCTGTATACGCTATCTATCTCAAGCGCATCAGCGACACTAACTAATTGCCTTTTTTACCCAAAAAAAATACTCAACAAAGCTTATCATCATATATATCTACTAGTCTAAACCTTAAACAACTGGTTATCTTTTTACTTATCAAAAATATATATATCTACTAGTCTAAACCTTAAACTCAGAAAGAGAGAAGCATATGAATAATTCTTCATATAGATCTATGAATGAGCCCTGAAGGCCACTCTGGTGTAAGTATGTGACTCATTGGCAATGCAGCAACATAGTTGAATTGAATTGGGGAACCAAAGGTAGTACAGAAACTGTTTGTAAGTTTTGTCCAGAACTATAAAGCATGCTAAGTACATAACTTCTCCCTTAAAATAGTACAAAACCATTAACTCTGAATTTCCATCAACATGAGATACTCGGCAAAACCCATTACTTTTCTTTCCCTGCATAATTTAAACTAGGATGCATGACACGGACACGGGTACAGATACGACACAATGACACGAGTAATTTTTGAAAAATTATAACATGAACGAGTAATTTTTGAAAAATTATAACATAAAACGGCAGTTACAACACCGGTATGACACGGGTACGGCACCCTAAATAGCGTCCGTGCATCCTAGAATTTATATGTTATGGAAATGATATCTGTGACTGTGACTATCAATTAACAATGCAGCAATAAATTACCACCAAAAAAAAAATTTACAAAGTACAAATGAACACATAGTATTATAGGTAATCACGCAAATTCAATAGCAACCCACCTTGTCATTCACCTCGCAGAATTTCAATCTCTCAGTGAAAATCGAATCCCCATTGCTCACCTTGAACTGGTGCGATCCAATCTAAACACAAAAAGATAACAAAAAATCAATACCCCCATAAACATCCAATGAAAAACGACACCAAAAGACGAAGAAGAAGAAGAACCTGAACGACAGCAAAAACCGGGTCGTACGGCTTGAAAACCCGATCGGAGGGCTCTAGTGGGCCCTCCAATTTGTAACCAATCCCCACCCCCTCGACCTCTTTCTCCCCCGGAGAGTACTCTCTTCACCAATTCCAGTTCGTACTCCTCGCTACTCCCACCCACTTCATCGTCATCGTCGTCGTCTTCGTCTTCGTCTTCTCTATTCGATGAGAAATGACGAGTGTTGGACCAGTACTGGGTGGGTTAGAGAGTAGTGAAAATGTGGGCGGCGAGGAAGGGTTTTAGGGGTTGGGTTTTGGAGAGAGGAAGTGGGAGAGGGAGAGGGAGAGGGAGAGAAGGGAGAGATGGGTTTGTGGAGAAGAGGGCAGAGGCGTGGCGGATCAAAGCGTGGAGACACCGTCTATTCGCCATGGATGACTCATTGAGGTCAGTTCTGACAGAGTAGTAGTAGGGTTTTAGATTGTTGGACTCAGATGGAGGGTTTCGATTTTGAAGGAGTAATTCACTAATTCTAGCAGCACGCTAAAGTCACAACTTTTGGGAAAGAGGCTTCTTCCGGAACTCTTTTTTTATGTCAGAGAGTGAATTTTGAAAAAATCTAATTTTGTATTGCATGTATTGCTTGTAAAATTTGTTTGAAAAATATTAAAGATTAATTATTATGTTACCAATCAAATGTTTAAATTTTTCTATTAAAAGAAAATTAAATGTTTAAAATTTAAAATTTTGTAATTTAAAATTGTGTAACAAAACAAGTTTATTGATCGCATAGTAAATTACATCTTATTTTAACAAAATTTGATATGCATGTTAAGATAATAAAAAAATTAAAATAAATAAATAAAAACTTAACATAAGAAATATGCAAATCAACCGTTAGATTTTCAAAATTCACACCCAATAAAAATATATAAGGGTTTCTCTCCAAACTTGTTCCAACTTTTGCCAATACCAATATGTAATAGCCTGTAATTGGCGGCTTATCGTGGGGAGCCTGACTTTACAAATTTTCTATTAATTTTCCTTTTATAATTGGTAATAAAATTAAAAATTAGACAAAAACTAAATATTTAGAATTTTCTCTTCTTCTTTTTTTTTGACAATAGACGATAGAAGAATATCTGTACGGGCATCGGGCATGGGCCCAACCCTTTGGCCCCCGTATACCTAAGAGTTATGGGCCCAATGTTAGATGGAGGCCTATATCAGTTATAGGATCAACAGCGAATCAAGATCCATATTAATTCGGGGATCAATACCAAGTCGGGGCATGCATAGAACGACTAGGTAATGCCTTGGGGGAAATCATCTGCCGAGCACCGTTTGGCGACAGGTGCAAGTTTCGAGGTAGTCACATCTGTCATGAGAAGTGGGCCCCGTCTGGTCATGAATATATCCCAGAAGAACCCCACCAGCATAAAAAGCCCCTCATATCATCATGACAACCCCACTAAGGGAAGTCTATAAATAGGAGCCGAATGAGTAAGAGAGGGGAGTTAAAAATTTTGGGGGAGAGAGATACACGAGAGAAAAGGGAGTGAAACTACTGAAAAGGAGAAGCTCAGTTCTAAGCTCGAGCCTTCTCGGAAAGCATACACAGGGTAGTAGAATACGGATTAGGCCTCAAGCTCCTTCACTTGGGCCGTTGGGTTGGCCTCAAGAGGTCTTCCCATAGTAGGAAACTCTTTACCCACTCTAAACAAATAAATTGGTAACCCAACCTCAAAGGCCATGCAGTACTTTGATTAGGGCCATCACAATTGGCGCCGTCTATGGGAATCTCCTACTCAGCTGAAGATCTGGAGCTAGTTTACCACCGCCTAGGATGGAGGGGCCACATGCAAGAAAGGGATCGGTAGGCCCTGGAGGCAGTCGTTCAAGGGTCTCATCTTAGGGCCAAAGGAGGTTAGAGAGGAAACGAGAAAGGGAACAGAACTGTATGCAAGATGGGCATGAGACAAGGCTCGATTCGGATGAGGGGTCCTCGCAGGGAAAAAGATCGGTCTCTTATGTTCTCGAGCATTCGTACCGTAGTGAACGGGACCAGGAGATAGAAAACCTGCGAAAGCAAGTTAGGGAGTTGGAAATAGAGATAAGGGGCCGACGTCAAAGGAGGGATTGTGAGGGGTTGTCTAGCCATCCCGACTATACTGGAGGCAGCATAATTTGGTATGTGGATTCATGTATGTAAGTGATTGGCCCAAAATGCCCAATATGGTTCCTAGACCTAATCTAGGTGGTGACTCCACTTTTTTTCCGTCATGGTCCACTCGATCGAGGCGTACTCTCCTTTGTGCCCACAGGGGGTATTTCAACAATTTTAGAAGATTTTAGGAGTACTTTGGTTATCTTGAAATTTTAGGGGCAATTTGGTAATTTTTATTATTGGGTAATTTGGTGTGTTAGGAGTTACCCATAATAATTGAATTGAGTTGGGTTTGAGTTAAAAGTAATTAGTTAAATCGGTAATAATGGGTAAATGGTTAATATCTAAACCCTACCCGATTATCTTCTACCCATTAAGAACCGAGAATTACTCAGAATATTTGGATCGGGTAGAGTTGGATATCCATTATCCAATGGAAATGGCCATCCCTAATGACCAATCCATGCGCAACGCTCTCACAAGGTTTATTAAAATTTGAATAGAAAAATTTATAATTCTCAGTAATTAATAAAATTAAATTCTAATCTTAGGCCAATACAATTATGATATTTTAAAATGTAAAAAAATTAAATATATGATTTCAAAAATGTAAACCGATAGAAAAAAAAAACAAAAAACAAATGTTACATGCTGACATAAATATACGGGGGACTCATCCAAGTGCTTATCTCCATCAGGTGAGTACTCAGTAAAATCTGCTTATAATGCTTTAAGAGCATCATCATCTTACCACCACCAGTAACTAACTAGTAAAGATTGGGAAGCAATTTGGAAACTCAAAGTTCATGCAAGACTAAAGAATCTATTGTGGAAACTTGCCTGGGGTATCTTGCCAACCTGTATAGCTATAAATAACAGATTTCCTATCCAATCTCTTGATTGCTTCTTGTGCCAAAATGCTCTTAAATCTTTGGAGCATCTCTTTATTCAATGTGATTAGGTGTCCCAAATTTGGCTTCTTGCTCCATGGCCTTAAACCTTTGTAGTATGGGCGACATTTCTATTCAAGATTGGATAAAAATAGTCCTGAACCCGAAATCCTCTTTGGGTTTAAAGGTGGATGAAGTCAACCAATTTCAACTATTTGCTTTAATTCTTTGTGACCAAATTTGGGTGACAAAGAATAAAGCAAGAGTAGAGGGTCTCAAAAGCAACCCAATTGAGCTACTAAGACAAATACTTAGATCCTTTAAGGAGCATAAGCAAGCTTGGTGTGCCCAACCAAAACGTCACATGAGGGAAATCAAATGGCAAGCCCCACCAGAGAGTTGGGTGAAGTTGAACTTTGATCCAGCCATTAGAGATGAGAAAACATCTATAGTAGTGGTGTGCAAAGATGATAAAGGAGTCTTACTAATGGCAAGGGCATAACAAATTGATCCAGGTAGTCCTATTCTCGGAGAAGCAAAGGCAGCTTATGTGCAATTAGAAGAGCAGTCCAAGAAGAATACAAGACAGTTATAGTGGAAGGGGATTCTTGGAACGTAATTGAGCCTCTAATAAACTCAACCCAACAACCCCACTGGAGCAAAATAGCGATTCTTGTTGATATAAAGGAGTTTATTAACACTTTTGATTCTTGTTCTTTTTCTTTTGTGTATAGGGAGGGTAATTCCCTACCCATCTTTTGGCTCAATGGGCAACTTTTTCAATTGGACAGGGTCGATTCCCCTCTTTGGTCTTCCTAGCTTGGTGGCTCAGGCATTAGATAGAGGTAGTAACAGGTCCTCTTCCTTGTTGTAATCCTTTTTGTCTTCTTGTTTTTGTTTCAATAAAGTCATTATTTAGCAAAAATATAAATAAATAAAGAAGAAAAATTTGGATACAAGCAATTGCAGCGGTTATAGATCTAGTATCAAACGTTATGTGCCACTAGATCGAAACCTACCAATATTAAAAAGGAAAAAAAAGAAAAAGAAAACATGTTATTGACAATTGAAAATGGTGGTTGGGGGGGGGGGGGAGGGGATAAGTGATAAAACAAAATAGGAAATATATATAGAATCTTAAGGAATGATAAATTCACCAAATGAGATAAATTGCCGAATTGTTATCAGGGCCATATTAGCACTTATAAAACAATCTCTTACAAAGGGTGGTGATGCCTTAGAGATTTATATGTTAGAATCGATGGAGGAGATTCCCACGCCTCAAAGATGAAATCTACTAAAACGTTCTTCTTGTAAGAAGTGAATATGAAACATCTTTAATTGAAACTCAGGCTCAAATTTGTCATGCCCATCAAAAAAGAGTTTAGGGCTATATGTTTTTGTCAAGACTCAAATTTGCTTAGACAAGAGTGTAAGTTTGCACACTCATCCAAACTTTTTCAAGCATGAACATGTTTATATATATAACATACTCAAGTTTAAACATATAACATGGATATATATATATATATAATCAACGGAGGAGATTTCCACCCCTCAAAGATGAACTCTACTGAAACGTTCTTCTTTTAAGAAGTGAATATGAAACATCTTTAATTGAAACCCTGATGCGAACCTCAATCGACACGCTTTGAGACCCAACAAACAATATTGAAATACTTGCCCAAGAAAGCTAAAATTCAGATTTTTGATAGAAAACCCTTACCCAACGTCTATAAATGAAACGCGAACCAAAGGTATAAAGTAACAAACCTCGACCCAATGATTATAATTGAATCACAAACCGAAGGTATAAAATTTGAACGTCACAAGGAAGAATCCTTGATAAGTTCACAAGTTCTTTGAAGAACCAATAAAAGAAGCAAACCTCACGTTTGTCTTGATTTTCATAAAAAATGACTAAATAATAGAAGCCTAAAATTAAGGATGCTTTGGTCTGAAATTAGCAGCTCCTCCATGCCAAAAATAGACTGAAATGGGCAAGGAAATCATGCTTATGGAAGGCAAGTCAATCAGCCAATTAATTGGTATGGAACTGGAAAGTCAATCAGCTATTAATCCACACCATTGCTACGGAAATTACGCCCAATTAAGCAAGATCGGTCCTATCAATAGCTTGGATTAAATTTATTACGCCCTCAGCTTCCTTTGGGCCAAGCTTGGAATGCCTCGTTTTAGAATTATCCCAAATCTCTTGAATCAACCCATTAAGTGCTTCTTTGATCTTCTTGGATCTTACTCTAGTAATAGGCCGAACTGGAACATGCAATGGACTCTTTAATGGTGCTTGTTGATTCTCATCAAACCCAAGCTCAAATTTGTCATGCCCATCGGAAAAGAGTTTAGGGCTGTATGTTTTTGTCAAGACTCAAATTCGCTAAGACAAGAGTGTAAGTTTGCACACTCATCCAAACTTTTTCAAGCATGGACATGTTTATACATATAACATACTCAAGTTTATACATATAACATGGATATATATAACACAAACATACTACATTTACTAAATAGTATGAAGAATCTAAGGAAAAATTGATTCATTGCCTAAAACTTTACCAAGTTGATTAAATTCTAGGGTACGACCAATCCATGCACAACACCCTCACAAGGTTTATTATAAACTTATTAGAAAATATCTATTTATTTTCTATTCTCATTAATTAATTAAAATGAAATCAATTCTTAGACCAATACAATTATGATATTTTAAAAAATGTGTAAATGCACTTTTAGTCTCTACATTTTGGGGTCATTTCTATTTTGGTCCCTACATTTTCATTTTACCACTTTTAATCCCTAAACCAATTAACGCGTGACATTTAAGTTCTTACCGTCACCCAACTAACAGAAAAAGCTGATGTGGCAAACGGAGAGCACTGTTGACACAGTAAATGTTAACGTGGTGAATAAAATAATAAAAAAAATTTATTTATTATTTAATAAATGCCAAGTCAGCATAAAATAATAATAAAAAAAGACATTTTCATGTTTTTTTCTAAATTCTTTTAAAATAAAATTAAAATAAGATAATTAAATTAAAAAAAATTTATTTCTTTCATTATTTATTTCTGAAGAACATGTTTATGTTCCTTGGGTTCATCCCCAGAAATTTTCTTGAGAAACAAACACACAAAAAAACCCAAAAAATTCAGCTCAAAAACGAAATCATAAATCTCAAAGCCCTCATTTTCAACCCAAGCAAAATCATCAAATCCTCAAGCCATAAGCCCAGAAAGTTCAAAACCAGAAAATCATCAAATCTCAGAAGCTACAACCCACACTTCTTCAATCACCAAACTCACATTGAAACCCAAAACCCAACCACCACACTTCTTAAATAGTAGACAATGCACCGGATGTGGCATGAACATCACTGCAACGGCCTGAAGCAACACATCCACGCCGTTCATCTGCCCTACCCTCCTCTAATTCGCCGCACTATTCTGCAACAAAATCGCCAGAATCTCCGACGCGTATTGCTTATTACTATCAAACTCCCTCACCTTTATCTTCCCTAGCAACCACTTCAACAACTTCGTCCTCTCACACACCATCTCCGCTATCGCAAGCTTCACCTCCACCAGATTCTCCACCGTCGTGAGCATGCTATACACCGCAGCCATCTCATCAGGATCGGAATCATTCAACCGCTGTAGATTCTGAACAAGCAGCTCGAGCACATTGTTCTCCACCAGCGCGTCAACGAAAACCCTAGCCGGCTCATCACTCTCCTCATCGTCCTCAAACACATTAGGATCCGTCAGATCCTGAAGCAACTGAACCACATCGACCGTGATATCGGTGTTATCGTGAGCAAGGAGGTTCAAAATCGAAGGAATCGCATTGAGATTGACGAGATCCAGATATAGCTCGGGAGCTCCGGCGAGGATGCTGAGCTTGTGGAGGTCGTCGTGGAGGTCGATTTCCGAGTCGGCGAATCGATCGAGCTGGTTAGGGTATTTGAGGCGAGCTTCAATGTTGTCCTTGAGCTTTTGCTCTTGTTCATGCTCTTTGATTTGGTGATGTTCATTTTTTTTTTTTTTTTTTTTCCTGTAGGTTTGATGTTCATGTTCTTTTATTCTGGGTTTGCTCTTTGATTCTGGGTTTGATGTCATTGCTGGGTTTATTTCTGGGTTTGATGTTCTTGTTTTTAATTTTGTTTATTTAATTAAAATTAATAAATTAATTTTTTTAATTTTAATGCTGATGTGGCATTTTTTTAATGCCAAAATAGATTTTTTAATTATTATTTTAATGTGCTGTCAGCCCCGTCAGCTTTTTCTGTTAGTTGGGTAATGGTAAGGACTTAAATGTCACGCGTTAATTGGTTTAGGGACTAAAAGTGGTAAAATGAAAATGTAGGGACCAAAATAGAAATGACCCTAAAATGTAGGGACTAAAAGTGCATTTATGCCTTTAAAAAATAATAAAATTAACTCTATAATTTCAAGAAATTAATAAATTAAACCAAGACCATTAGAAAAACAACAAATGTTACTTTCTTACACAAATATACAGGGGACTCATCCAACTACAATAGAATGATGATTAGGATTACAGCAAGTATACTTCCTATTTTAACATGAACCACCACGGGTGCTAAACCTGCAAAAAAAAAAAAAAAAAAAAAAAAAACATATTAGGAAGTATACCTAATAATTGTGAATTCATTTAGGCAATGAGTCTAAATTTGGTAAGGATGAGATGTAAAATCTATGTTTTACACAATCCAAAAAGAGATTGCCACATCAATGTTTTACTTAAAATTCAATACATCCTACCAAACCTAATAACATTTCAATAAACTCCCAATTTGGTTGGATTTATACATGGATATTAGAATTGATTAGGTGTAGTTGTGTTTATTCATAAATATGTGATAAAATGATGTGACATGTTGAGATTGGAAGAATAAAACATAAGTTTTATATCACATTCTTACAGAATTTAATCTTTTAGGCAATATATATATATATATATATATTCATATTCTTGATTAATTATGCATATTCCTAATAATTTTTGGTTTTTTTTTCCTCCCTCTTAATGATATATATAATATAATTGAACATAATTACCAAAATATTATATTATAAAGATGAATATCAATAAAGAAAAAGTTAAAAATTATTTCAAACAAAATTATAAAATATTCGCGTATCGTGAACGGTATCAACTAGTTATACAATAATAACCTACTGGTTTGTTTTGAGTTTTGACAAAAACCTTCAAAAAGATGCACCCACTAACTCCTTTTTGATTTGATTTGAAAAATCATGAAAATAATACACCTAACCCCAAAAAGTGCAGTGGGATTTAAATTATAACATTGAATATAGATAACAAATGGATTGACAAACTCCTCTTTTTTTTCGGGGGTTGGGAGATAAAAATTGATGTCCTCTAGCAATTGCGAGAAGTGAGAACAACACCCAGCACATAAGTACATAAACCCTTCAATAGAAAATGGAAATTTCCAATTCATATTGGTCACCCAGAAAGATGAAGTTGTAGTAGGCAAGTAGGAACCAAGCTAAAAAGATGAGGGGATCTCTGTAAGTATAATTCATATGCTAGCATGGCTTTCACAATTTTTGCAAACCAATAGGGTTTTTTATTTATTTATTTTTGCTAAACTTTTTATTTTTTACTTTGATAGAAGAAAATCAAGAATCTTTATGAACCCCTCATTTCCTAGCCATTAGCCAATTGTTAAATGAGTCAAAATGAGAATATGCATCTTCATTATTGCGTCTCTTAATAATGCATTCAACACACCGTCTTTCATTCTTTAGTGGCGGCCAAGTCAGAAAACATGACTCCACTTTTGGTTAAAATCTAGCATGATGGTATTTAATAATATGATTTGACTGTGTTTCAGCCTTCAGATACAAGTTTGTCAGAGCATCCGTAGAAGCGGTGCAAAAATTATGTCATTTTGCCATACTAAATGCTTACTTTATTATTTTACCACATCATTTTATAACATTTCATTTATCAGATGTTTTATAATTCAATTCTATACATTAAAATAATATTTACTACACATTAAAATACATTAAAATACATTTTTTAGTTTACCATATCTGTCCGTACCGTTGCAAATTAGCAACGGTACGGACACAAAATGGTATACGTGCCAAAAAAAAAAGCAACATATGCAACATCTGCTAAAATCCTATTTTTTGTGTTTGGTGTGGGATATGTGCCAAATATTTAGCATTTGGCACATATCCCACATCTACTGTAGGTGCTCTCATGTACATTGTGGTGGACTTACTCACGAAAATCATGTAAATTTATATATGCAATGAATTAGATAATGTACAAGGTGCACAAAATGTGTTACCATATAAAATTAAATGACATTAGGTCATGCTGATTGCCGAGGCACCATGGAAGCTATACAAATAAATTTATTCAAAAAAACTAATTTTGTGTCCATTTGGGAACAATTTATTTAGCTGAAACTGAAAATTTTCTACTGAAAAAATATTGTAGATAAATGTAAAAGTTAGTTAAAATAGTACAGTGAGACCCATAAATAATACCAAAAAATGCAGTGAAACTCATGAATAGTATAGCAAAAATAAGCTAAATAGTAAAATAAGCTGACTTTTTAAGCTAATACCAAATGTAACCTTTATATTATATAATGTCACTTTTTCGTTTTCAGGATATCAAGGTGGAGCAACCTTAGAGCATCAGCATTGAAGAATGCTACTCTATCCTATTTTACCATTTCAAAAAGTTACTTTATCAATTATACCATACCATTTTACAATACACCCTACATCCCAAAACTCTATTATTTTACTTTTTCATTAAAATATTATTTTTTAATCTTTCTTTATTATTTCTTTCCAATCATCACTTTTGCAAAATGGTATGGTATTCTTCAATGGAATAAAATATATATATTTTTTAGAATACTGCTACAGTACAATTCTAACTTTAGAATTGTACTGTAGCACTATTGCAAAAAATTTTGCAATAGTGAGGTTTATAATTTTTTGATGCAAACGTTTTTGAGCCATGAAATGCCAAAAAGTCCTTAGATATGGCATTAGCATTCTTCAATGCTAATGCTCTTATGAGCACCAAAATTTGTCACAGCCTATTACTACAACAGTAGTATTTAGTTAATATGACATTATTTTTACATGGATTTAAAATTCACATCACTTTTATTATGTACTAATTATAATAGACTGCGTTAGCCGTTAGAAAATATGAACACTGTTTGTATTACTAGATTTATCGACTAAAGAGTATTGAATGTACAACAAAGGTCAATGTAGACCTGGCATATTAGATCCCCTTGATAACCTACTTGAACTTGAATGAAAAATATGGATATTGCTGGGATTTTTTTACTTGTGATAAGATTGTGTCTACCATTACCTAGACATGGCAAGTGGGCAGGTTGGGTCGGGTCGAGTTGGGTCAATCGGATTGCGGGTCAAACAAGTTGCGGGTTAAAAACGAGTCATTTTAAGCGGGTTAGAAAATGAGTCGGGTCAATCGGGTTGCTAGTCGGGTCAGTTTGGGTGAGGTTGACCCATATTTTTCACATGATTTTTTTTTTTTTATAAAGAAAATAACATATATTTGCTATTTACAAAGGCACACAACAAATTACTTAATGCAAAATGCATTACTTTGACTTCTCCACTCATATCAAGAATGATTTCAGCTAAACAAATTAATACTTGTTCAATAATTTTAAAATTATACAAATCTCAACATTACTAACCAAAACAAAATAGTACAAAGGATAAATAAAACAAATACATTAGTTTCATTTCTACACAATATCAACATCCCAAAACATAAAACAAAATTACAAATGCCTTATTGGATAACTAATTTGACAAATAATAAAAACATATAAAAAATTTATAATCTTGAAAACTAATTTTATAATTTATTATCAATTGTGGTTGGCACTTTCTTTCAATTTGAGAATATACATTGAAGTTTGATTGTTTACTTATTTATACATAGTCTCTTTTATGAATATCATGTCATTGTTAAGCAACACACACTCTAGGAAATATCATAATTTATTTTGAAATGCTGTTTATTTTAGACATGAATTGTTAAAAAATAGGCCTAAGCATTTATAATTTATACTAATTTCATTGATACTTTGTCTTTGGTTTTTTCACACTTATGAATATTTCTCATACATGTTTATAATTTTAAATATATGTTTTTAACTCTACTGTAACCCGATTATCTTGGCATATACTTTATTATTTGATATCTAAAATTGTTTACACATTACAAAATATCTCAACCGTTCATCTTTCAATTAATTTGCATATATTTATATAAAGGTCTCAATTGTTTCCTTAAAACTTATAACAAACAATTAAACTAATATTGTCTTAATTTTATTATTTTTTTTACCCAAAAAAAAAAGTTTTAAAAAATGGTTCGGATCACAGGTCAACTTGTTTTTTATTCGGGTAAAAAAATCATGGTTGGGTTGGGTATTTTTCAGGTCAAGTTGGGTCAGATCAGGAAATTCTGACTAGTTTTGCCATGTCTGCCATTACCCTACATGCTAAAACAAATGAGTTTGGTAACCTTGTGGGTCACATGGGTTGATCCCTATTTTCTTTATTAAATTTTTATATTTTTATATTTTAAAGTTCTTCTCTTCTCATAGCCACTCACAAATTATTTCTTTAAAGACTTCATTTTAGTGAACCCTGCACTATATAAACTTAAGAATTTATTTATTATTTATATTTTATTTTGAGTTTTATTTATTTATTTATTTATTTGTTCCTTATTTGTTTGAAAGGAAGACAAAAGACAAAATTATCAAGTTACTTTTTTACTTCTATGTTTTTTGGCATGTGAAAAAAGAATATGGGTCATATCAAATTTACCCAATCCTTGAAATGTACCGGGTAAGGTCATAGGTTTTGCAATCTGTTTTGGATGACTCATTTTGATTTGAACCCAATTAACCTGATTGTTTGCTAGGTCTAGGTCGGTCCATGGTAACCCACTTCACCCTTGCACCATTGCACCGTTCCAACATTGAACAGCGGTCCATTTATCAATAGTAAAATACTATCCAGAAAGAAACTATAATAAATTTGTGAAAAGTATCTCTAACTTTCAGCAAAGCCTTGCAGCATCAAAGGAGAGGAGATCATGGTGGCAAAGTTTATTATTGGACACTGACATTTTAGGGAATATGTAGACCTATTGAGCTATTCGACATTGTGCTCATCATTTTCAATATGAAAAAAACTAAAATAAAGCATAGAAAAGATTGGCATGATGGAAGGCATTGTCCTTGCCATTGCATCCAATTGTGGTCATTTTCAATTTAATACTTGACATGGAAAAGGAAAATAACAAAAAGGGAAATTCAACAAATGTTTCGAATATTGGCAATAACGTTTCTTGATTAGATCAAGTGCTGCATCAATTAATCAATTTATTCATGCTGTCATAGATTTATAGCAAGCAACTTGGAAACTTGATACATGTATTCGATCGCATTTAAACATTTCATAATCAAACAAGATGGAGGAAGGTCGTGGTACCATTTTCTATCGTAGACCTTGCATCAAATGATGGTTTCACCCCATTTGTATACAAACATGCATGGGAAGCGACTTAGAAAATGCACATGGTTTCAAATGATCATACTCGAATTAATTGTGACACTTTTAAATGTAACAGATATTTGTATCTTATATCTTCCACTGTAGTTTTTAGGCAGAATGGTATCTCCCCACGTCCGAAGTGTGTGGGAGTTAAGAGTGATGAGTTTGAGTTGCAGGGTCCACAGCAATAAATATTTCTAACTACCTAGAAAAAAAAAAGATATTGCATCTTCCTATCAATTGTTAGAAAAAAACCTATATGTTCCATTTTGAATTGGATTTTATAGTTAAAACTCCATAATACTTTTAAGTTTTAACATGTAAGTTGATTCTTGATATTAACATGAGCGCCAAAAGTCCTGTAACTTAATTGACGTCTCTTGGTATTTTTTATAGAGAAATTCAAAATAAAAATCCTCTCTCCATTATAAGTATTGAGTTATATAGCACTCCTACCCACTCAATCCAACTTATTATATGTATTTAAATAGACAAAATTAATACTATAATAGCAACATTTAGCCTTATGGTTGGTTAATAATTTGAATTTTTTTAATAGTATTTTTAAACGAATATTGATGAGAATTTTAGTCTTATTAGTTTAAATTTTTATTTTTGAATGAATATATGTAAAAATCAAGAAATTATAGTAGTATAATAGTTACAATAATAATAACAATGAGGGGTGATAATGACTTTGTGCAAGGATGATGAGAACGAATTGGCAATATATTCAACAATGTTGACGGATGGTGGTGGTGGTAGAGTGGTGGTTTGAATACAATTTCATCTCAAAATTACTCATTTAAACACTTGACAAGAGTTTAATCCGAGATAGCCTAACCACTTAAAAACCCCCATGGCTTTCTCCCCTCAAATGCTGCACTTGCATGGTAGTTTCATCAATGACTATTTTTGTTTAGCACTAAAGTGCTTAATTTTCCTTTTAGAAGCCATATATGCCAAATATATAATGCAATAAATTTATATTATTAATTACTATGGTACTAATTTTTTTTTTTTTGGGATTAAAAGATAGCATACTCATGTACTATTCAATACATGTGAATATGATGCGTGCTTGCAATTCCAAGTGTGATTAGGATACTGTAACGTCAGATTCACTGTCAATTTTTGTATTATCCTTGATGATACAGACAGCTTAAATCTATAATGTCACAAAAGTCTCTTCAAAATAAAAATAAAAAACAAAACAACAAAAATCCACGTTAGAAATTGAAAACAAAACAAAACCACAGTTTCCTTGTTAATCCATTATTGGTAGTTGTGCAATAGCTATCTCTCTCAATCTCAAACATTCAAATAATATAATATAATAAGGCTTAGGTAAGTGAGTTTCAGTTAACTCAACTGGTAAAGTCTTTGATGGTTGTATAAGAGATCTGGAGTTCAATTCTTGCTTACTCCAAAAACTGATTGGTGTCTTGGTCAGAACGCTATAAGTTAAAACTCTCTCTAAAAAAAAAAAAAAAAAAATTTCACAAAAAGACACACGCACGCATCCCTCATCAGATCAGATCAAATGCCAAATGTCATGCACCAAGATTGGGTAGCACGAAAGTTAGGAGCACCCTTAGGTGATGTATCAGACTCCCATTGTTATGCGCAAGATAGCGTATCAGAATTTTTCCCATGTTTTAATTTTCTACTCTTTTATTTTAATTCTTTTATTATTATTATTATAATTATTATTATTTATTCTGAATTCCGACCATATAAATATTCCACGAGTTTTCCACTTTGGTGAACACCTCAAAATTAGCAAAAAAATTAACAAAAATATACAACAGGTCTTTCTTCAGTGATCCCAGATTTATTCTCAAACCAAAACCTCGATTGTAACAAAAACCTAGATTCCTGCAAAAACCCTACACACCAATAACAAACCCTAGATTAATCCTCACTCCAAAATCAAACACTATTCTTTTTGCCCCCTCCACTGAAATCCCATCACACATTGGTACTGAATTGCCACTTCTTTTTCTCAGAACCCAAAAAAAGAAAAGAAAAGAAGATCTGATTCTGCTTTGCTTGTTAGACCAACTTGTTTATTTTTCAAAAAAGCAAAGTAAGAAGTGAGAGTAACAATTGTTACTGCATTGAGCTTTGTTTGAGAAATCCAGAGGTGCCCTTTGAGTCTGGAGCTAATTTGGTGAACTGGGTCTGCAATTTTAGGCCGTGTTTGGTAGTGGGGCAATTGAAAGATTGAATTTTTGGTATCTGGGGTTTGAATGGGAAAGAGATGAGAGGGGCTAATGAAGGTAGTGAGGAACAATGAGTGGATTGGGGATTCGTTCGGGGAGTTATGGGTCTTTGGATAAACAGCTACAACAGAACAACATCAACATCAACAACAATAATAATTACAATAGCAACGGCAATAGCAATAGCAACAATAACTACAATAACTACAACGGAGTGTTGTTGCCAATTCAAACAGCAAGGAAGCCTTCCAAAATGCTCAAGGAGAAGGAGAGGTTGTTCCATTGGATCTGCAAGTTTGCTGGCCGCAAAAAGGTTGGAATGTTGCTTCTATGTGTCATCTCCGCTGCGGTTTTCGTCTGGGTTTTGTATGTAGGAAAAGGTTTGCCTCTTTTGCTCTCTCTCTCTCTCTTTCTCTATCTCTTTTTTTTTAATTTTTAATTTTTTTTATGTAGTTGATTTAATTGATCAATTAATAAAGAGAATTCAGTTGTACAATGTCAGTCTTTCTGTTAGGAGTAAAGACTTGGTTTAAGTATTCATTAAGTTGACCTTTAAATTCAAATTCAATAATGAGCTGATTGATTAGTGACTTGCCAATTGCTATCTCATTTTTTGAGGTGCTTATAGTAATTGAACTTAGTAATGTTGATTTTTGTTAATATTAGCATTGGGTTCTGTTTGAGAAAGTCATACAATTTTGGTCATTCTTTTATAGATTATTACTAAGTTTGATAGTTGAAGTTCTAATACTTAGTTCATTTTTAAACTTGGGGATGTTAATTCAATAGACATGAGCTCTTTGTATCTTATTCTTGTATTCAACTGAACTTAATTGATGCATTTACCCAAGTGCCATATTTACGGAAGCTTTTTACTGTGTGATATCCTTCTTTTTGGGTTTCATTATCTGGATATTTGTCACTTTGATTTAATTTGTGTGAGGACTGAGGAAATGATGTATGCATTTTGGCTTGTTTTTAGGTGAAGATACACAAGAAGGCGAGAACCATGTTGGAAACATTAGCGTAAATGAGAGCTTCCCTTTAACTTACCCCGAGGAAAGTAACAATTTAACTTCTTCACCGAGCCTCGGGGAAATGGTTCATAGTTTGGCCTTGCCTCCTCCTCCTCCTGCTGCTTTTCTGGGCTACACCCTTCCTCCAGGGCATCCGTGTAATAGTTTCACTCTGCCTCCCCCACCAGCAGATAAAAAAAGAACTGGACCGCGGCGTAAGTTCTAAAATTTTTGTAGCTTTAGAAATCTTCTCTATTTATTTTTGGGTGAAAAGTTTTGAAATTACTACTCATCATATTCACATAAATTTAGTTCCAGGGTGGCAAGGATGTATAAGATATACACAATGATCATGATGATGGTAATGATTTCACTGAGTTTCTTGGTTGTTTATGTTTCAGCTTGTCCAGTATGTTACCTTCCAGTTGAAGAAGCCATAGCCTTAATGCCAAAGGTCCCCTCATATTCTCCAGTTCTTAAAAACTTAACATATATTTATGAGGAAAATTTATCTAAAGATGGAGAATTCGGAGGTTCAGACTTTGGTGGATATCCTACTTTGAAGCAGAGGAGTGATTCTTTTGATATAAGAGAGTCAATGAGCGTGCACTGTGGGTATGTTCTTTCTTCTTCTTTTTTGGGAGGGGTGTGGGGTCAAATTTTCTTTGAATGTATTTGCAAGTACAGTAACAGCATATCTTTGGAATTTTTCTACATAATTCACTCATACCTTTTCATGTGACATTTATTTATTTATTTATTTTTTCCCGTTAATCAGATTTGTCAGGGGAATTAAACCTGGCCGCAACACAGGATATGACATGGATGATGCTGATCTCCTTGAGATGGAGCAGTGTCGTGGTGTGGTTGTTGCATCAGCCATATTTGGTAATGTTCTGTAATTTGGTTTCATCTGCTTAGTATCAAAGCTGGTGGTGTGCTTACCTAATAAAACTAATATTCTTCAGGAAATTTTGATGATATAAACCAACCAAGGAACATAAGTGACTATTCCAAGGAGACTGTTTGCTTCTATATGTTTATAGATGAAGAAACAGAAGCATACATGAAGAAAACTGGCACTCTGGGCCCCAGCAAGAAAGTTGGGGTATGGAGAGTTGTTGTTGTTCATAACCTTCCTTACGAGGATGGAAGACGGACAGGGAAGGTAAGAAATCTGAAACTTTGGTAAAGTTCTTTTCTACCTGGGGATCACAGTTTGGCTTAGAGGTTGTTTAGTTTCCTGTATTTGGCACTGTAGCATCAACTATTTCTGTGTATGCGTATGTATCTGTATTATTATCGTTATTAGCTTGGTCAATGTTCTTTAAAATGAATGAGAAGGAAGATGAATACAGTCAAAATGCAATTGCCATTGAGTTCTCAAATTGCACCATACATGAGGTGGAGGGTTTGGTTATGAGTTCAAGACCCAATGGGTCTACATGTAAGGTAACAATCAAAAGAACATGGCCAAAATGCAGTTTACTTTTTCATGATAGGATCCTAAAAGGTGGTATTTGACATTTAGTGAAACTCTCAAGTCTCAACTGTCCCCCCTCTCCCCTGAAAAATAAATAAATAATGCAGTTAAATAATTCCATGATATAGGGTATTAAAAAGTTTAATGTGGAATTCACAAAAATGCTCAAGTCAAGACCCTCCTCCAATCCCCTCCAAATTAAACAAAAACTAAATAAAATAATGAAAAAGATATTTTTTGATGGATTGAAGCACTTGATAGATAGCTCCATGCTTATACATAAAACAGGGCATATTAATTTTTTTGTACAAAGTAGTCATTTACTTGAAAACTAAATACCTAGCAAAAATAATTTATGGGAATCATAAATGATTGTTGTTTAGATATCATGACATGAAATGAATTAAGCACTGCTGTGCATTCTTTTTGAAATATCAATTATAACTCATGGGACTTCATGCCTAAAATGTTTTGTTAAATGTCAATATACACGAGGGTAGTACTTTGATATACCTAATAGCTCTGACCCCAACTACACCTGTGGCAGATCCCAAAGCTTCTAGTGCATAGGATGTTTCCAAATGCCCGCTTTTCTCTTTGGATTGATGGAAAACTTGAACTTGTTGTGGATCCTTATAAAATCCTCGAAAGGTACATCTGCTTTCTGATTTTCCCTAAACCTTTATATTTTTGTATTTTAGTTAGCTTCTCTTTTTGCTCTATATTTTATAAGTCATTGTCTGTCGTTGAATCAGAACCTTGCTTGGTAGTTCCTTAGGCTTTATCTCATTACTGAATAAATCGATTCTATTATTTAAAATCACTGTCCACAGACATGGCACATTTCCAAATAGTTTCGTGATGCGCTTTTCAAAGCTTAAGATTATAAGGGCCCAAAGCAAATGCTGCAAATGCAGCATTCCTTTTTTTTTTTTGGGTCTACTTGTAATGTCTTATATGTGTCCCCTATATTACAACGTCTCTTTCCTGTGAGTTCTTCTCTCATACCTATTCATACAATCTGTTCTTAGGCTTCAAATAGTAGAAATAAGGGACGATATTTGCACATTTTGGAAACTAGATAATTTTTTGGGGTCTTTTAGGTGCAGCCATAGAAAGACTAAGTTATGTTGGGAAGTTCAATATTATGTATTTTTTTTGAACTGTTAAGTTACATGTACACTGTGGGTCTTGAACCAACAGTCCCCTTCCGCCATGGGAGGGGGAAGTGACATTGGAGCTAGAGCACATTGGTGGTAAGCTTCATCATGTAACAAATTCTTGACCAATTACTTGAATCACCACATGGGTCTACTAACGTTGAAGTCTTGAAGAAGTTTCTTTTAGACTTGTCCTCATTGCAATAGATAGTTGTTATGTTCATAGCCTATATGTTTCAACAAAAAGCATAAAATACTTTTATCAGGTGCCTTCTGCTCATCTACATTGCATAAGGCCTATGTTGTGGCTTTTTTTATTCTGATGCCAATACAAATCTGGTCTCATCTGGATGAATGTGATTTATGCTTCAGGAATAACTTCAGTTGCCTTTTCTCTCAAGAATAAGGATGAAAATGTGGAGTTTATACTTTTGCTGAGTTCAACATCCTCAAAGAGACCTATGAATCAAAACTAAAAACTTATGATATCATTTTGAATTATCTTGACTAGGACTTCGTATAAAAGGGCAGTAGAAAAACCAATAGCTGGACTCATCTGCTTTATACTCTCAACTTCTGTGGTAAAATCTTGTTATTATATTAGCCCTGGTGTGGAGTCTGTTTTGCTCAAGTTAGGGATCTCCTTTTTAGGCGTCTTCTGTAGTGAATGTTCTTCTAGCCTTTTTTCTTATAACTTGAACTAGCATCATGTTCGACTAGTGGGACCAACTAGCTTTGTAGAAAAGTGATTGAATATTGAGTTATTAACTCTCAACGGCTGCTTTCCCTTTTTCCTCCTCTAGTTATGTTGTGCTATCTATCTTGAGAGGGCTGATAATTTATTAACTTTTTGGCTCGTTTATATGTTGAAACCTGCTCTCTGTTCAAGATGGCCTTGAATGTTTTACTTTCTTTGAGTGAACAGATCTGACCAATGCCACAGTAATTTGCGTTTATGATCTCAGCTAAAAATAGGAACTGTGCCTGTAAACAATGTACATATATATATATATATATATATCTTCTGGGCTGCCATAATTTGTTTTTAAAACCTAATTTTCAGGTTCTTGTGGAGGAAAAATGCAACTTTCGCGATCTCTAGACATTATAAACGCTTTGATGTTTTTACGGAAGCTGAGGCAAATAAAGCTGCTAAGAAATATGATAACGCCTCTATTGACTTTCAGATTAACTTTTATAAAAATGAAGGTTTGACCCCATATTCGGAGGCTAAACTTCCCATCACAAGTGGTAGGTGCAAGTTCCTTTCTCTCTTTTTTTTCAGTTGATTCGTATTGATTTTTTTGTGAAGTCTTCTGTTTTATGGTTGTGTTTGCAGATGTTCCTGAAGGATGTGTGATAGTAAGGGAGCATGTTCCTCTTAGCAACCTCTTTACTTGTCTTTGGTTCAATGAAGTGGACCGTTTTACTTCCAGGGACCAAATTAGTTTCTCCACTGTAAGGGACAGAATTATGGCAAAGGTGAATTGGAGTATCAATATGTTCTTGGACTGTGAAAGACGCAATTTTGTAGTTCAGGTAATTCTTTTTATGCATTTATGGGTTTATATGGTACATTTTCCTACTGGAAATTGAAGTTGTTAAATTTATATCTTATAAATTATTTAAGTGTGAAGCGATCTCTATTGTTTGAGCCATTATTGGACATGGGAGCCATAATCACAATGATGGTAAGTTGCAATGGTTGTCATACCATCAATTCGCAATAGTTTATCTTCAACAGCTCAATTATTTCCAATGAAGTTGTGCAAGTTGTATCTCTAAATGCTATTTGTAGACATAATGGAGCCTTACAACTCCACCAGAGGTCCAAATAGCTGAGAAACACAATCCTGATTTTTTTATTATTTATTTTTTACAGGGTTGAAACCTCCGGATAAATTTTGGCTTATTATTCATGTATTTCCTAAATCTTTCCCTAGCCTTGTCCTTCAAATTTCAAGTTCTATTTCCATGAACTTCTTTGATGCTTTCTGTTGACTCTACCCTGTTAATTTTGCAGATTATTTTCTATATTCCATTTTCCTATATTATTTGAGAAAATGAAATTTCCGCTTTCTTTTCCTTTGTTTTCCCGTTTATGCTTCCCAATTTGATCCTAACATGTCCCAACTCCCAGTTTAGTTCTTTTATATCCTTTCTTCATGCCAATTGTGTGGATGATATTGCCAGTTCCATCACATTTTTTTTTTTTTGGGCTGAATACCAGTTCCATCACATTTAATTCGTGAAAATAAAATATTTCTTATGAGGTATTTTTTTCCCCAACTTTGTCAAAATTTTATAAAGGTTCTCTAGAACTCATGAGGCTGGTTCAATGTTATTTCAAATTATACTAATTCTCTAAAGCCAACACTTGCAGTTGTATTTCTTTGGTTATATAAATTAGTCCTCTCTCTCTCTCTCTAAGTTCCCTTTTTTTTTTTTTTGCTGTCTACAGAAATACCATAGAGAAGTATTGGAGCAGCTTACTTCTTCAGTTCCTGTTGTTTATCCACCACCTCTGCCACCACCGCCACCGCCACTGACACCGCCACCACCACCGCCACTGCCACCGCTACCACCAGCTCTGCTTGATGAACTACCAATTAAATCGACACTTGAAGCTTCACCAGAAATAGTTGCAAGTACTCCAATTAGAAAGGCTGGACCCAGGCGTGCAAGAGACAGGAGGTCCGGTTCTAGGCGTCACCGCAAAGTTGCAGCTGGTAATAGGGACATCAATTCCAGATGAAATTTTGTTCAAGCTAAGTTACATTATTCTTTCTCCTTCCCCCCTTGAAAAATCATTCAGCACGGGGGCTGGAAGATTCATGGAAGATTATAGTTGTGCTTCTGCTTCCAAAGAGAAGAGTCTTTCTCATTCTTTCCTGCATTTGGAATCGTCAATTTTTAATCATTTTTTGTTGTATATATATATATATATATATATTATAATTATTGATTATTTTCAATAATTATAGTATGGGTTGCCACAAAAAATCCTTAAACGTAGTGACCCATTTTGTTGTTCCATTATCATAGTAACATTGTATTGGACCTCAATTATGTGAAAGTTATATTCATGTCTTTTCTGGGAGGTAATAAAGTTGATGAAAGTTACTGAATATTGTCTACTTCCAAATTCTTGCTTCTGTTCTTCTATATATATAAAAATTTTGGGTTGATGGCAATGAAAGCTTGGGCTTTAATGAAAACTTGGGCGCTAAGAGCAGTCTGAAATATTGCTTTACTTAGTTAAACCCTAACATGGCTTTTTTCTCCTTTAAAAGCTAATAAGACTTGCACGTACCAATCCAATAACTAACTGTGCTACAAGCTTTCTGTTTCTAAAGCATCACCACTTCACTTCACTTCTCTTCTCTCGTGCTTAATGCATGTGCAGCTTAAATTATTGTGGCACCGAAAGTATGCTTTGATTTGAAAATCAGTCTCTCTACTTTCATAGAGCTGAAGCTGCATAGGCATAGACCATCATGTTAGCTAGTCATCTATTCAACACGATTAATATATATATATATATTTCATGTATTCAGTATTATGATTATTATCTCTCAGTCTCACGCGTTGATTCCAAATTATGTGAGCTGGTACACATGATGTTACAAAAGAGACGCGTCGTAAGACTTGACTGTGTTGTGAGATAAATCATAAATGATGCATTTAAACGCGTACCCTGCAAAGAAAGCCAACCTACCTGCACTGTTACTATATTATATAACAGTTATATGCCATATCATATGGCAATGAGTGGGTGGGAGTGTGGGACCAACCAACTTATCAACCCACGTGATAAGTTGCAGCAATTCTTACCCATCAAAAAAAAAAAAAAAAAAAAAAACACAGTTTCAGCAATTCTTTGTCGGGGAAATCTGTTTTCCACAAGGAAGAGTTGATTTTCATTGTCCAATGTATTTTCCAGTTAAGAATGCGTGGGGGCAGAAGTGAACACGCATTGGCAATAAATGTATCCTAGTGCAGCTCCATATGCTTTTTTTTTTCGCTGAGAAGTGCAGTTCCATATGCTATTCAAGTACCACTTGAGATCTATTATTAAGGACTTGGTGAAAACAATAGTATATAATTATTTATTTATTTTGATGGTATAATTTTGGATAAAGATATGATAATAAGGATCTAGAAAAAAACAGATGATAAAGCTCCAGAAATATTACTCTTGAAGTTTATAGGTCTGAAATGACCCTTTGCAAAGTCTTTATCATACCGAAAAAGAAAAAAAAAGTTGATTATGATTTTTCCCGACCACTCTCAATCTTCTATTGAAAAATATGACAAATCTGCCTTGCCTTCTAAAACTAGGCTAAAGCCGCTAAACTAGCTTCAACAATGACTGCAAACAACCACAATTATGGTGGGAAAGTCTTCTTTTTTACACTTGATAAAGACATAAAGAATAAATTGTCCGATCTCTTACAATTCTCTATATTTCCCCCAAAGCCTCTTGTCTAAAGATACTTTTTAGTTCTATTGACTTGATTGGAGTTAAGTTCTGAATTCCTAATTTTATAAATTAAAATCTCATTATTTAAAATACTATTTTAAAACATTTTTTCAAATATTATATTATATCTATGTATAATATTTGGGGAATCATTTACAGTTATATTACATGCTATGAATGAATGAATTACTTGAGTGACTTAAAAAAAATATTTAATTATTTTCACTAATTTAAGCTTTCAATTATTATTTTTTTATATTCTTAATTGTGGATAATTAAATTTTCTTTTATATTTTGTTGTACTTCATTTCATTTATTGCCAAAGTAACTCACTTTGAGCAAGAGGTTAGATTCCAAATCAATTGTTTCTTATATAAATTTTATAGAAATAATTATAATTTTTTTTACATAAATAATTAATAATGCACTACCTACAAATAATTAATACATGAAAATATATACACCTTGAACTTTTAAAATGCACAATTATTACTTTAAACTATAAACTGTATTTCACTTTAAACCCTACCGTCAATTGGGCTATTAACTTAGATAGAAAAGCATATTGCGTGTAATTTACATGACCTCTGCATGCGTGGGACCACATGAGCTTTCTTGACTTCTTGAGCAAAAAAGCCTAATACATGAGTGATTCTTCAGCCTTATTATAACAAAAGACACAAGAGAAAGATGATATGATTTCTTTTTTGAATAATTTTGTTATCGTGGGCAAAATTCCTTGGCATGCTTTCCATAAAAAACATCAAATCTTGTTTGAAACTACAATTGACCAAACCAACATTCCAAAATGCAGGAAAAACTTGCATTGAAGAGGAGGAACCTTGGGGAGATAGGTTCAATTCATTTTTTAGGAGCTTATAAGTGCTTTTCATTGTAATTTGACCATTAACAGTCCCTATTCACATCAATGCATCATCAGCTTATTTGAGGAATATTGCAAATGATGCTGGCTAGCTTCAAATGACAGGAAGACTTAATTTCTCTATGAACAACTTGTTCTATTATTGCAGAGTATGATCAATAAGTTCACCCCACTATGGCATTTGGACCCAACATATATATGCAATTGAGAGATGAATGATCTTATGAGGAGCCAAATCTGGGATCCAACAATCCTACTAGAGCTAGACCTCCTCCTTATAAAATGACGCACATGAAGGATACTTTGCCAAGTATAAGAGGAGTGAGCCGGGAACGTAGCCTATAAAAAAGAACTAATTTGGAAAATATGTAGCTTCTACAATGCTGTACATTAATTAATCGGGTCTCTTGTGAATTGTGATAACTGATAAGATGGCATCCTTATTTGGTTGATAGGGCTTTATTGAAAGTCTTAAGATCTCAAAACTCCTCTTCCGTCTACAGTCTACAGACTCTACACTCTTAATGTGCATATGGAAACCATTTACAAGCTACCTTTTTTACTTAATTTATCAACTACTATTAGCAGGTCCCATCTTCTCAAAGAAGCTTGTTTCATTCTTCTATTAGCTAATTAATTGTACTATTAGTCATAGCTACTGTTTGTGGATCCCACTCTAAAGTTTTTGTTAAAAGAACCAAGTATAGTTAGCTTATTGTGGAGTGAGTCTCACTTTGTTGTTTTTGCTCAAAATGTCAAGTATGATTAGCTTATTACGAGTCTCATTCTATGATTTTTGCTCAAAATTCCAGGTAGAATTTGCTTATTATGGGTTTTATTATATATATTACAGTATTTTCAGAAAATAAAAAATCTTATTTTATTTCTCTATTAACGTTATTTTTTTTTTTACAAAATGCAAATAAATTGTTGTCAAATGATAATTGACTATTTCTTTCTTGCTGATCCAATAAATTTTTCGTTCTTTAATTCACTAATCCGCCAAAAATTGCCCATGTGATTCTTATCATAGCTTGTAGACCACGTAGAAACTCAAAGCAAGTCAGAAAACAGCATACGTTAGAATTGCTTTGAGTAACAAGTTTGATCAAAGTTTCCCTCCCGCCCTTGAGTCTTATGAGAGAGGAGCTTTTCTTCCCGTTGTACTATGCACCCGCTTCCAAACTCATCTTATTAATTAATTAGCCCTTTGTGTAACGTACTATATATATATAAATATAAATATAATGTTAAAACTGAAAGTCCCTTTATATTTTACAATGGTAAACTTGATGAGCTCTCAAATTTCATTAATTAATAATGTAACGTTACATACCAACCTTTTTTTTTTTTTTTTTTTTTTTTTGAGAAAAAACGTTACATACCAACTTAAACAAACTTCTCCAACGAAAATAGCCAAATAACATATTTTTGCAAATTATGTTGCAATTTATCATTATTTCGAAAATATGTAAGGATATATCACTTTTTGGATACGCGAGTGTAACGAAATCGAGTTTTCTATGGTACTCGAGTTTATAGAACTCGAATACCATAAAAAATTTTTAAAATTTTTTTGAGTACATTTTTTTAAAGAACTCAAATTTTTGAAATTTGAGTTTTACAACAAACTCTAGTTTTACAAACTCGAGTTAAAAAAAAAAAAGTTGACCCTACATATTTTCAAAATAGTAATATATCGCTAATTATTGTGAGAAACAGGGGTAGTGGGCCATTTTCGCCAACTTCCCCGTTCAGTTCAGAATCAGACGAAGAATATCTTATAACTTAAGAGCTAAGAGCAATTGAAATCGACCCTTCACATCCAAAAAAAAACCCAATCGTATTCGTATGGTATCTGTCGGCTCTATTAACTACCCGCCACGTGTCCTTCCCACATGACAATAATATTCCCCCCCAATGCATGTCTCCACTGGGCCCCACTAGATACTTATCCCCCTGAATCTCACCCTACACTTCAAAACTCTCTCTAAGAATCTTTAAAATAAAAACAAAAACAAAAACGAAAAAAAAAAAAAAAAAATTAATTCCACAACCTTCTTCTTGTTCTTGATCTTGATAATCTAGCTTTAGGGTTTTGCAGGCTCCCATACATACATACATAGACCCATGCCTACATTACAAATCTGTTTCTGAAAAACAATCTGAGCATTAGAATGGCATCGTCGTCGTCCTCGTCGGGATTCATGGTGATCTGCCTGCTCCACTCGGCGATCGCGGCGACGTGTGGGGCTCTGATGATGTTCTATATGAAGGAAATCTACAGCATCGGCCACGGGGTCGAGACCGCCACGAAGCTTCTGGGGTCCACGCCGCACGACCAGCTCTTGATTCGGACCTCCGACTCCTTCTCGGGTCTCCTATTGTTCGCAATCGGGTTCTTGCTCTTCATGGTTTCCTTCGTCAAGGACAGGGAGTTTCAGGCTTTCTTCGCCAAAGGGTGCACGGTGCTGCATGTTTTCTCGGCCATGTGGCGGATTTACTTCGAGAGAAGGGTCGAGGATCTCGCCTGGGATTGGCTCAGGCAGACAGTTGGCGATATCTTATTGGCTGCTTCTTGGGTCTTTTTTCTCGTTTACTCTTGGCGTGAGAAGTACGATTAGCCCCCTCATTCTTCTCATTACATTAGTTACCACAATGGTATATCATATCATATCATTTCCTGTATAATTAATTATATTTTGTCGAATTTTTTAATTACATGTATGTGGGTTTTTTTTTTTGTTTTTTGTTTTTTGTTTTTTTATAATTTGATAGTTAGAAAGCGTGCCGTTTCTGTTGGAAATACCAAGAGGGGGTTAGTTGAGCTACAAGACTGTTGGCAATTTTATATTTGTTGTTGTGGATATAGAAACAAGTATAACTTTCAGTATACTCAATCTTTGTAAAATCTTTGCGTTTTTTGAGTTTATAATGAGAGACTTGTTGTTTTGCTTTATGGGGGTTGATGGTGCTTGGATTTGTGAGAATTTGGGAATATGGTATTTTGGGGGTGTTTTAGATTGGCTTAGATTGTGAACTAAATGGCTGACCATGGTTACTTGGTTAGTCTGTCGAGGATCCATAATGGAGGTTTGGTTGTTGTTGTTACTTATATGGGAAGTTTTGTGTACCGGGTTACGACATTTTTGGTTGTGGAGGAAATTGGGTGAGCTTTGATTTTGGGGTTCATTTGGTTCATGGAAGGTTTAGTGGAAATGGGACTAGCTTTAACTCAGCTTTTGCGTTATTCTTACTTACAAGGATTTAGATATAGGGTAAGGACTAAGGAGTGAGAGTCAAAGCACTTTGTAGGGGGAGAAGGTGGGGGAGACAAGTTATATTTGGCATGTACAATAGAGATGTAATTGATGGATGGCTGTGTAATAAGGCCTTCATTTGGGTTTGAATATGGAATAGCTTGATTTTTGTCACAATAAGCTTTGAGGAAATGGTCAAGATGAGTATCTATCTTGATGGGTACAAACCCCGTTGTCACCCAATTATGCATCAATCACAATGGAATATGTACAGCTGAAGCAACATGTGGCAGGGACACACGAGCCATTATTTTGAGGTAATTTTTACCACTTCTTTTTTTTTTCCTTTATCTGAATTGAATATCATTACAAAACTCCAAGATGTGATCAGACCATATTCAAATTTTATGATACTTGCTGATCTACCTCTATATGATTCTCACACTTTCTTGAATGTTATCCACTTGCTTTGAGATACTTATATGCATTTTATAATATGTTTTTCTGCAGATTTATTTGTAATCATGATCAACTTGTTGAGACAATATGGTCATCTTGTGGAACATACATCAATCTCATTAGGTGGAGCAACTGTGTACATTTTCCAAGTACAAATGTGTAAGTTTTGTAATTAATTCTGTATCTAAGATTGTGTGCAGTGGTTGCAAAGTTCTATTATATACTTGTGCTCCAAATTCTTGCCAAATTCATTATTGTGCTGCACCTGTATTTGTTCAAGAGAGCCTGATTTATAATTTATATTTCCATATCTTTTTTCATCAATGATGTGGCCTCCTTTGCCCAAGACAAATCAGAGTTTATCTTGACAAACATCACGATCTTATGCTCCATCAGAAAATGTTTTCTGTTTTTTATGAAGTGGAAAGCATTTTCCACCATTCCCTTGTGCCATCACCTTTTCCAGTCCTTTGTGCTACTGCCACGACTACCACTACTGCCACCATTGTCACCGCACCACCACCACCACCACCACCACCACCACCGACATAGAAGCAAATGGAGTGTTACTATTTCTTTTCAATAAATGTATCCCCATCTATTTGTTAATTTGGATCATGATGTCACCCTTTTAGGTTGATTTTGCAGACATAAGTTAACCTGATATGTTTATTACATGTTGCCTTTATCTATAAATAAATAAGTAGTTGGCTGCTAATAAAAACAGGTGTAAAACTTATGATTCTCGATGACTTGTGTGGACCAAAGTGTTGCATACACAAGATAGGTGCTGTGTGTGTTAATTTAGACTCCAGTTTGCTAAGGTTTGTTGGGTTTTAATAGGCTCTGGCTCAATATAATTCACTAAAGCTTTCCTTGACCTAGAATGTCAATGAGTAACTCACTTTCATTTTTAAGTTGAGAAGATGTTATTTGAGTCCCGGAATTACTAACTATTTTATATTGCCTCTATAGCTTTAGTAACTACACTAGTGAATAATCATCATCAGATAGATAAAATAATCTGGAGAATTTTTCATTCATAAGTCCATTTCTTACACTGTTATGCTATTGGGCACCCCTCTGCAGGTAACCCCAGGTCCTGAGCTTGGTATGAGCAGCTCATATGGTGAATTTCCTGCCCCACATCTGTTCCTAAGGCTTATATCAGAGTTTTTCTTCTCAATCTCCTTTTCAATTCTTCTTATCTCCATTGAAAATCTGTAGAATGCCTTGAGGATCTCAGGGTCTCCTGACCAGGTTGACAAGTCTTTTCTCATTCCAAGGTATTCTTCATCAGGCGAGTGTGACAAAATTATGTCAATCACAGCTATATATATTTTTATTTGACTCCAACTTGGCAATGATGATAAAAAGTATCCCTGTGGATCCTTGACAAAATTTGTGTACTCAGGATCATGCTCCTTTGGCATTAGTTGTCACATAAGTGGTGGCTGGGTTGGGACGTAACCATTGTAGGGATACTGCCCAAAGTTCAATGCCGCATGCTGAGTTGATGCAAGCCAGATTATGGTGGTAAGTATGGAGGTAAAGATTTTCAGGAGTAGTGAGTTTGGGCCACCAGCTAGCATGTTGCAGATCAGCATGGCCTACATTGATGGACTCATTGTACCAAGCCTGGAGTTCTGTATCTGAACAGACTGCACTTGGATCTTGGTAGTAGTAGTAGTTCACATAGCTTCGAACCAGTGTCTGAATGGCAGACCATATGAGGAGTCCATCGGTTGCATAAGGATAGTCTTCAATCAGTAGTCTTATCCCATGGGCTTGAGTTGGGTCTGGTATTGCTACTCCTCTACATTGAAATGTAAGTAGGGTTAAGTCTTGTGGCCATCCACTTTTGTGAGAAAATTATATAGATTACAGGAATTAAAATAAGCATTTTGTCCTGAACCTCCTAATGAGATCTGCGGGAAGGCCCTCTAGGTCAAATCGCCACCATTCTGTATAGGCAGCACAACTAATCTGCATGCAGTATTTTGCGGGTGTGAATTCAGTCTCTATGATTCCTCCAGCATTGATGAGACTTTCACGGGCCAGTGCATTTATCTTCAATGTGTATCGCATGCGAGGATCCAGAAATTTGTATATGGGGTGCATTGCACTCAGATGCCGGTGAGCAGCTATTATAAATGGTTCCATGCAGGCATGGGTGCACAACCTGTTCAATCATTTAGACTCTTCCTTGGTTAGAAGGGTAAGTTGATCATTTCATAACATTGTACTTGATATAATCAAAGCCTATCATATGATTGTCTAAAGTATTGCCTTAATGGAGCCAGCTTTGGTCCATTCTAGGATTTTAGTATAAATCTTGGGCTAAGGCTAAATTTGATTTTGTCTCATATAACATAATAGGGGGATGGATTTAGCATACCAATGATGAACAAGTAGATGAACACCGGAGTCATTGGAGCAAACATGGGCTTTACCAAGCTGCCAAAGCCAGTTTGTCGTAGCATCAACAGGTGGGGTGAGAACCTGCTTTGAAGGGGAATTTGGATCCACTGGTGGAAGACTGAGTTTGATAGCAATGGGCTTCAAAGTTCCCATTGATGTCAAGAAGAAAATTGTTCGAGTTCCATAGGCTTTCTGGTCATCAAGGCTGTTAATTTGGTTGAGAAATGGGAGGTACATGTCATGATAGTCTAGTATGAACAACTTATTCTCTTCTATTGCCTGAAAAATATATAAGAAAGAAAGTTAATTAGATATGAAAATAAATCTTAATCTATTCAAAAAAAATTCTCTCTCTTTCTCTACTTATTTTAACAAAAAGTAAACTGTTTATTTGGTTCAGCGCTTCATTACCTGTTGCACAGACATCACATTTAGATGGCCTTTAATATGTTCTTCTCTGAGTGCTGATTCTTGTGGGCCGTAGATGGAGGGATCCAATTTGCTTACAGGTGGAAAATCCTTTTCAAAGAGACAGGATTAAAAAACAGAAAGCACTCACTTGTTAGTTTGTGTTCATCTTTTAACTTTTGTTTTTATTCAGGAGAAAGCAAGTATTTTCAGTGACAAAAACCTGTGCTTACCTTAAGCCTTTCAACGCCTAAAGGGTTTATGCCTGCAAGTGCTTGATGGCTAAATTGATCATCTTGTAACAAACAAGATGTATCTCCTGAAACAAGAGGTATGTTCTTAGATAAAATATTAGTTGAATGCATACAGCTATAGGTGCTGGATGGGCTGATGGCTCTAGACGAAAATGCATAAAAAACTGTGTTAATAGTTTTGACGGAGGTAAAGCCATCAATTATGACAGTACAAAAGGAGAACTGTAAAGAATTCTTCTTTTCCAGTTTGGGAAAGAGTATTTGTCCATAACCCATGAGTGCTTTGTGATATATATAAAAGAAAATAATTTCTTGAAAAACCAAAGTTGCTAACCCACACGGACTGTGCATAGAAAGGTAAGACATTTATGGAATATACATATGCACAGATACAGATATTTTGCTGAATTAAAAAAGGTGGGGGAAGGCTTGGGCACGACCAAGAAAAAGGCCTGAGGTTCTGTGTCCTACAACTTAGGCATGGTTGCATGCATGTTTATGGAGTGTTAGCAAAAAATGTTCTCTTTTAATTCGGAAAACTACAGGAGTGGACACTTTTTAAGATACGGTCTCAGGGAAAAAGCCAATTTACTTAGGGCACGTTTGTAACGGTAATTACATAAGAATAAGAGTATGTATTACAAGAAATACAAGATGTTGTAATGTAATACTTATTACTATTCAATAGTTTGGTGACAACACAATAATAGAACCTTGAAGACAATGGAATGAAAACATTCTAAATCAAACTTAAGATATATTTTAGGAAAAATCTTACTTATATAATTATATATCTTAAAAAATAATATTTTTTAAATTTGAAAAAGAGGTTAGTTATTTTTTTTTAATGATTTTTTATTTTCATAATTGTTATTTGCATAAAGTTTCTTTATTTGGAAATATATTAATTTTAGAAATTAATACACCTACTAAGGAGTAGCTATTACAACCATTTTAGAGATGAATAGTTATTCCTCATTTTGAAGAATAGCTATTCATAAGGAATGACTATTTTATTTAATAAAAACATAATTAAACTATTAAATAGCTAAATTATAGAAATAACTATTACATTATAGTATTTATTACAGTCTACTAAACATACCCTTAACTACTGACACTTTCACAACTGTGGAGCGGCAAACTATACCTAAAAATAATATTTAATTTTTGTGTCTTATCATAGTTTTTCAAGAACGATTCTAATGTTGTGTCTCATTTTGTGTTTGTGCTTGTGCTTCTTAGGGACAGTAAAATATACAAAGTTGCTAATAACAAATAATTGATCCTGTCAATAAGAGACTTTAATGGTCCGTTTGGATCAAGGGAGAGAGAGGGAGTAGAAGTAGAGTAGAGTAGAGTAGATTTAGCACAAAATTAGCTTATTTTTAAACAACTCTATTCTATTTTCCTCCACTCCTCCTCCTTCCCCCCTCCATCCAAACAGGCCATAAGTACGATGTTCCAGAAGTAGACATTTCTCTAAAACATTTCCGCCTCCCACAATTTTAAATGTGAAACCTCAGTCGATAACGATCAAATGGTATTTTTCAATGTTTTAAACAAAGATGTTTGGGGTTCGACTTTTCCCACCCCTCTCCTTAATCCTACATAAAAGATCAAAATTTCACATGTAAAACCTATCAAAAAAAAAAAAAAACCTATCTCATTAGAGGGGGTTGGGGGGAAATGATTGACCTAATATGTTTATTTATTTTATGTTATTAAAATGCTAGAAAGAATATTCTTAAAATGATACTTACTAGAGATGATCTGTGGGGGGTCAAACTTGAAGAATTCTTCTATGGACTCTTGCATTTTGCTTATCATTGTAGGTCCTTCATTTGACGGTTCCCAGGCCTAGCACTGATAGGGGATCCTGGGCCGCCAAAAAGGGGTTAATGAAATATTGGTTGGATTAGGCTTGGCTTACTATGACCCTCTTGGGCCGTTATACAAACCAATCTGTGCATAAGACAAATGAACTTTACAACACAAACACACACACACACATATATAGGTTGAGCAAATAACAAGGAACAAATACACAATGTAAAGTAAATAAAGGTGATTATAAATATCTCAAAGAGGATTATATTTCATTTGATTAAGTCAAGTAATTGGAGTACATTAGATCTTGTTCTCTGAGGATGTTTCACAAGGCTCAATAAAGCTCAAAGATCACAGACTTGAGTAATCACCTTTTGGGTTTCAAGACGTGAGGTTTGAGTCCATGAATCCAAGTGGCTCCTTAGATATCTTATCCCAGGATCTCTGGTTAATGCCTTTATTCTTAATGAACTCAACTAGGGATTTAAGATCCTTTTTCTTGTGTTTTTATCTCTTGATTACTTGTCTGAATATCTCTGCCCCTCTTCACCTCAGGCTCACCCCTTTTATAGTGCTCTTTGAAGGCTCTTTAAATCAATATTTTATCCCTTGATTCTTCTAGGTACTTGAGCCACTACTTTGTCTGAAACATTGGTGGTTGGTCTTTTTCTTGTTTCCTCTTATTTCACATTCCTAAGAACTGACAATTGAAAGTTCATCTACTGACTTTCCACTTGTGGGAGCTCCTTTCTTGGGTAAACCCAGACTCCCCTTAAGGTCAATGCTTCTTATTCTTCTTCCAAGGCCTTAGAAGGGACACTTCAAAGGCTATGAGACATTGATGTTGACTTCTCACAATTTGGCAATTTTCTGGAAATGGACAGATTCCTTCTTGCAAATGGTGTGCTTGAAAAGGTTTCTAATCACCTTTCTTTTATTTCATATCCTCTGCCTTACTCGAGGTCCCTTGATCCTTCTCATCAGGTATTGATCCTGAAGCTATCATCTGTCCTCGTTGCTGTCTTTTGGATCCTAGGGACTTGACCTGGATAGGACCTCCTTCGTTTCTTGTGCCTTTTTGAAATACGCATGCCTTATTCCTAGACCATTTCTTGAGCTATCCATGTCTTATTCAACATCCTCTAGCCCCTCTTGAGGATCCACTCTCTGGGATTGGAGGACCCATGTACGGTTTGGGCCCAAATCCTCTCCCTTCCTGGGCTTACTAGCTCTTTTATTCTTCCTTATCTTACTGGGCCTTCATGGGCCATCATGTCCTCTTTGTTTTGTTGGGCCAAGCTCCCTTTCCTTTTAGGGCCCCAATCCTTCCCTTCTCTTTCTCGTGGGTTGGGCTTTCTTTATGTCCACGGGCCTGGCTCCTTGTCACATTTTGGACCTCAACAATCATATGAACGCTTCATTTGATTCCTTCTATCTTGAGACTTCATTCCAAGGAGAGTCCTCTCATTGTAGAGGTTGTTAAGGTCAGAAAAACCTTTAAAATAGCTAGTATCTGTAATATTTAGGAAGGAATTATATTCCGAAGTATTCCCTTCAAATTCCCTAAATTGAAAGCGTCTCTCTTGCCCTTCTCCAATGCTTCATCTCTCGGCACGTATATTGGCTTGAAAGAATGTGGTCGTGACTCTACATTTATATCTATGCCAAATTGCCAATGAAGAAAAATTAACTTAATTACATTGCATGTTTCTTCCCATATTAGAATATTTATATATATATATATATATATATATATATATATATATTTATATAATTTTCACTGAGTTGTGCACTTCGGACTCCACAAGCTTGACTATCCACTTTTTGTTTTCAAGAATTTCAGAAGTTTATTTCCTTTTCTATTTCTATTGCATGTGTATTCTAGGAACCCTATTTCCTAGGTTGCATTTTTAAATGTCCACTATTTCAAATTTAACCGATGAAGGTTTTCCAAGAAGTTTACAATATTCAACAAGCATAGGAAGTAAACAATAAAGACTTATAAAAATCACTCACCTGTACTAGTATGAGGGCACCTAGTGCAACAGCGTCTTGGATGAGGGTTCTTTTCACCTTCAAGTGTTGGCCTCATGTATTCGAATCCCTTAACTGGGTCTCCTAAGTCGTTGTACACATCATAGTAATATATTTTATCAGATGGCATTCTGAGTCCTTTTCTATCACCTCTGAGTTCCCTTAATTCCTCATCTCTTAGCTCCTTGAGTCCTTCTGGGGTTTCACAGGGTATATATGTTTGCTAGGTTCAAATCACATGTTAGGGGTTTAGTCATACAAGTTGTTTAATTTTGTACATTTATTAATTATATGATTTTTTTTTTTTGTTTCGGTGTGTGGAGACAATGCACCATACTTTTAGAAAGTTTTGAGGGAAATCTAGTTTGAAGAAAGTGATTCCATCTAAGGACTATTTGTACATTTGGATACACTATACTACTTATTTATTGAGAGTTACATTAACAGGAGAAGTTATACCTTGCATCGGGTATATGCTTCTCCTCTCTCACAATACCTTGCATCGGGTATATGCTTCTCCTCTCTCACAATTGGTGGGTCCCACCAATTGTGAGAGAGAAGAAACATATACCCGATGCAAGGTATATTTTTCCCATTAACATAGAGAGGAAAGAATTTTCTTGTCTTCTTATTTTTTCTTTTGGGTATGGGACCCATCAAAATTAAAAAGAATAAAACTGGCCTTTTTTTTCTTTTTTTTTTGCACTTGCCAAACCCCAAACAAACTCCATGGACATCTTTGGCTCCTCAATCCTAAAAAGGCACATTTTATTTTTGTATTGATTTTTCTTAAAGTTAGCATTTCACACTTCAATGCTTGATTGTAGTCTCACAATTTGATAAGTAGAAAGATTATACAAGCCAAACCATTTAAAGAACCAAAAAAAAGAAGAGGTTCAAGGTTTTAAGGTTGTATCGGAGTTCGACTGGAAGTCGAACCATGATGACATTATAATTAATTTAATAATTAACAAAATATAAATAAATAGAATAAATTTGTTCAACATTCTTTATTAAAAAAATAGGGAAATTAAATAATGTTTAAGCATATTTTTACAAGTTATAGAAGAAAGATAGAAAATAAGAAAGCATTATGTGAAGTATGTATAGCCACAATTAATTTTGAAAAGTAAATATAAAACATACAAATAATTTTGAAAATTTTACATTCAATATTGTAATGTGAAGTATGTATAGCCACAATGAATGTATATAATTGTAATTAATTTTTTTAAAATTATATATTCTCTATTTAGAGATGACTAATTACAATAAAATAAATAATGAAAAACTGTGAATATATCAAAAAAAATTTTTTTGACAGGAAAATGAATATCTCAGTTATAATGAACAATAATGAAAGATTATTTATTTTATTGGTATGTACCATATTATTTTGCAAATATATTTCGATCCTTTTAAGTTTAATTCAAATATAATAGTTGTCCATGTTAGAGCATCATGAAGCATCGGTTCGAAAGAATTGATTAGTTCAACCACGTACGGTTCACCTAGTATTTAGTTCAAATAAAACATCTGATTCTTTATAATATAATAATAATAACAAAAAATTAGTCGACACCGTAGTTGAACCATTATCAACTTTGGAGAATTGGCCAGTTTAACCACGGTTCACCTAGTTCTTAAATTTTACTAAAATATATGATTCTTTATGATTAAAAAACAAGCCCTTGAATTGAAGCATGTTTAACCCGATTGAATCAAGTGGTCTGGTTCGGTTTAGAAAACAGTATAAGAGTCAAAACACCTTAACCCAATGTAAAATACCACTTGACCTTGATCCCACTTTGTTAATGAAACCACCACAATCATTGTCATTAATGTGAAATCTATGCGTAACAAGGACATAAGTTAAATATTATATTTCAAATCCTAGTATTGAAAAATTGAGAGACCTACATACTAGTGGAAATATTAATTATTTCTTCTTGTACTAGTTAGGAGTAATCACACTATCATACACAATCCATTGTCATGACAACCAAAGATGTTGACTAAATTGGAGTAACATATTTCTTGTTCTTTTTTTTTTGGGTAGAAATATTTCTTTTTCTTTTTTATTTTGTAGGTAAAGATATCAAAATTACTTATGCATGCACTATCTAAGAGATTTATTGTATGTAATATCTTTTCTCATGGGGTGGATAGGACCCACCTCTATTCTATGTAAGAGGAATGTTATAATATAAGTAACATTAATCCGTTAAATGTAATACCACCTCCACCCACCCAAGGGGTGAAGTTGCCAATTGATTTATTTTATTTTATTTTAATTCAAAACAAGTTTTATTAGAGCATCCACAGCAGTGGAGCTAAAAATTTAGCTTTTTAGTTCCGCCAAAAGTTATTTTGTCTATTTTACCCATACACATACTGTAGCAGTGGATCTATTTTAGCTTTCAACACAATAAAATAATATAAATATCACAATAAAATAATGTATCCTCTACAATAAAATAATATAACCCACTACCAAAAAACATCCACAGCACCAATCACAACCACCTCTACCATCAGCTACAACCACAACCACCACCGGCCACAACCACCACTTTACTTTGGCAACCACAACATAGAAAAAAAAAAAAAACAAAAAAGAAACAAAACCACAACCATAATTATAACCCCATCACCACCAGTCACCACAAACCACCAGCCATGACAACCACAACCATAACCCACTGCCACTGCCACAACCACAACCATAACCACAGCCACAACCATAAACCACAAAACTCATAGCCAAAATCCACAAAACCCACTGCCAAAGCCAAAATCATCCACCACCACCACAACCAAAATCCACAAACCCACTGTCAAAATCATCCTCCACCACTACCATAGCCAAAATCAACCACCACCACCACAGCCACCAAACCCATATGAAAATACATAAAAAAAAAAAAAAAACTCAATCACAGCACAGCACAGCACAGGACAATCATCCACCACCACCACCACCACCAGTCCACAGCAGGAAAGAAAAAACCACCACCCCTTCGCACTCGTCCCGTTCCTGACTCATTCGAGTCAACTTGGCCCACTCGTCCTTCCTCAGATTGTAAACCCACGCTGATTCCAACGTGTTCTTGTTCTTATCGTGCTCGCCCACTACGTAAACCCGACCCGAAAAGGCTCCGATAGTGAAAACAATGGTAACCCATCTGGGTACTTGGGAACCGGGTCGACTTGGCGATGGGGTTTGGGGAGATCGGCGATGGGGCTTGAGGTGGGTTGGTGAGCTGGGTCGGCGGAACAGATCGGCGATGAGGGAGATGGCCGGCGAGTTGAGGGATGAGGGAGATGAGGGAGCTGGCCGTCGAGCTAGAGAGAAAAAAAATTGAGGAAGAAAGAAGGAAGAAGAGAAGCTGGAGAGAGAGAAAGAAAATAGGAAAGGTTTTTTTATTAAGAGAAGATAGAGAAGTGTAATAAAAAAAAATATTTTTTTTTACCTTTAAGCTACAGTGCACATCTAAAGATAGATGTGCACTGTAGCTGAGAAGCAAAAAATTTTGCTTATAGCTTCATTGCTGTGTTCTTCTTTTGTGATCAATGGTGCTAAAAAATAGCAATATAACTATTTAGCACCACTGCTGTGAGTGCTCTTGTAACAAAAAAACATTAAACAACAACATTCCCTTTCCATTACACAAAAGGCAGAGTGGAATGCAATAACACACCACCAGTTACATTACACGAAAAGGCCCAATTTGTTAGAACATGGGCACTATTTGCTTCCCAACAGTCCAGCAACATTGACATAAAGGACCAAGCAAATAGTAATGTTTTTCACTATTATTATTATTATTATTATTATTATTATTTATAAATACAATAGAATTTGGACTTATGATGTTTTTTCCATGATAATTGCTCTTTATAATAAGGTTAAGAAACTAATTTGGTTTGGACAAAATTTGATTACAAATTTGGTTATAGCTTAAGATTACATCCAACAACAAAAAAATGACATGCGTCCATGTCATGTTCAATGTACATGATTCACTTAAAATGATTGTATCTTTGTCAAAACATAAAGAAGTATTTATAGATGTAATATATATATATATATATATATATATATATATTTATATGGACAAAGCTTAGCTACAAAATTGGTTGTAGCCTAAGGTTACAACCTTACTCAATAAAATACACATTACTATATGATGGTGCATGATAAATCACCTAACCCCAGACTCGTTCGTGATGCTCGTCCAAGGAAAAGTTTAAGGTAAGGGCATGTTCGTCCAGGAATAAGCTCGTCCGTCTGTGAAGTCGTAAGGACGAGCACCTTGCGTCATGAACATGTTCCTCGACGCAAGGTGAGCTCGTCCGTCCGTGAAGTCGTAAGGACGAGCACCTTGCGTCCTGAACATGTTCCTCGATGCAACCTCTGTTTTCCTGTCAGATTGCAAATCGTTCCCCCAATAAACGATTAGTAGAAAACGGATCCCAAATAATATAACTTCAATGGCGGTTATAGAAGTTACCTCCAAATCTTCCGAACTCCACAACGGTAGGGGGAATAACCGCCTCGGAAAAACACTATATAAGGGCTCTTCTACAGGAGGGTAAGGTATTCAGACACTTTTACAAAGAATTAGAATTCCAAAAATACTGACTTTACCATCGAAGGATTCTTGGCTGGTCTTCTCCGGTCTTCTCTGATTTTGTGTTTACTTTTTCAGGACACTACCAGTAACCTCGAGATCATCAATGCCCGAGACATTCAGCCTACTGATTTCCTTGTGTTCATCAGTTGGCGCCGTCTGTGGAAAGGAGTTTTGTTAGATCTTATCTTAGAGTTCTAAAGTTCCTTTCTCCGACAAAAGGCTGCAATGGTTCGGACAAGATCAAGGGCTACTAGTCCAGGCCATCAAGAGAGCAGAGATGCCTCTAGCAATCCTCCATGCGATCGTTAATCTGCGCCTGCTATGCAACCATCCTCTGTTCAACATGCGCAATCCATGGCAGCCGCTATGACGGAGTTAATTTGCCAAAACCAAGAATTGACAAGGGAGATTAATTTCAGGAGGCAACGACATGAGGCGTATGGAGAAGAGCAAGGTCAGAGCCAGGGAGATGGAAGAAATACTGAGCCTGAAAGCCAATCAAGGGGCACTTCATCAAGAAGGGTGCCACACTTGGAGAGGGAGATAGACCAAATGAGGAGGGTTATGGATGAGATGAGGGAAAATATGAGAAGAGCAAATCCCGTAGAGGATCTAGTTCATCGAACAGACTCCCCCTTCACGGCTTCCATCAATGGTCACCCCTTGCCTCCAAAATTCAAGATGCCTTCCTTGGATTCGTATGATGGAACGCGTGACCCATTTGATCACATTGCTACTTTTAAGACTATGATGCACCTTCAAGGGGTCCTGGATGATATTATGTGTAGAGCCTTCCCTACCAGCCTTAAAGGTCTGGCACGAGTGTAGTTCAGTAAAATACCCCCGAATTCAGTAAGTTCTTTCGAAGAGTTGAGCAAGTTGTTTGTTAATAACTTCATTGGGGGACAGAGACACAAGCGTTCCTCATCCAGCCTATTGACTATAGAACAGGGGGAGAATGAAAGCCTGCGGTCCTTTATCACTCGTTTCAACAGGGAAGCCCTGACGGTGGATGAAGTGGATGACAAGCTACTTTTGGCGGCCTTCCATAATGGGGTTAATTCTAATTTGTTCATCCACAAGCTTTATGAGAAAGAACCTCAATCCATGGCTGAACTCGTCCATTCAGCCCAGAACTTTATGAATGTAGAGGATGCGATCATAGCCAAGAAGAGGAAGAGAGCTGAGAGAATGGAAGGAAATCCTGCGAGTCATTTCGAGCAAGGTCCCCGTCCAAAGAAGGGACGAACGGAAGATAAAAAGGACCGAGATAACAAGAAGGCAGGCCCTTCAGCACGAAATCAACAATACACGCCATTGAACATGCCCCTTGAGCAGGTTCTCATGCAAATCAAGGATGATCCTTCCTTGAAGTGGCCGGAGAAAATGAGGGGAGATCCTAACAAGCGTAATAGGAACAAGTATTGTCGCTTCCATAGAGACCATGGGCACGACACAGACGAATGTTACGATCTGAAACAGCAGATTGAAAATCTTATAAGACAAGGAAAGTTGAGAAATTTCCTTGGATGAGAGTATAAGGATGAGAAGTTGAAAGGGAAGGTAGAAGACTCGTTGCGAACCCTGCTTGGAGAAATAAGAGTTATAATAGGAGGAAGTTCAGCAGGTCAGTCGTCCAAGTCCAGGAAGACGTATCTGAAAGTGGTGTAGAATGTTTAGCTCTCTGGACGACCTCCAAGGACGAAGACCACGGACGAGCCAGCAATCACATTCACGGACGCAGATGCTGAAAGAGTTCACCACCCCCATGACGATACCATCGTTATTACTTTGCTCATTGCCGACTATACAACTAGAAGGGTGTTGGTGGACAATGGAAGTTCAGCGGATATTCTATATTACCCGGCCTTTCAGCAAATGAGGCTTGGATGAGACCAACTTCGTCCAGTAAACTCTCCCTTGGTAGGTTTTGGTGGAATGAAAGTACAGCCTGTAGGCACTGTCACATTACCTGTCGTGGTAGGGGCATACCCACAACAGGTAGCCAGGGACGTGAATTTCTTGGTGGTGGATTGTTCATCCTCCTACAATGCTATAATTGGAAGACCAACACTAAATAGTTGGAAAGCAGTTACGTCCACTTACCACTTGTCAGTCAAATTTCCAACGGAGCATGGGATAGGACAAGCGTAGGGAGATCAACTGGCAGCAAGAGAATGCTACCTGGCCATGTTGGCCATGGACGAGTAAATTCAGACGATGAATATTGAAGAAAGGAGAGTTGTGGGAGAGCCCACTGAAGCTTTAGAGAACATTTTCTTGGACGAGAATAACCCCGAGAGGTGTACCAGGGTTGGAGCAAATTTAGAAGAAAAAACTAGACAGGATCTCGTCCGTTTTTTGAAGAAAAATACTGATGTGTTTGCTTGGAGCCATGAGGATATGCCAGGTATAGATTCTAGTGTCATTACCCACCGTTTGAATGTGTATCCTTCTTTTAAACCCATACGTCAGAAGAAAAGAGTATTTGCCCCTGAGAGAGACAATGCTATTAAGGAAGAAGTGCAAAAGTTGGCTACAACGGAGTTTATTCAAGAGGTTTATTATCCAGATTGGTTAGCCATTGTAGTGATGGTCAAGAAGGCAAACGGCAAGTGGAGAATGTACGTAGATTTCACTGATCTAAACAGAGCTTGTCCCAAGGATAGTTATCCGTTGCTGCGCATTGACCAACTGGTGGATTCTACTGCAGGTCACAAGTTACTTAGTTTTATGGATGCTTTCTCCGGATACAATCAGATAAAGATGGATGAGGTAGACCAAGAAAAGACATCCTTTATCATTACTCAAGGCTTGTTTTGTTACAAAGTGATGCCCTTCGGTTTGAAGAATGCAGGGGCAACATATCAGAGGTTGGTTAACCATATGTTTTGTCCACAGATTGGACGGAATGTGGAAGTCTATGTGGATGACATGCTGGTAAAGAGCCTGGACGAAGGGAAGCACCTAAATGACCTACAAGAAACCTTTGACACGCTTAGGCAGTACAACATGAAGTTGAACCCTAGCAAATGCGCTTTTGGAGTTTCATCAGGAAAGTTCCTCGGATTCATGGTTTCGCATAGAGGAATTGAAGCAAATCCTGATAAGATACAAGCGATATTGGATATAAAGCCTCCGCGATGCATCAAAGAAGTCTAATCTCTTACCGGGCGAATTGCTGCCCTTAACAGGTTTGTTTCTAAAGCTATTGACAAGTGTTTGCCACTTTTTAAGGTTATTAGAAAGGCATTTGAATAGACGGACGAGTGCCAAAAAGCTTTTCAAGACCTGAAGATATATCTCACCAAGGCTCCCTTGCTGAGTCCGTCTATGTTGGGAGAGGAATTGTACTTGTACTTGACAGTGACTCCACATGCTGTAAGTTCAGCGTTGATCAGGGAAGAAGGAAGGGTGCAGAAGCCAGTCTACTACACAAGCAGAGCGCTCAGATGAGCGGAAGGACGACTGATCCAATGGGCTGTTGAACTCAGCGAATTTGACATCAGGTACCAACCCAGAAACGCAATAAAGGCTCAAGCCTTGGCAGACTTCATTGCAGAATTCACTCCAAGTTATGATGACTTAAGTGGGGTGGAAAACGGTAAGAAGTAGATAGTCCGTGTGGATGGATCATCTACACAGCATGCAGGAGGAATAAGAGTTGTTTTACAATCCCCGGAGGGAGATAAATTGAAGTATAAGGTTCGTCTGCAGTATCAAACAACCAACAATGAAGTTGAGTATGAAGCCCTTCTTAAAGGGCTGGAGTTGGCTAAGTCTGTGGAAGCAGAATCGATACTTGTCCTGGGAGACTCTCAGCTGGTCATAGTTCAAGTAAATGGGACATGTGAAGCCAAAGAAGAACGAATGAAGAAATACCTTAATAGGGTGGTACGCCAAGAAGTTTAAGGAAGCCGGTTTTGTTCAGATCCCAAGAGAAGAGAACATGGAAGCGGACACTTTAGCAAAGGAAGCATTAGCGAGTGAAGCAATGGACGAGTTTGATGAAATTCGATACCTGCCCAGCATAGACTTTCTAGAAGTACAGCAAATAGAAGGCGAAGAAAATTGGATGACTCCGATAGTGTCATACTTAAAGGACGGAAGGCTTCCAAATGGAAAAGACGAGGCCAGGAAGCTCAGAGTCAGGTCAGCTAGGTACATCCTCATGGACAAGATATTGTACAAAAGAGGTTTTCACAACCTTATTTAAGGTGTTTAGCTCTGGACGAGGCCAATTATGTATTAAGGGAGGTTCATGAAGGAGCATGTGGCAACCACTCAGGAGCCAGATCACTTGTCCACAAAATTGTCCGCGCAGGCTACTACTGGCCCAATATGCAAGCCGATGCCAAGGCATATGTCAAGATCTGCGATCAATGCCAACAGTTTAGTAACATCCCCAGACAACCATCAGAATATCTCACCCCGATGATGGCCCCATGGCCTTTTGCCAATAGGGGTTAGACATCTTGGGTCCTTTTCCACTTGGGACGAGGCAAATGAAATTTTTGGTGGTGGGTATTGATTATTTCACCAAATGGGTAGAAGCAGAACCCTTAGCAAGTATCATGCAACAAAATGTCAAGAACTTCGTCTAGAAGAACATTGTGTGCAGGTTTGGGGTACCCAGAGTATTAGTGTCCGACAACGGACGACAATTTGACAATGCACTTTTTAGGGACTTCTGTGAACATTTCAGAATTCAAAATCATTATTCCTCACCCGCCCATCCCCAAGTAAATGGTCAGGCTGAAGTTGCAAACCGATCCTTGTTGAAAATCATCAAGACTTAGCTTGAAGGGGCAGATGGAGTATGGCCAGATGAGCTACCTAGTGTTTTATGGGCGTACAGGACGACGGTGAGAACCCTTACAGGGGAAACTCCTTTCAAGCTAACCTATGGAAATGAAGCAGTCATACCTGCAGAAGTGCACATGGCCAACCACAAGGTGACGATGTATCAGAATAAGGATAATGAGGAGCAACTCCGTTTAAACCTCGATCTAATAGACGAGGTAAGAACGGATGCAGAACATAGGACGACGAGGTACAAAAACCTCATGGCTAGGCAGTATGATGCAATGGTGAAGCCAAGGCGGTTCAACGTAAGAGACCTCATCCTGAAAAAGGTTTCTTTGGCAACCAAGAACCCAGCTCATGGGAAACTGGGACCTAATTGGGAAGGACCTTACAAAGTTGTCAATTGCAAAAGACAAGGATCCTACTACTTGGAAACTTTGGATGGAAGGAAGTTGGAACACCCTTGGCATGTTGAACACTTGAGAAGGTATTACCAGTAAATTCCCAGCCTGGACGAGCATTACCTAGGACGAGCAGTTAAAAGTTTGTTTCGAAGTCTGTTTAAATATAAGCTTTGTGCATATGTTAATTTCCTAAAATTATATTAATCTTTAAAGTTGTGTGTCGTGAGCTATGGACGAGATTATGGAGTTGTATTTATTAATTCCCTAAAGGCATTAGATTATGAGCATATGCTTCACCTATGAACAATGTTTATGCTATATACATAATGTTGTGTGAATTTTTAGTATTTATATTGTTTTTATTCAAAATAATTAGAAGGATGAAAGCCCAAGACGAGTGAAATCTCTGGACGCGGAGATGTAACGTCTACAAGCTTCCCCAAAAGTAAAGCAAGAACAAGGCATATTCGTCCAAATAATGGACGAAGTAAAGCCCTTAATACATTAGTCCTACTCATGGACAAGGAAATGCATACATGAATATTTCATGTCAAGCAGGACACCAACTATAACAGTCCAATTATTTGGACAAGAAAAAAGTTAGGCTTATGGATGGAATGTAAAACCAGCTACTAAGTCTAAGGACGAATAAAGCTGAGGAAAAAGTGTTGCCATCCCCAAAGACGAGCTATGCTTAAAAATAATAACTCGCAAAATTCAAAAGGATGAATGAATACAACTTCTATCATGGACGAGTCAATATTGAACCAACTGTTAAAATTTTTTTTCTTGTCCACATAAAGATAGAAAGGAAACAAACATTCATAGTCCAAAAAACCCTTGTTAAAATAAAAAGCCCAAAAGACAATTGTTTAGAAGCCCATCCTAAAAGCACGGACGAGATAAAATGTACTTGGGTTACAATAAAAAGATCCAAAACAATGGATCAAACTAAAAAAAAAAGAGGATAAAAATACTAAGGATAATCTGAATATCAAAGTCTCGTCCTTATGAGAAAGGGGCATTAACGTTGGGGTCGTCCTGACGTGGTTGAGTAGTAGCATCGTCTTCCACATTGACGTCCTCGGAGCTAGTTTGAAGAAAAGAGCTTGTAGGAGCAGCCAGGTTAAGCTTAATGGAGCTAAAGTTCACTTCAGGGAACTTCTCTATAGCATCTATTCTGAAATCCTCAAAGCCTGCTGCATAAATGGTGTCCAGAAGATCAGTGTATTGCTTGGACGCCTTGAATTCAGTTACTGCATCTTCTTTTGCCTTGGAAAGAAGTGTACTCAGCTTATTGTTCTTTTTCTGTAAATGAACAAGACGAGTATCTTTTTCCAATACATCAGTTTTCAACTCCTCAATCAAGTTTTGTAGCTCCTTTGCCTTCTTCTTAGCCTTATCAGCTACCTCAGCCCACTTTTTAGATTCTTCGTTCACCTCTTGAATCCTTGTCTCTAACAAGATCCTCGTCTTGTCCAATCCTGTAGCCTGCCTAGATGCTGCAATAAATTTTGACATAGCCTTAAAAAAAAAAAAAAAAAAATTTTTTTTTAGTAAAAATGAAAATTAGGTGAGAATATATAAAGATACATCTTTCAAACAAAGACAAGGAAAAAATATGATTACGTACCTTAAAAAGATCATGAATACCAGATGTTCAAAATCTTTTAGGGACATGTCATAGCAAGTGTTTATGTCCTCGTCTGAAACAACTTTTTGAAAACGTTCCCAAGCCAGGTCTTCATTTTCAATAATATTTGAAGGGACCTATTGTGAAGGCTGGGATGAGGCTGGCATAGTCGTCTTGGGCGGAGGAGTCTTAGACGGAATGGTTTCAATTGGAGTGGACGAGTCCACATCATATATTTTGACGGATGGTTGAGACGGAGGAAGATTAGGCTTGACTAGTTGGGACGACCCATGCTTAGCCTTTTTGCCTCGTCGGCTGGGGAGATTTCCCAAATCAAGGTTTTTAGGCAAAGTCTTCCTTTTGTCCCCAGCCGACGGACGAGCTTGAGACTGAGTCTCAGGACGACTTTCCTCGCCTATAACTTCTTTCTCTTTGTTTTCTTTCATTGTTAACATCCCTAAAGCAAAAAAACAATAACAATGAGTGACGAATCATAAATAGATTAGGAAATATAACAGGACGTTCAAATGACCATTAAATGAAAACTTATTTCTTCGCACTGTGACCTCGTGAGCAATAGCCTCGTCTGATGGTTCAAGACCAAGTCCCCACTTGGCAAGACGTCGTAGGGTAACCAAAGAATGAAAATCTCTATCGGCATAAAGACGAGCCCTGTGGACGCGGTCACGGTGAAATTTACTTAAGGATGGTCGTTTAACACCTGTAAAGCAAATAAATAAACAAGGGTAAGAGACAAATAAAAAATAAGACGGAAAGAAAAAGAAAGATGAAAAAGGGGAGGGACGTACCTTCAGGACGAAGGTTCCCTAAGTCCCCAGAGTAAGGGGAAAAAGGGTCCCTGCCAACGTCCACAGGGTTTCCTGCCCAAAAACCGGAGACAAAGATAAACTCTGTCTTCCAATTCCTGTCGGATGAGGCCAAGGACTTGATTAATCTACAATCCTTACCCCTAGCTGTGAATTGGTAAAAGCCAAGGGATTGATTTATTTCTGAGGGTTTGTAACAAAAGAGAAACTCGTCCACAGTAAGAGGACGATCCCTTCCAAATACCTCTCTCCACAAAATTTGCATAGAGATAACTAATCTCTACGCATTAGGGTTGAATTGACATATACTTAAACCTAACCTAACCAGTAACTCTCTAGCAAATGCATTCAAAGGCAACCTAAAGCCCCCTAAGAAATAAGCCTCATAGACGCCTACACCAAAACGAGGATTGCAGCACCATTCTCCACGGACGGGCAACCTAGGGTTAAGCTCATCCAGGGTCTGGTACCATGTCCTAAGATTGTTAAGCCTTTGTTTATTCGTTTTAGAATGAATTCCTACAGCACAACTATAGACGGTCTCCTCTTCGTCCAAAGGATCAGACGGAGGGACATCGGACAGGGAGCCAACTTGGGAACCAGATGCTTTCCTAAGTTGTTCTTGAATAACTTCTAAAGGAAGCCCAGGGACACCAGAGGTATATCCCTCGTCCGTAGAACTCCCCTCACTACTGTGGCTACTATCACTAGAACCACCATCACTGGTCGTATCATAATACTCGTTTATAGCTTTCTCTATACTATTGCTAGACGAAGAAATAACAGTTTCTGACATTTTTTTGGAAACCAAAAACCTAAAGACAAGGAAGAAGAGAATACCTGGCTCTAGACGAGAGAGGACTATGGACGCGAAGAGACTTCTAGACGAGGATTTAGACGAAGGAAAATTTCAGAAAATGTAGAGGGTAGAGGAGGTATTCTGCTATTTATAGGCAGTTGACCTAAGCACTTGAAACGACACAACCAATCAGGAAATGACACGTGGCGTACTCCTCGAAAACATGAATCGACATAACTTGTCACCAATAAGACAGTGACACGTGGCGCATTTAATCATTAACACAAATGCACTCGTCCAAGGAAAATAAATTGAGGGCATGCATTTCCTTAGACAACCCGTGGACGAAGGGGCAACTGATGGTGCATGATAAATCACCTAACCCCAAACTCGTCTGCGATGCTTGTCCAAGGAAAAGTTTAAGGTAAGGGCATGTTCGTCCAGGGATAAGCTCGTCCGTCCGTGAAGTCGTAAGGACGAGCACCTTGCGTCATGAACATGTTGCTCGACGCAAGGTGAGCTCGTCCGTCCGTGAAGTCGTAAGGACGAGCACCTTGCGTCCTGAACATGTTCCTCAACACAACCTCTGTTTTCCTGTCAGATTGCAAATCATTCCCCCAATAAACGGTTAGTAGAAAACGGATCCCAAATAATATAACTTCCATGGCGGTTATAGAAATTACCTCCGAATCTTCCGAACTCCACAACGGTAGGGGGAATAACCGCCTCGGAAAAACACTATATAAGGGCTCTTCTACAGAAGGGTAAGGTATTCAGACACTTTTACAAAGAATTAGAATTCCAAAAATACTGAATTTACCATCGGAGGATTCTTGGCCAGTCTTCCCCGGTCTTCTCTGATTTTGTGTTTACTTTTTCAGGACACTACCAGTAACCTCGAGATCATCAACGCCTGAGACATTCAACTTACTGATTTCCTTGTGTTCATCACTATATATTTTGAAAATCTAACATTCTTTACACTCTTAATACACATGTCAAATTTTGTATCAATCGGATATTATTTACTATATGATCTATAAGTTTATATATTATGCATAATTTTAAACTACAAAAAATAGCAATTAAAACAATTTATTGATGGCATAACTATTGATCTTTAATTTTCTTGAAATTTTGCAAGTATGGAGGATATAAGAAGAATATGTAATCCAATAGTGGAATTCTCAAAATTCACATCCAATAAAAAGATATTGAGTAAGGTTGTAGCCTTAGGCTACAACCAATTTTCTAACTAAACTTTGTATATAGTAATTTGATATCTTTCAATGTTGTGAATATTTTTAATAAAAAAATTACACAATAAATTATCCAAATTTTAAATCTACTCAATTAATATGTTTACATTCTAAATATATCAATTAACTAATTATATTTTTATCCTTAACAATAAATGTTTTCTTTTTCCACCCATAAATCGTGTTGGGTATACACGTGTGGCTGAAGCCTCACATTGAATAATAATAAAAAAAGTGAGTAGTTAATATAATATAGGTGAGCCTAAACTCATAGGTTTAAGCATTTTGGATCAAGTGGTATTCCTATATGCATGTTATATTGACTACTTAATTGTAATTGGTATCTTTCCAATGTGTTATCTCTCTAACAAGGGGTATTAGAGCCCTTGGTGATGTAGGGTAAAGTGACAAGGTTAGAGAGACAAGTCTCTTTCGTAGTTAGATTAGGGACGATGTATGTATACTTGGAGCCCTCACAAGTATGGATCGCACAAGGAAAGCCTATAAAGTCCAAACAAACGCTCCTAGAAAAAGGCCTAACATAGAAGCATTGCCATTGATGCTAGATCATGGTACCGACGTGAGGTTCCTATGGACATGGAAGTGCGGGCCGGGTTCTCATGGATGATTGTGTAGGGTTGACACATGGTTCCCATGGATGGCATATCATATGGGAGGCCCATGGATTATGTGTTGATGAAGAAAAAAACTCATAAGTCAAGGGGGAACTAGTAATACTTGTTCGTAGTCCATAGAGAGGTAAAGAATTATGTGTGAGGGGGAGATTATTGGGTATATATGTGTGAGTGAAGTCACACATTTAATAATAATGAAAAGAATGAGTGATTAATATAACATAATTAACTAAGCCCAAACTTATAGACTAAAACTTTTTTAGTCAACTGGTATTTTTATATGTTATATTAAGGTGTTATCTCTCTAACCGATAGTGTCACATATAAAATATATAGAAAGTTTCTTGCAATAATTAATTGTTTATAATAAATTATAATTTGGTTTGCATTGGGTTGGGAGCAGTTGGTGGAATCAGTTACCTTATTTGAGAAGAAGATTCTTTTGTTTGCAATATTGACCACCTCTGCCTGAACCCAAGAGTTGCATACAAATTGAACAACCCCCTCAATGGTTATGCTTTCCAAAAATATTTCCTTATGATATTTGTTACTCACTGTGATGGCTCCTGGCACTCCAAAATCTGAGTCTACTATAAATTCAACTTTGTGAGTGCTCCTCTCAGCACCAATTGTTATCTTCTTGGACCAGTCTAATATAGCTTCCTCGCTCATCTTTGGCTCCATTGTCCCTTCATTTCATTTTAAGAAAATCAAAATGGAATATGATAACATTCGAAAATTGTCCGAAAAGGTTAAACATGCAGAATGAAAACATTGCTCCTTTTCAGTGGCGACTCCAGAAATTTTTCTCAGGGTGTTCCTTAAGAAGCATAATTTTTCCTAGTGGCGGTTCCAGGAATTTTTCCCAAATGTATTGTTGTTTAGTTATCTCATTAATTTTTTTGTCTTTTATAAACTATAATTTGTTATATTGTTGTTTCATTAATTATAAAATTATTAATTGTTGTTTAGCCTAACATAATTTAAAGGGAGGCGTTTCTCTATTTTTAGGTTTGCTTTAGCTTTAGGGTCCGCTTGGAAAAATTTGTAGAAGTGTGATTTTCAATTGTTGTTTTAACTGGAAATTACCAAAAAGACCTACATACACCAACATTTTTAAATTCAATCTTATATATAAAATTAAAGTATTCCATTTTTTAAATTCAATCTTATATATAAAACTAAAGTATTCAGTTCTCAAAAAAAAAAAAAAAAAAAAAAATTAAAGTATTCCATTTATTAAAAAAAAAAAAAAACTACACGTGGAGGGTGAAGACACCACTCCACATGAAGTACTTCACCTAACAAAGATTCCCTATCACCTGCACACCTTTCCCTTTACCAATTTCATTTTACTCTTACAGTCCTACTTCTGCACTTATCCTCCAGTAACACTAGCAGCTATCCTCACTGATCAAATACTCGTCCTTTTGTTGTCCATGATACTTTCCATTTGAGTCTTGAAGAAAAGAAAGAAGATGAATATGAGTGCTCTAGCTTATTGAGGATTTAGCAAGCTATGGTGAGAGTAAGAGAAGGGCGAAAAAAAAAAAAGGAATGTGAAGCAGAGGTGAAGGTATGATGGAGGAAAAAAATAGAACAAATACTCGTCCTTTTTTTTTTTGCTTGAAAGTAGAACAAATATATATATTTTTAATTTGAAAGTGTTCCTAATTTTGATTGAGGGTGTTCCTATTTTTTTTAAGGGCAAACAAATAAAAAACACCTTGAGCATAACGTGGTGCCGCCACTGCTCCTTTTCTTCATTCACGAAAATTTCACAACTTCTACACCACAACCGGTCGTGGTGTCAAATATCTCTGATATTAATAGAAGAATGGAGTAACTAATTGTCACCATGCAAGGGATTCACTTTGATAATTTGATTCGTCCAAACCATATGCATGCATGTATCTTTTCAGCATGATATATATGTCACGAATTAATCGACGTAGACTAATAGCATGGCTGTTTTTTTTTTTTTTTTGAAGTCTAATAGCCTGGCTTCGCTATTTAAATTCAATGCAATGAATTAATATACGAGGCTGATCGATAAGTGCCATAGTGTCAGGAATGGTGGCAAAAAAAATGCTTCAAGGACTAATTATTTGAAATTTTCACTTGTTATGGAGAGAGAGAGAGAGAAGAAAAACATGTTGACCTAGCAGGCTAGCACCAACGGTTTTACTAATCAGTCAAGCTCTTGATGGTCAGCTTCTCTCATACGAGGATACGTGTAACTTTTTCTATTTTTGGATATACAAAGACAACCCACTTTAGTGCTTAACTCAAATTTAATATTCCTCTTTGTAATTCAGAGGTACTATATATCAAGGTCTGAGAATCTAGCTTAAGATTCTCAGACTTTAGCAATAAAGCAGTTAATGAAGACCCCATAAATGGATTGAAGTATTCTTACTTGGATCAATTTCAGTGCTAACAAGCTGAAGAACAATAAGCCTCTAGGTAGGATTAATGAAAGCATCAAACAATAGGGGCATCATCATTTCCTCAATATTTCCCATCTCACTGTTCCTCAAAGTCACTAGTATCAGAATGAAGGCAGAAACAAGCAACAAGAGCAGCAGAGCCTCACTGACTTGACCAGAAATAGAGATGGAGCTGCAGAATTAGTTAAGGAGTAAACGACAGAAGTTCCTAATTGTACAGTATATATACGGCTTGTAGTTTAGCAGAATGTTTAAGCATTAGTAAGTGGTAGCACGTGTGTTAGTTAGTTGCAGCTGTAGATAGGCACGTGTGTTAGTTATTTTCTGTTCTTGCAGTTACAGACTAGCTTCCTCTGTACAGCTTGTATATATACCTTTTGTAATCCTTTTCTAATTAATTGATTCTGGAATTTTTCATTTCATCAAATCTCTGACATGGTATCAGAGCTGAAGCTCTAGATTTCCCCAATTCTTCAATCTAGGGTACTTCCAGTTCATCAAATTTTCTTTTCAGTCTTTAATCTGTTTCCTATTGTCCGTTCTTTCAAAGAAAATTTTCCTTTCAACAATGGCTTCCACTGATACAACTGTTCCTGCTACTGCTGCTGAGACTATTACTTCCTCACAAGATTCACCAATGGATGATCCTCTGTTTTTGCATCATGGAGAAAGCACCAGCACTGTTCTTGTGACTCAGCCATTGACAGGGAATGAGAATTACCCAACTTGGGCTCGATCTATTAGAAAAGCTTTGCTTACAAAGAACAAGTTGGGATTCATTGATGGCACTCTGACTTTGTCATCTCCATTGGCGTCGACTCACTTTGCCACTCGAGCTTGGATTAGGTGTGATAACATGGTTGGGACATGGTTGAAGAATTCAGTCTCCCAAGATCCAGGCTAGCATTGTGTATGAAGACACAGCCTTGGAAATCTGGAATGATTTGAGAGATAGGTTTTCCCAGAAGAATGGCCCAAGAATCTTCAATCTGCAGAAGCAGATAGTAGAATTGCATTAAGGTGAAGTTTCTATTGCTGATTTCTTTACTCAACTCAAAGTACTTTGGGATCAATTGCAAAGCTATAGTCCTTTCTCTTCATGTACTTGTGGAAAATGTGTCTGCAATGTCAAAAAGAGGCTAACTGAGTTACAAGTTAGAGAATCAGTAATGAAGTTCTTGATGGGTGTGAATGATTCTTTCTCCCAAGTGAGAACTCAGGTGCTCCTAATGGATCCTTTTCCCTCTCTTAATAAGGTATATGCCTTGTTAATTCAAGAAGAGGTGCAAAGAATTGTGACTAGTGGTGCAAGTACTCGTGTTGAATCCACTGTTCTTACAGCAAAAGGTCAGAACTTCACCATTGATTTTGCAAGTAATCACAGTGCTAAAGGGAAGGATAGGCCAATGTGCACACATTGTGGCAAGCTGGGTCATACTGCTGATAAATGCTATAAATTGCATGGATTTCCACTTGGTTTCAAGTTCAAGAACAAGCCTTCAATGGCACATCAAGTCTCATCAGATCAAGCTCAAGAATCACTGCCCTTTGCTTCTCTATTTCACAATCATCCTGGTTTTACTCCTGACCAATATTAGCAGTTGTTTAGCTTTGATCAATGCTTCAAGTTCACCATTGGCATTAACACACCAAGTGAAAGAAGCTCCAATGGCTAATATGGCTTCTTCTTCTAATACTGCAATGACGAGTATTGATTTTTCTCATAGTGTCTTTTCTTCACAAGTGGTTAGCAAAAGGGCTTATGGTAGAAATACTTGGGTGTTGGATACTGGTGCCACTAATCACTTTGTATGTTCTGTGCATTTGTTAACCACAATAACTGCTACTACACAGTCTTTGGTACAATTGCCTATGGGGAATTAGCATAAGTAACACATATAGGAACTGTTGCTTTATCTTCTTCCCTTATTCTCAAGAATGTTCTTTGTGTTCCATTTTTTTCTTTCAACCTTTTATCTGTTAGTACAATCACTCAATCCCAGCCATATTGGCTTGTTTTTCTCTCTGTTTACTGTTTTATTCAAAACCTTTTCTCCTAGAAAACAATTGGAGTGGGGCAAGCAATTGACGGATTGTATTGTTGTAGTGTGAGTCTTCAAAATACTCCTAGTTCATCTCTTACTGATTTCTTGGTTGCTCACAAGTTAGGTGTTGTGTTTCATCCTTTTTCAGCAGCTATTTCTCATTGTAATTCTTCTTTTCTTTGGCATGCAAGGGAAGGTCATCCTTCTGATCCTAAACTTCATGCTTTGAGTCATGTAATCCCTTCTTTACAATTTTATTGTAATAAAGAATGTCAAGTCTGTCCTATGGCAACACTGAAAAGATTGCCTTTTCCTTTCAATAATAAGATCAGTGATTGTCCTTTTGATTTGGTTCATATGGATGTGTGGGGACCTTATTCTACTCCTACTTTAGATGGCTTCAAATACTTCTTGATTGTGGTTGATGATGCAACCAATGCAGCATGGTTATTTTTAATGAAGTCCAAAAATCTGAAGTTAGGTAGTTAGTTCAATCCTTTTACATTATGGTTCACACTCAATTTGTACTCAAAATCAAAGCTATAAGAACTGACGATGCCAAAGAATTTGACATGCCAGATTTTCTTTATTCCAATGGTATTATTCATCAACATAGCTGTGTTTACACTCCACAACAAAATTTTGTTGTGGAGAGAAAACATTAGCACCTTCAATCCATAGCTAGAGCTTTACAAATTCAATCTCACCTTCCAATCCTATTCTGGGGTGATTGTGTCTTAATAGCAGCTTACCTAATCAATAGATTACCTTCACATCTGTTGAATAACAAAACTCCTTTTGATCTTCTCTTTAAAAGTTCACCAGATTATAGTCACCTTAAGGTGTTTGGTTGTTTGTGTTTTGCCTTCACCATTGCTCAAACCAGGAATAAATTTTCTCTAAGAGCTAGAAAATGTGTTTTCATTGGTTATCCTTTCAATGTGAAAGGATATAAGCTTTTTGATCTTGAATCCCATACTGTTTTCATTTCAAGGGATGTTGTTTTCCATGAATCTGTTTTTCCTTATGCTTCACTGTCATCCAATTCTAAATCAAGTTCTTCATTGCCTTTGCCTTGTGTTCTTGCTATTTCTTCCACCTTTGATGACACTCTTTTATCAAGTCCTCACTCTTCTGTTACTTCTCAAGACTCAATTATTCAAGTTCATCATGAACTTGATGATGAATTTCTAGATGATGTGCCAGAAGAACTCCCTAAGGCTGTTGTTGATCCTATTCCTCTTAGAAGGTCCTCTAGACTTGTTAAATAGCCATCATACCTCCAGGCATACCACTGCAATCAGGTATCATCCCTGTCCACTGCCCAACCTCTCCAATCAGGTACCTCACATCCTTTGTCTTCTCATGTTTCTTATCAGCATCTTTCTCCTTCTTACATCTTTCTGTTGTTCCATTTCTTCCATTGTTGAGCTTACTTTCTATTATTAAGCTGTTTCTAACCCCAAATGGCAAGAGGCCATGGCTGCTGAAATAGCAGCACTTAAGGCAAACAATACATGGACATTAACTTCACTACCTGCTGGTAAGAAACCTATAGGGTGTAAATGGGTTTACAAAATTAAATACAAAACAGATGGTTCAATTGAAAGATACAAGGCAAGGTTAGTGGCTAAAGGGTTTACTCAAAAAGAAAGGATAGACTACATTGAAACTTTTTCACCAGTTGCAAAGATGATCTCTGTCAAGGTTCTTCTTGCTGTGATAGCAGTCAAGGGCTGGTTTTTAAGTTGATTGAAGATGAACAATGCCTTCTTGCATGGTGATCTCAATGAAGAGGTTTATATGGCTCTTCCACAGAGGTTTCATAGCTAGGGGGAGGTGGTTTGTAAGCTCAATAAGCCTCTTTATGGACTTAAACAAGCCTTCAGGCAGTGGTTTCCTAAATTTTCTAGCACTTTGATTCAGCTTGGCTTCACTCAATCCAAGGCAGTTTACTCTCTTTTCACAAGGCAGTAGGGACATAATTTTATGATTCTTTTAGTATTTGTGGATGATGTTTTAATAGCTTGCAATGACAAAGATGAGATAGGCAAGATAAAGGTTCTGTTGGATCAAAAGTTCAAGTTGAAGGATTTAGGTGATTTGAAATATTTTCTTGGTTTGGAGGTTGCTATATCAGACAAAGGAATAGCACTTTGCCAAAGAAAATATACACTTGAAGTCCTAAGTGATGCTGGATTACTTGGCTGTAAACCTGCTAAGACACCAATGGAGCAAAATCTCAGATTGAGCATGTTTGAGGGTGAAGAGCTCAAGGATCCAAGTAGCTACAGAAGACTGATAGGCAGGCTTTTGTATTTGACAATCACTAGTCCTGACATCACATTTGCTGTCCATAAACTCGGTCAATACATGTCCAAGTCAATGAAACCACACCTAGATGCAACATATAGAATTCTACAGTATCTGAACAATGAACCAGGAAAGGGACTCTTATTTTCTTCTAGTATAGAAATTCACTTGAAGGGATTTGCAGATGCTGATTGGGCCTCATGCCTTGATATTAGAAGGTCTGTGACAAGGTATAACATCTTCATTGGAGATTCTTTGGTGTCTTGGAAGTCAAAGAAGCAATTCATAGTCTCCAGGTCTTCAGCAGAAGCTGAATACAGGTTCATGACAGTGGCAACATGTGAAATAGTGTGGATTTTGTACTTCCTTAGAGACATTGGGATAGAGCACAATAGAGAGGTTATTATTTTGTGACAACTAGGCAGCATTACACATTGGTTCTAACCCAGTTTTTCATGAGAGGACAAAGCATATCGAAATTGATTGCCATGTGGTTAGGGATAAGGTTTTGGAGAAGGTTATTAAGCTAAACCATGTTAGAACTCATTGTCAATTAGCAGATATACTCACTAAGGCACTGAGTTTTAATCAATTCTCTAACCTTGTCTGCAAAATGGGAATGATAAACATACATACAGCAGTTGCTCTTGAGGGGGAGTATCAGAATGAAGGCAGCAACAAGCAACAAGAGCAGCAGAGCCTCACTGACTTGACCAGAAATAGAGATGGAGCTGCAGAATTAGTTAAGGAGTAAACGACAGAAGTTCCTAATTGTACAGTGTATATACGGCTTGTAGTTTAGCAGAATGTTTAAGCATCAGTAAGTGGCAGCACGTGTGTTAGTTAGTTACAGCTGTAGATAGGCACGTGTGTGTGTTAGTTATTTTCTGTTCTTGCAGTTAGAGACTAGCTTCCTCTGTACAGCTTGTATATATATCCTTTTCTAATTAATTGATTCTGTAATTTTTAATTTCATCAAATCTCTGACAACTAGACCTGTAACATTCAATGCCACAAGCTTCTCAGCTACAGATTTCACTGACTCTTTTACACTGAGAGCCATGGCAGGTGCTCTCACAAGTCATACCCTTCCTCAGATGCAGTATTTTCTTACGAGTAGTAGGAAACTTTGTGTGCTGAACGTGATGGCTAAGGTGAAGAGCTCTTGAGAAGGGATTTACATAAAACTCTTCCACCATAAATGCCCCCAAGATTTTCTTAGCTATATAACTATAAGTGTTAATTTCGCTCTCTTAGTACAGTGGTGGTAAAAGAAAAGGTGGTTCTCGCAATGCTGATTAATGTTTAGTCCGCAATGCTTTTATAGAAAGATCACAAGGTTCCAACGTCCAACTATATGTGGCACTGATTTAATAATCGAGATAAAACGTGATAAATTCTAACTTAAGTAAATTGCTATGAAGCACGGGTGCGTTTCGAGACTCGGGTGCGGGTGCGGGTACGGGTGCGGGACTCGGCAATTTTTGAAAAAGTAGGGTGCGGGTGCGGCGGGACTCGGCTATTAAAAAATTATTAAAAATATTTTTATTTATATTTTCTATATATTTTTACTATTAAAATATTTTTAAAAAACACATTACTATGCCTTGATTCACAAAACAAAGAAAGAAGAAGGCAAGAAACACATTACTATGCCTCTGAGGTGTGAATTTCGGCTTTTCCGGCAAGTTTCAAAGCCGATATCGGCATGTTTCGGCCGTTTCCGGCATGTTTCGGCCGTATCGGAAGTTTCGGTCGCCGGCCGATACGGCCCGATTCTGGCCGAATCAGCCCGGTTCGACGCGAATCGAAGCCGATTCGGCGCGAATCTAGCCGCGTCGGCGCGAATCGAGCCGAGTCGGCGCGAATCCGAGAAGAAAAAAAAAAAAAAAAAACTCAGACACGGCACCGACGCGCGGTCAACCGCGTCGGACGCCGCGTCCCGCGTCGGGCCGCGTCGGACTCGGGTGCGGCACCCTCCCAGCCGCGTCCGTGCTTTCTAGGTAAATTGTGATAAAATCTCTCTCCTCTCTCTCTCTCTCTCTCTCCCATTATGTGTCTGTGGAGGACATATTGAAAGAGAAAGATTAACTAATCGTGAAATAATTAAATTCTTTTCATTTCATTTGAAATAAGAAAAATTAAGTGTGAAAGAATCAAAGCCCTTGAAATAAAGAGAATCATATTCCAACTAACACAAATTCAACCATTTTTAATAAAAATTATTATTTCACACTTTTGTGAAATAGTGTGATATTGTTAAATGTGAAAGAAATCAAAGCCCATGAAATAAAGAGAATTATATTCCAACAAACACAAATTTGTATCATTAACACATATAAACACACACACATTAGCACTCGCTCTCTCTAGAAGCTTTCAATTCTTTATGGTTCCTCAAACACCCCTTCAACCATTTTACCTGATATCCACTTAGTTTGTAAGTTAGATAATTTTATTAGAAATTAAAAAAAAGGGAAAAAAGAATATATATATATATATATATATATGAAAAAAATTACACATATAGTAAAAAGAAGTAGGAAATAAAAAAGTTGAGATGTATGAGATTAAATTTGGAGAATTATAATGGCTACAAGAATTCGACTTCCAAATTCCAATGTGTGAAATAATTCCCCACCTCCACTAAAATTACTCGTATGGGATAACTTATTTTTCATTAATTTATATGACTTAAAAAATAAAGTGAGAAAAACTATATATATATATATGTATGTATATATATTTTAATTGAATAAGCTTTAATAGTAAAGAATCTAAGATAAATTTTGAAAAAATTGTAAATAATCGAAATTAGTTTTTTCTTTTCTTTTCACTGTAGCACATTGTTGTTGTTTATTCAAATTTTTTGAAGCTTCATTTTATCAAATTATAATGACATTTTCATCAAAAATAAGTAAATAAACAAATATTTAATAGTAAATCTAAAAATTCTATTGATTCTTTTCTTCCTCAATTTCAATGATTGACCGGGCATGAGGAATAAGAATAGCATTTGAGCCACAAATTATAAGACATTTCAAGATTTGTTCCAGGAGAAGGTATCTTGATCATGTTGGCCAGCATATGTATCATCCTCATTATAATGTATGGGTGTCAGTGTCTTACTAATAATATTTCATAATTAGTAGTTCATCAAAAAAAAAAAAAAAAAAGTTCATCAAAAACCTTTCATAATTAGTAGTAAAGATTTTTCATTATGGAGGTTTATCTAGAAAACTCTTTAGCATTTTGAATAGCAAGTTATAGTGAATAGTATTTAAAAGTTTTGGATTTACAAATCAAACAGTTTCGATCTGAAGAGCTTTTGAAAGTTTTAAATTTTAACTACTTTAACCTTAAAGTTAATTTTAGTTTTTTAAAAAAACCCTTAAAATCTATTTAGCAAAAGTACCAAATGTTTAACAATTTTTATTAAAATAATTTTAAGGATCTCAATGCACTTTTTATAGTGCAAAAGCACTATATAGATTAGAGAGTAGAGACACACCCATTGTCATACTTCTAAATTTACATGGCCCGCAGAAAATTCCACTAGCGTTGGAGCAAGATAAACACACTTTGTTAAAGGTGATTAATTTTTTTTTTTTTTTTTAAATAGTTGAATGAGTATTATTCCTTGCAAGAAACCCTTCTTTCATCAACAACATATTTATCATATTTAACTTGCAGGTAACTTTTTTTTTTTTAAATGAAGGAGAAATGAATTAAGTTCACTGTCGAATTTGGGCCGTGACTTTATTCAACTACTTTCCTAGAAGTACAGAAAAGAAATCCATTTACCACAATCTTTCTTGGCCGAGTCTTGGAGATGCACAATCACATTTTGTCAAACGTGATCCAAATACTTTCTTCAATCGATCAAGCACTATTTTCATCCAAAACATTATTATTATTATTATTTAACTCTCCTTTGTTTACATGAAGAAAACAAGGAAATGTGTACACTACCAACTTGAGCCATGTCCTTATCCAAACATGTGAAAATATTACTCTTACAATATTCTAGTCGATTGAGTGTGGAACTAGATACAACGCATATTTTTAACTGTGATTACTTGAATGAATATTCCTTTAATCAAGCCTGTAAATTTTCATATTTACATTGATCGTCGTTAGTTGATAACCTCGTCGGAGTTTATGACGAGGTAACATTCCTTACAAAGATGAGAGAGAAAGACACCGGAGTGGCGTTAGCCAACAGTTCTCCGATGATTAAGTTAGTAGAATTCTCAATATCTCTTAGAGAATCAGAATGTAATTCTGTAGGTTTGAATTTGTGTACCTTTCTCCTGATGCTTGGTGGCTTATTTATAGTCTTAGTACAGCTGTTGAGAGGCACATTATGAGTGTAACTGATGGCAGCCTTCTAATGGCTCTCTTGGCTGTCTTTGGTAATGTATGCCTAAGTTTAAATGAGGTTTAACTGGCTCATGGTTGGCCTTTCTGACCATTGGAGCTCGTCGGTTACACAACCATTAAGATTGTGTCATAAATGTTGTATGGTCGTCCTCTCATGTGACGACCCTATGGATTGTATGCTCGTCATCTGTATGGATGAGTCTGTAGATTGAATGCTCGTCAGCTGTATGATGAGCATGTAATTTTAGTACTCGTCATACATTATGTTTTTACTTTATTATTACTAGACTCATCACACGTGCTTTGCACGTGCAATAAAGCTCTTTTTATTTTTTATTTTGAGTTTAGTGAAATAATGTTTAAAAGTGAGATAGAAATAGTGTCCTAATTTTTAGGATCTTGATAAAAGTTTGAAAGCCTAAAACTTAGGAATTTAAAAAAAGATAGTAAATTATTCTTTTAACCAATTTGTGTTTTTAAATTCAAAATTATTCAACTAAAAGATAGTGGGTATTTTAGAGAGTTTAAGAATTTGTATGAGCATATTTTAGTACGCAAAATAATAAAACCTAAATAGGGAATCCTGTTATTAATAGTATAAATTATTTTTCTCAATAAAAAATTTATTATTAGTGATTGAACAAAAATGCATTGACCCCTTGCAAATTAATTAATTACCCAAGTTAATTAATTAGGTTCAATTACATGCAATGGCGTGGTAGCATAAACAAATCACCAACTAAACTAAATGCAGCAGAAATTAAATTTGACACGGCGATTTGTTTATGAATGGGAAAAACCACCAAAGCAAAAACCTCACCGGGTGATTTTAAGATTACCACTCCCAAGAATCCACTAATCAATAATCAAGCGATTACAAGTAAAATGAATCTTACAAACTACCCTTGGCCTATCCCAAATTACCAACCTACAGTTGAATCTTCACTCCAATACCCAATTGGACTTGATCTTGTAGCGGCATTCTTTCCGTTCAATGCACGAATCCCAGTACGTGACTAACTCACCAACTTGAAGAAGATTGTTGGTTGCAAAGTTCTTCACTTCATGCACAATGAAGATCAGGAAGCTTCTTGGTTACAAAATCCTTTAGTGTAAAAACGCAGTAGCTTCTTTCAGAGTGAATAAGGCATCAGGTCACTCAATACATGTGCGACGGCCTTTAAAATAATTCTTATATATGTCTAGGGTTGTGAGAAAAAACCCTACAAAAATATACAAGAATCTGCATGCAATCAGATCTGAAAAGTCTGATTTCGTAATTCTCGACAGAAACAGCTTGTGTCGAGTTTCTGTCGAGCTTCAACATTAATTCTCAATAGAAAGGATTCTGTCGAGACTTCTGTCGAGCTTTAGTGAACAACTCTTTCTTCACTTGTTTCTTGGTCAGATCTTCATGGCTTTAACACTTGACTTGAACTCTTGTTTCTTGAAGAACTAAACCCATCCTAGATCTACCAAATTATAAGTAAAGTGCATTTTGTCAAAAAATTAGCCAATTATATAAAATATGTCCTTAACAATTAGTATTATTATTATTATTATTGGGTTATAGATTGACCCATTTTAATTAATCAATTACCTAAGTTACCATTACTTTTGAGTCGAGTTGTGGTGTGCCTTTGTATTAGAACCCGTTTCGCTCTCCCTTATATGTGTGCATGTGTGTGTTTGTTTCTCTAAAAAGAAAAAAGAAAAAAGAAAAAGAATGGGTAATTGTTACCATGACTTTTGAGTGGAGTTGTGGTGTGCTTTTGTGTTAGAACGCCTTTCCCTCTCCCTTGTGAGTGTGTATTTGTTTCTTAAAAAAAAAAATGATTAATTAGATCGAAATACATGCAAATTCAATTATAGCACAATGTACTTACCTATAGTAGAACCTATTAATCTATAAGGAAGCTCAGCTCCAATCCCTAATTAGACTACTTCTTATTACAGACTTCTCTTCTGTACAAATCTCCTATTTGTGACTAACTTCACAAAAACAATTTATTTATTTATTTATTTTATTAATGTAGATTTGCAGAGTTCTTTAATCTACATTTGGATGAACCTGCAGCAGCTTGGTACATAACCCTAAGCGCACAAATGTTGCAGCAACTTCCTATTATGCGTGTGTCTATTTGTGTTTGTGATGACGATTATAAAATATGTCTTTTATATGCTTTGAAACCTTATTGCACAAATTCATAGAAGGCTAAGTTATCATGTGTTGAAAATAAAATTTAATGTTAAGTTTTCCTGATACACGATAGATCATGAAAGCTCGAATTTGTGTGAAAACACAAGAGCTATTTAGACCTCAAAATTAAAATTACGGCTCGGTTGATTTTACTCTAACTTAAACTAAGTGCGAAATAGAGTAAATGCGAGTGGATAAACAAAATAACTACTCTAAGCCATATTCATCAAATCACAGCAGTAAAATGAAAGCTAAAAGAGTAGGGAAGAAGAATGCAAGCATAAGATAACACGCCGATATGTTATCGAAGAGGAAACCGAAGAACTCGGCGAAAAACCTCTCCGCCGCCCTCTAAGCAGTAAATCGATCCACTAAAGAATAAGTTGGAGTAAACGAATTACAAAAGACCTTCCAAGCCTAGTCTACTCCATGTACTCGAGCCCTCCAAACTCCTGCTATCAACTGACTTAATGAAACCTTGTCTTCTCTAGCTCTCCGGATCATGTTATTCAGCCCGATTGCATCCACCAAACAAATGGCTTCTTCTAATGTTTTCCAGTAGTACCAAAACCTCACTTTACACTCAGGATGGGTGTGGTAAGTGTTTGAGCTATCAACCTCTCAAGGATTTGGAAATGGAGAGGTAGGAGTTGAGGAAAACCACAATGGATTGTGTAGAAAATTGTGGGTATGACAATCTCTCACTCTCAAGGGTAATGGCTAGGGTTTTCTCTCTGAAAACCACTCCTCTCAATATGTGGGTAATGTGGGTATATATAGTGTGGGTTGAGACCTGGTGTAACAAATATGACAAATTGGCAAAACAAAATGTTTCGCAGGTATCTCGCGGGAAGGCCTTATCCACGAGACACTCGCGAAAACCAGCTGTCACCATCTATCATGACTTTTTGCATTCCAGTCATGTGCTGAGCACATGCTTCACTTCGCGGGAAGGCTTCTCGCGAGCTACCCGCAAAAACTTCTTTGGTCTTTAATTTGCCTTGAGTCTTCACACTCTCTCTCACACACAACCCTTACAATGAAATCCCACATAAAATACAGGGTAAAAAAGATTGAACAAAATTACAATCAAATTTGACATGGAATTAAATCTAACACAAATTAGTTGTAAATCACAACTTTACAGTCTCCCCCTTTGGCTATTCCGTGACAAAACCCCTAAAACAGACTCTAGACTTAAACGTGAGTTTGGGAACAGTGGTAAAACTCACTCACACCCAATCTAGAAGCTATGAAGCACTTGCATGTATATACCTGTAACCTGAAACACTTGCACATAAACATAACTTTCATTAAGCTTATGACAAGTTGAATAAACAGTACGTATATGAGCAAGTAAAGTGCGATCAAGGTAATAAATACTATATAAATAGTTAAGCATATCTTGATCAAACAAGAACAGTCATTAAAGAATGACTACAATGAACATTTAGCTAGTAAATGATCATCTGGACACGCAATGCAATTAAGAGCAACGTAAAAATCAATTGCATGTCCAACACACAACTAATGCAAAATACACGATGTATTTGCATCAAGGATACAAGATCCAACCGGGGCACAAGTGTGTAGTGCTCAAGATAATTCAACAAAATCTAAAAGTACTTAAAAAAATGCAACAAAGCAAGAATATAAAAATAAAGTACTGAAATTAAACTGAAAGTATTAAACCAAAGTACTTAAAACTTTAAAAGAAAGCAATGTAAATATCCAAGAGTTATAAAAACTAATAAAGTTAAAAACAAAATTAAACCACTAAACCACCAAAAATAAACCAATATTTATGATTTGTTTTGCTCCCACTCAAACTGTGCATCTCCCCCTCAAAATTTTTCTCCCCCTTTTTGACCGGAATGGCCAAAGAGGCTAAAACTGCTCAGATTCTGATTAGGATCCCTGCTCCAACGTCATGTCTTCAATCTGTGATGATAGTGCAGTAATCTGGCCTTGGATGTAAGCAAACTGATCCAAGGTGTGCTGCACATGGGATTCGAGCATGCCATACATCTGCTCTACCCTTGCAATAAGGCGATCAAGACGATCGGGTCCCCGTGCTTGTGCTTGGGAAGATGGTTGTGCAGAACCCTTTGGTGTTGAGGTGAACCTGTTAATCTCTTCCTCAGTGTCTCCACCTTCTTTCTCAACATCATCCCTTGGGATTTGAGAAATGCCGGTTTTTGATCCAGTGATGTGAGCTTTGCTCCAGGTCACCGTATAAGCACTAATAGGATAGTCTCTTTGCACAATGGTAAGACCGCTTGGAATCTTCAGCTTGGTCTTTGCTATGAGACCCATAATGAGAGTAGGGAATGGCAATATTGTCCTTGAGTTCCTTTTGGTGATGCTCTTGGTCAGGAGGTGGTATATATGTCCGCATATGTCGATCTCCTTATGTGTGTAGAGATCATATAGGAAAATGGTCCTTGGTCCGGACAATGTTGTCAAGTTTGTCACCGGGTATAGGTTGTGAATCATGACATAAGCCAATGTCCTCATCTCCGCGTTGAAAGGGATGGTGTTCATTGACTTCTTCTTGAGAGAGCCACCAAGGAGCTCTGCCATTGGCTCAAGAGAGTCCAATCTGTCATCATATTGTACGGAGATTTGTTAAAATGGCGGACGAACTTCTAAGAATTCTTGAATGGAATCCCTTGTGATAATGAATTCTTTTTGTCGCACCTAACAGTTGACGTGGTCTCCTTCCACAGTGGCATTAGAGAAGAATTCCCTTATGAGTACAGCATAAACATTGCCACTTGGATTCAGCAACTTTGTCCAAGTTCTCTCCTTGAACACTTTAGGTATGGAAGTGTTTTCAAGGGTCTCCAATCGTACAACCCTTTCCATAATGATTGTTTCCCTTTTGTAGCAATCATTATATGCCATGTCTGCCTCAATGGATCTGAAATTCTTTGAGTCCGTGCATGGACACTTTGAGGATTTCTTGGAAGCAGAGTGCTTAGTGGGAGACATCTACACAATCAGACACAAAGCAAAAAGGAACAAGTGCAAAAACACAAAACAGGAACACAAACTTGATTAGTGTCCAAGTTAATCCATAAACAAGCACAAAGTCCTAAAAAGGAACAAAACAATGTCACATAAACATGATATAAGTGCTAAAACATGTAACATCATTAAAATGCAAAAAAATGACAACTATGCAAGTGTGTGCATCAAGTGTGCATGTGGTGTGCATATGTGATGCATGTGCTGGGCATGGCTAAACACAGTGGGCTTAAAGTGTGTAAGACACACAACCAACGATCAAAACATGATAAACAAGTTCAATCATGGTAATTCCCAAAGTTTGGAACTCATTGGAGTCCAAAACAACATTAAAATGCCATTTGGGCATTTTATCAAACACTTGGTATGCACCTATAGAACTAACATGTGGGCAATGCATGAACATAAGTAAAACTTGCCTAAATACATGTTAAAATTGCCACAAGGGGCCAACACAAACACAAACACAAACAAACCAAATGGGACAAAGCCTAATTAAGAAATTAAAAGAATTTGCACACAATTTAAAGTTCCCAACCCTTTTTCAAAAATTCCTAAATTCAAGTAAAACCTAGAAATTTTCTGCATAATCTAAGAAAATAAAGAAAAATAATTGTATGAACATACCTTAGAGAAGTTTTTGAAATGATTGTACTAGAAAATTGTTGGGTTTTTTAATGAAAATCAGTTTTGGGTTGGAAGGAGGCACGAGGAAGGCAAAGTGAGGGAAATATGATATGTTTGAAAAACTGTCTACATCAGCCCTTTAAAACTGAAAACACGTGTTTTTCGCGAGTTAGCTTCTCGTGAAGTTACTTGCGAAAAATGCCTCTGAAGCACAAAACTTTTCGCGGGTCGACTTTACTCGCGAAACAGTCGCGAGACAGTCGCGAAAGTCTCTGTCTGAATTTTGTATTTTAATGTTTTGCCTTAACCCATTTTCACAGGAAGAGCTTAGTCGCGAGCTTTTTGCGAAAATGCCTCTAAAGAAGTTTTTGATGAAAAACATGAAAAATGTAATTTGAACAAAAACTCAAAACATGAAAGCATAAAAACACTTTCAAAAACATATAAAATATTCAAAAATATTTTTGGGTTTGATCGAGAAGCAATTGAGTATACACATCACATTTGAACATGTACAATCACACAAATGAAATAAGCATTCATTGAACAAAAGTCTTGTGTGTTGTGTGTGAGTATCAGATGTGAAATAGTCCTTAGTTTAGAGTGAAGCTTCAATGATCAATTCAATCAAGTCATACACAACTGGTACTAAATCAAGTGGTCTATCTCAATTATAGAAATGAACATATATGACCTCCCATAAGAAAATGATTACACATCTTTGAAACTTTTCATTTGGCTTCATTATAAATCATAACATTTGATCATTTTTGAACAATACATTTCATTTTGAGATTGGTGCTTGAAATTTTTGATATTTCAATTTTGTGAGTAAGCTTTTGGCTTTTTGGGCACCATACATTTCAATACAAGTCGCTTTTCCTTTTTCCTAGTTAAATATTAGTATGTGCGACGGCTTTTGAAACTCATTATCTCTTTTCGAGATTTGACATTTGTTAAGCTATAAAGCAAAAACATAAAAAGAGTGGGAAGATATATAGGCACAAGTCTATGCATGTATCAAAACCATTAAAACTATTGACCAATCATTCATGACAAGCTTGAAGATCGATTTACAACAGTCACACATAGATTTCAAGATTTTTTCCCACAAAGATAAATGTGCATACATAACAAGCTAAGCTCGTAAATGCATTACGCCATTAGTACGGGGTACTAGGGCAAACTCATATGTGATAAACACAACACAAGCAATCAAACTTTTTAGAGATTTTTCAATTTTTATAGGTTTTTGAATTTTTCAACACACTCAAAAACAGAACATGTAAAGTAAGATCAACAAAAACAACAAGTACAAAACAAACTTGAAAAGAAACATGCTAGAACGTAAAACATAAGAAAACAACCAATTCAAAGTCACAACATATAGGAAGAATTGATGCATGGACATGGTCAAATGCTTATGCATGTGTACCGTTCTTCACCCACACGGCACATGCGTTTGGGGTGATATCCCTAGAGGATTGGGTACTAGAGCTGTGATTCTCAAACCTTTGACTGAAGCTTGCCAAACAAGAAGTGATGGTATCAATTATCTTTATCACATCACCAAACCCGGAATCAGCTTCTCGCCCTTTTGGCTGCTTGAAGTTCCAGTTCCCTTTTCCTTGTCCTCTTAGCCTTTGAGAATCCGCTTTCTTCAATGCGTGAAGTTTATAGCAGTTAGGTCTTGTGTGTCCTCTAACTCCACAATGGTGACAGAAGTGTTGAAATTGAGGACCTTTTTGAGGCTTTGGGAGAGACTTCCTTTTAGCCTTGAGTTTGGCCACAAATGGATTTTGAGGTTTTGTCAAAACCTTTTAAGCAATTCCATTTGGCTTCTTCTCCACTTTTGCATTCTCAACACTTGGAGTTGCTACCATTGGTTCATTAGCTTTAACAAATTTCATCTCCTTGGACACGTTGGCACATGAACTACTCTCTCCGGAATATCCCAAGCCACTTTTGTCAGAAAAAGGATTTTGATGTGCAAGCACTTCGTCAAGTTTCTTGGAGGCAACATGCTCCACCTTGGCATTAGCTTGAATCACTTCAAGCTCAAGAAACTTGATCTTGAAGTAGGCCTCGGTTAGTTCTCCATTCAGCGCCTCAACTTGACACTTTGTTTCCTTGTACCTTACAAGTATGCTCTTGTAGTCTTGTTCAGCTCTTCATTTTTCTGATGGCTGCTTTAGCCACTCTAGCATACTCTCCGGTTTTCTCAAGAAGAGAATTATAAGATTCTTGCAATTCCTTGGTTCCTTCATCTTCATCATCGGATTCTTTCCCAATTCCCATAAACTCTACTTCGGTGTGCTCACCGAGTTCTTCCACTAGAAGGCTCAAATCTTCTGATGAGTCCACAGGTGCAATGGCCATAAATGCAGAGTAATTTCCTTCTCCGTCACAGCTTTCTTCCGAGTCAGAGTTTGACCATTTGAGTCACTGAGGGTAGTTGCAAAGACTTTACCCTTTGCCTTCAAATAAGTGGGGCATTCTTTCTTCACATGCCCATGCCCTTTGCACTCAAAGCACGTGACCATTTCAGACGGTGAGGAATCTCTTGAATCCTTCTTCTTGAAGTATTTCTTGTCCTTTTTGAACTTTGAAAATTTGCCCTTCTCAAAGGACTTTCCATCTCTCTTGAACTTTAGGAACTTACGGAAGTTCTTGGCAAGGTACGCCACATCCTTTTCAACCTCATTCTCATTCGAGGAGTCTTAAGCTTTCAATCTCTCATTGACCGTCTTGAGAGCAAGAGATTTGCTCTTCCTTTGAGATGGTAGAGATAGCTCATAGGTTTGAAGAGAATTGGTGAGTTCTTGAATTTTAATCTCATCAAGGTCTTTGCTCTCTTCAATGGCAGTGAACTTTGCACGGAAACTTTCCGACAAGGAACGTAGAATCTTCTTCACAATGTTGGAGTCCTCCGCCTTTTCTCCCAAGTTGAATTTCTCAATCACCACTTCATTTAGCTTCCCATAAAATGAGTCGAATGACTCGTCTTCAGCTCCTCAAAGCGTGTGGTAAGCATTTGCAACTTGGTGTCCTTCACCTTTTTGGTGCCTTCATAGGTCGTTTCCAAGATTTGCCATGCCTCCTTGGCAATTGTGACATGAGAGATCCTGTGAAATTCATTAGGGGAAACACCACAGAAAATAGCATTTAAAGCCTTGCTATTAGCATTAGCTGCCGCAAGAGCTGCCTTATCCCATGTGGATTTGGCAGCCTCCGGCCTAGTCCATCCTATCTTGACAATGTCCCAAACACTATCATCAATAGAACATAGGAATGCCCTCATACGGACTTTCCAAAAAGTATAATTACTCCCATCAAAGTATGGAGGAGCATTAAGCGATTGAGATCGGTCCATCTCAAACAGGGTCTAGGATCACACTTAGGTAACGAAACCTCAGCAAGTGTACCCGCTTTGATACCAATTGAAAGCTCGAATTTGTGTGAAAACACAAGAGCTGTTTAGACCCTCAAATTAAAATTACGGTTCGATTGATTTTACTCTAACTTAAACTAAGTGTGGAATAGAGTAAATGCGAGCGGATAAACAAAATAACTACTCTAAGCCATATTCATCAAATCACAGCAGTAAAATGAAAGCTAAAAGAGTAGGGAAGAAGAATGCAAACACAAGATAACACAAGATAACACGCTGATGTGTTATCGAAGAGGAAACCGAAAAACTCGGCGAAAAACCTCTTCGCCGCCCTCCAAGCGGTAAATCGATCCACTAGAAAATAAGTTGGAGTACATGAATAACAAAAGACACTCCAAGCCTAGTCTAACCCATGTACTCGAGCCCTCCAAGCTCCTGCTACCAACTGACTTAACGAAGTCTTGTCTTCTCTAGCTCTCCGAATCACACAATTCAGCCCGATTGCATCCACCAAACAAATAGCTTCTTCCAATGCTTCCTAGTAGTACCAAAACCTCACTTTACATTCAGGATGGGTGTGGTAAGTGTTTGAGCTATCAACCTCTCAAGGATTTGGAAATGGAGAGGTAGGAGTTGAGGAAAACCCCAATGGATTATGTAGAGAATTATGGGTATGACAATCTCTCACTCTCAAGGGTAATGGCTAGGGTTTTCTTTCTGAAAAACACTCATCTCAATATGTGGGTAATGTGGGTATATATAGTGTGGGTAGAGACCTGGTGTATCAGATATGACAAATTGGCAAAACAGAATGTTTAGCGAGTATCTCGCGGGAAGGCCTTACCCGCGAGACACTCGCGAAAACCAGCTGTCACCATCTGTCATGACTCTTCGCATTCCAGTCATGTGCTGAGCATAAGTTTCACTTCGCGGGAAGGCTTTTCGCGAGCTACCCGCAAAAACTTCTTCGGTCTTCAATTTGCCTTGAGTTTTCACACTCTCTCTCACACACAACCCTTACAATGAAATTCCACATAAAATACAGGGTACCAAATTAATTGTAAATCACAACTTTACAGATCAAAAGGTGTCGAGCCAGTTATTGAAATTTATTTATTCTCGATAAGTCGACAAGTATCGAGCCTGCAGATTCAACTTTTCTTGAATAGTTTCTTGAGCAGTCTTGTGTCTTTAATAATACCACTTGTTTATTCAACCAAGGTCTTCTTGAACAAACTAGAAACTAAGACTCAATTATATATAAAGTGCGTTTTGATCTCAGATATGCCAATATATAAAAATATGGGCCCTTCCAATTTTTTTTTTTTTTTAATGAAAATGTATTATTGAAAAAAAAAAGGATTACAAGTTTACAACTGGGTTGAAGTCTAAACCCATAGCATTTTTACAGATTACATCAACAAAGAATCAAAATTGCATACAATACAAACTACAAAGTCGTTCTACGAGGACGCAAGAGAGTGAGCTGCGACATTGGCTTCTCTATAGGCCAAATTGAAGGTAATTCAGTGGATATGGCATGCCAAATTTTTTATATCAGCCGACAGGCCTTGGATTTTCCTTGGTGGTCAGGGCGAGTTTCCTTAATTATCTTTATACTGTCTGGGAAGGACAAAATTTAGCTACAAAATTGGTTGTAACTTAAGGCTATAACCTTATTCAATATTTTTTTATTGGAGGTGAATTTTGACAAATCCACCATTAAATTACATATTCTTCTTATATCTTCCATATTTGCAAAATTTCAAGAAAATTAAAGATCAATAGTTATATCATCAATAAAATAATTAAATTGCAAGTTTTTGTAGTTTAAAATTATGGATAAAATATAAGCTTATAGATCATATAGCTAGTAAATAATATTTGATTGATACAAAATTTGACATATGTATTGAGAGCGTAATGAACTTGCAATTCAACGGTTAAATTTCAAAATATATAGTAATTTTTTATTTTATTTAGTAAGGTTGTAGCCTAAAACTATAACAAATTTTGTAACTAAACTTTGTCCACTTGAAAATTCCCTTCTATCTTCACATCTTACATTCTACGGTCGACAGCCAAACATACAAACCATCTCAATGCTTTAGCTTCAGCTTGGAAAAGGCTAACGGTGTTAATCTTTTACCAGTAGGCAAACACCAACGTCCATCTCCAATCTCTAAACAATCACACATGAAATATTGCTTTTAAGTTTTACCATAAATTTATTTCCACAATGTTTTTAGAACATGCAATTACAAAATCAATCGTATATAAAATTGAAAACATACAAGTTTTTGTTGACCCTATAATATTTGCCACATAAATTAAGACCGACCATTGGACAAGGCCACTTAAGCCATTGCCAATGGCCCACAATAAAAGAAAGTCCCAAAAATTTGAATTAATAATTAGTTTTTTTATTAAAAAAAAGTGAAGCCCCCAAAATTTTGAAATAATAGAAATCTAATAACTCAATTGAAATCCTAGACAGTTACACAAATAAAAAGAAAAAAAAAATGAGTGTTTTAAATCATCATCACTTTTCTATAATGACTTAAAATTTCAGTTTTTATAAGTTAGTCTCCCATATAGTAGAATATCAACATTATTCAAGGAAAATTAAAACTCATTCTTTTGGGAAATACAAAATTTTTTTGGTTAAATTTTATCATAAACCATGATATTTGATTCTCTATAAATTAATTTTGATTTGGCTAGTATTATTTATTAAGTTATGTATTGAATTAATATTTATTTTGGCAAGTTGATATTATTAGGTAATCATTTCATTAAATGAAGTTGTAGTAATGCCTTTGATAAATTAGATTATATTATTGTGCGCTTTAAAATTTATTTTATAAAAAATAAGTGATTCACACTCCATTTGTTTCGAAATAAAATATTTTCGAATGTAAAATATTTTACTGAAAATATTTTCATTTTACAATGTTTGGATGTTTACATGAAAATGGCAAGAAATCATTTTCAAGTGTTTGTTTCATGGTAAAATGAAAAATTTTTTCCTACTCTCACAGCCCATCAAATCCAAGCAACCACTACCAAATAAGCAAAAACCAATCCACTGCCAATTTATGACCACCCAAACCACCACCATATTGGCACAAACCCAACCACCATCACTCCACTGATCACTCAAATCCATAGATTGGAGAGCAAAAGAATAAAAAAGCTAGCCAACTAACCACCACAATCCACAACACAGCCACCACCACAATACAATCACCACCATAACAACCCACAAACCATATCAACTACACACTGCAAGCCACAACCCAGCCACTACCACAACCCACAACACATCCACCACAACAACCCACAAACCATTTTAGCTACCCACCACAACCACAACACAACCACTATAACAACCCACAAGCCATTTCAGCTACCCACCACAACCACAACCTAGCCACCACGACCCACAATCCATCCCAACCATCCACCACAACCCACAAAAGCAGCCACCCTTGACCCATAAACTATCCAAAACCCCACAGATTGGTAAACCCACTCGGCAGTAAAGGGAAAAAAATCAGAACTAAGAACTTGTGGATGAGCCGATGATAGTTGAGGTGGCCAAGAAATGGTGGAGCTGATGACAGTGATAGATGATAACAAAAAAGAAAAAGAAAAAAAAAAAAACTCAGGTAGATCTGGTGATAGTGGAACCAGTGATGGGTGGCGCCGGCAAAGAGAAGAATTGGTGATGGGTAGTGCCTAAAGTGGAGCAGGTGATGGGTGTGAGAGAAGGACCATGGTGGGCTGAGTTTTGGAGAGAATATTGAGAGAGTGTGAGAGTGAGAAAGAGGGGTAGAGTATGTGAAGAGGCAAAGTATCGGGACTGAGAGAGTACACAAAATGTAAAATGTTTTACCAATATTTTTAGTGTAAAATGTTTTATACAAAATTGTCTTGGTTGTTTTAGTTGACTGAAAACATTTTACTTTTGATCAAATATTTTACTTCAAAACAAACACTGTAAACTGTGAAAATATTTTATTTCGAAACAAATGGAACGTCAGTTTCATTTTTGAGTTGAGAAGATGCTGTTGAGGCCTTGTATTACCAGCAATGTTTTTATGGATGTATAGCTTTAGTAGCTACATTGGTGAATAATTATTATTAGATAGTTGAAATAATCTGGAGAATTGTTCATCCATTAGTTTATTTCTCACACTGTTATACTATTGGGCACTCCTCTACAGGTAACCCCAGGTCCTGAGCTTGGTATGAGTAGCTCATATGGTGAAATCCCTACCCCACATCTGTTCCTAAGGCTTATATCCGAGTTTCTCTTCTCAATCTCCTTTTCAATGCTTTTTATCTCCATTGAAAAACTATAGAATGCCTCGAGGATCTTAGGGTCTCCCGACCAGGTTGACAAATCTTTTCTCACTCCAAGGTATTCTTCGTCGGGCGAGTGTGAGGATATTATATCAATCACAGCCATATATTTTGTTATTTGACTCCAACTTGGCAGTGATGATAAAAAGTATCCCTGTGGATCCTTGACAAAATCCATGTACCCAGGATCATTTTCCTTTGGTATTAGTTGTCGCATAAGTGGTGGCCGGGTTGGCACATGACCACCATAAGGGTACTGCCCGAAGTTCAATGCTGCATGTTGAGCTGATGCAAGCCAGATTATGGTGGTGAGTATGGAGATAAGATCATCAGGAGAAGAGAGTTTGGGCCACCAACTAGCATGTCTCAGATCAGCATGGCCTACATTGATGGACTCATCATACCAAGCTTGGAGTTCTGTATCAGAACAGACTGCACTTGCGTCTTGGTAGTAGTAGTTCACATAACTCTGAACCAATTTCTGAATGGCAGACCATATGAGGAGTCCATCGGTTGCATAAGGATAGTTTTCAATTAGTAGTCTTATCCCATGAGCTTTAGTTGGGTCTGGTATTGCTACTCCTCTACATTGAAATGTAAGTATAGTCAAATTCTTTTGGCCATCCTCTTTGGTGAGAAGATTAAATTATATAGTTAAAGGAGTTAAAAGCATTTTTTTCCCAAACCTTCTAATGAGATCTGCGGGAAGGCCCTCTAGGTCAAACCGCCACCAATCCCTGTAGGCAGCACAACTAATCTGCATGCAGTATTTGCCGGGTGTGAATTCAGTCTCAATGATCCCTCCAGCATTGATGAGAGTTTCACGGGCCAATGCATTTATCTTCAATGTGTATCGCATGTGAGGATCCAAGAATTTGTATATGGGGTGCATTGCACTCAATTGCCGGTGAGCAGCTATTATAAACGGTTCCATGCATGCATGGGTGCGCAACCTGTTCAATCAATGTTTTTTACATCTTAATATAATCGAAGCCCAATATATGGTTGTCTAAAGTTGAAGGCTTATTGGAGCCAACTCTAGTCAATTTAGGGTTTTAGGATAAATCTTGGACTAAGACTAAATTTGATTTTGTCTCATATATACAAAATAGGGGGACAGTTTTAGCATACCAATGATGAACAAGTTGATGAACGCCAGAGTCGTTGGAGCAAACATGGGCTTTACCAAGCTGCCAAAGCCAGTTTGTGGTAGCATCAATAGGTGGGGTGAGAACTTGATTCGAAGGGGAATTTGGATCCATTGGTGGAAGACTGAGCTCAATAGCAATGGGCTTCAATGTTTCCATTGGGGTCAACAAGAAGATTGTTCGAGTTGCATAGGCTTTTCGGTCTTCAAGACTATTTATTTGGTTGAGAAATGGGAGGTATATGTCATGATAGTCTAGTATGAACAACTTATTCTCTTCTATTGCCTGAGAAATATATGAAAAAGAAATTAATTAGATATGAAAATATATAAACTTCTCTTTACTAACTTGGGGTGTGTCTAAAGGGCTCTTCTTTAGAAGGGTTCTGCAGGTTTAAAGTAAATTATATTAGATTCAGGAGCTTCATTACTTGTTGCACAGACATCCCATCTAGGTGGCCTTTAATATGTTTTTCTTTGAGTGCTGATTCTTGTGGGCCGTAGATAGAGAGATCCAATTTGCTTACAGGTGGAAACTCCTATTCAAAGAAACATGATTTTTAATAATAATAATAATAATAATAATAATAATCATTCACTTGATAGTTTTATTTATTTATTTATAGGAATTCACTTGTTTGGTTGTGTTTATGGTTTATCATTTGTATTTATTCAGGAGAAAGTTAATATTTTCAATGACAAAAACCTGTACTTTTTTCCTTTAAAAAAAAGTGATATTATGTTGTAGTTGTAATTACCTTAATCCTTTCTATGCTTAAAGGGTTTATGCCTGCAAGTGCTTGACGGCTAAATTGATCATCTCGTAACCAGCATGATGTATCTCCTGAAACAAGAGGTAGGTTCTTAGATAAAATATCAGTTGAAATGCATATTGAACTGTGCTAATAGTTTTGAATAAATTAGAAACATCAATTATAGCAAGAGCTGTGGAGAATTGGGAAAGATGTATATATCCATTCACATGACCGCCTCCCACGACATTTATCCCATCAGTGCTTGGTGATTTTGTTGCAGCAAGAAATCAAGGTTTACTTCAATTTATGTTGAGGTTTGTAAGGATGCTGATTTATGGAATATATATATTTATATATATATATATATATATATATATATTTATTGCTGAATTGAAAGAGTTGCTGTGTGCATGTGTTCATGGAGTATCCAACAAAAAAATAATTATTTTTTAATGGGACATAGCATGACACGTGTGAGACACAATCAAGAAGGGAAAATAAAATACCCAATCACATGCTACAATCTTACGTTGTAGAATAGGATTGGCTATTTGTCAATATGAATTTATTACTTTTTTTTTTTTCATTATTCACAGTTTACAACATTGGTAGTTGTGATATTTTTTTTTTTTTGGGGGGTCTTAAAATTTTTGAAGGAGAAGACGTTGGTGAATGCATGGCTTGGTAGACTGTAAATTGGCAAACTAAGTATCCGATTGGCTAGAATCTTCTAGTTCTTTTTTTTTTTTTTTTTTTTTTGGTCTCACTTTTTAGTGTTTATCAAATATGTAACATTTTTTTTTTTTTTTAAAACGAGCTAACTTCCATCTTTTTATCTCGTCTTTAACAAGTAAACTACCGGAAGTTATGAAATGTCAAACTCAGCCTAAAAGCTTCCAAAAAAGAAGAAGAAGTTTTTATCATTTCCTCACTCTGAAACAGCTTATTAGTCATTAGTAAATTATGTTTGCGGGTTATAATTAGCTCAACTAATAACATCTCTTGTCATCAAGCAAGAGATCTAAGGTTCAAACCTTACCTCATACATAAAAAATCAATTAGTGCTTTGATTTGATAATAAAAAGTAATTATCATAAAGTGCACAATATAGATTGAAATTATATATATATATATAGGCTAAATTTAGAGAAAATCCAACTAGATTCTACAATTGAAGTCCAATTTTGCGTCATGTGTTCTAAATTATTTATTTTTAGAGAGAGTTTTATTTTTTAATTTTGAAGTCATATGTGCAATCACATCATAAATATCCATTCAAATGAGTTATTGCATATAAAAACCAAAGAGTATAGAATTAATGAACATAAAAATAAACAAAAAATTTACATTTTCTACCTAATAATATTCTTACAAGACTTTTTAAAGAGTTAAAAAAAATATAAGAATGAATATTAATAATATTTAAATTATACATATAAGAATTATACTATCTTCGAAGTTTATCCATACATATGCATGGGGTTACAAGCTAGTTTATATATATATATATATATATTAATAGGTAAAACTCAGAGAAGGTTCAATTAAAATTTGAAATTAAAATCCAATTTTGCGCCATGTGTCTAAATTTTGTGGAGACCATACCATAATTATCCACATAAGTTTTTTAATCTTTGTGCTAAGTGAGTTAATGAGTGCAAAATACTAAGAATCTAATATTATGAACTATAAAATTTAAAAAAAAAAATCACATATACTTAATAAAAATTACCACACGTTCTATCGTATTAAAAATAATAAAAAAATTATCATAAGTAGTATTAAATTTATGTAAGAATTTTAATATGTGACCAATTACGTTTAATTAAAAAAATTAATTTGACTAATTATTTATATTTTTATAAATTTTTTTTTTAATTTTAAATACATCCATGCGTTTGCATGAGTTACATGCTAGTATATATTAATAAGATCTGCATTCCCAGAAATTCAAACCCAAGCCGATCCACTACCACACAAACAACCAAAACGCTACAATAGCAGACCTCTTCAGTCATCAGTACCCTTTGGGGGTGAGCTAATGGAAGCACTTGAACCTTTTATGAAAAGTACTTCCTCAACACCCACAACAAGCTCTCCCTCTGAAACGCAGTCTCCATTTCTTTCTTCTTCTTCTTCTTCTTCTTCTTCTTCTTCTTCAACACCTTCTCTTTCTTCTCCTTCTTACAACTACAACAACTATCTTTCTTTTTCTCCCTCAGTCCCAACCCAAACCCAGCCCTCTTTTTCATGCTCAGATGGTTGCTCCACCTCGATGACCCACATGTTTTCAGACGGGTTCTCAACTCAAAACCTTATAGGTTTCGAGCAACCGGGTTCAATTGGGCTAAACCAACTAACCCCATCTCAGATCCAAACCCAGATCCACCTCCAAAACCAACACTTTTACCCACAAAATCAACAGCCACAACATGGTTCTTGTTCTTCAAATACCCTCAGCTTTTTGAGTCTCAAACCTATCCCAATGAAGCAAGCGGGTTCCCCTCCAAAATCAACAAAGCTTTACAGAGGGGCTAGGCAGCGACATTGGGGCAAATGGGTTGCTGAGATTCGGCTCCCAAGGAACCGAACTCAACTTTGGCTAAGCTTGGCTAACGTGCCGGCGGTGGACGCTAAGCTCCAAGCCATTTGTGAAAGCTTGGCTAACGCGCCGCCGAAGACAGAGAAGCAGAGTAAGAAGTCGAAGAAAGCCAAAGCTGAGCTGAAGAAGAAGAAGAAACAAGAGGAGGAAGTGGTGGTAGAGTCACCATGGTTTTCTTTTTCATCTTCTTCATGCTTGACCAGATCCCCTTTCTCCACCTTCTGTTCTTGTTCTTATGTTCTGGTGTGTTCTTATTTTTTTTAAATTTTTAACTCATATTTTTTTCTTTGGTTAAAATTGAGAAATAAATATTTTAAATTATAACCTGATGTGGCGTGCTACAGTAAATTTTTAATAATATTTTAATCTCTCCGTTAGTCACTTCCGTTATTTCTATCTGTTGACTGATGGAAAGGACTAAAATAACACGCATTAATTGATTTAGGGACTAAAAGTGGTGAAATGAAAATGTAGGGACCAAAATGGAAAAAAGTCAAAATGTAGGGACTAAAAGTGCATTTACGCCTAATGTTATTCAATATATCCATATGGTTTTGCTGTTGAAATATGGTTAAAGAGTAGTTTTCGGTGTAGTTGGAACATGGTTTTTCAAATATATATATGCTAAAGAGATTCTCCTGATGTAAGAACCTCATTTCTGAGCATCCACAGAGAGCACAAAGGATGCCTGTTTCCTTTCATAATGATGGGATGGAGGCTGGAGGGTGAGGTTGTAGGGTACATATATAACCCAAAGAAAAGAAAAAGAAAAGAAAACAAAGGATGACTGTTGAAGTTGATTAGAGATGATGTTTTAGCTTGAGTTAGAGGTTGTAAGAAAGTCCTGAATTTCAATTAAAACCTTTATTGTAGGTGGAGATTTTCATTCTCTGTTCTTAGGTCGAGATTTTCGTTGTTTGTTTGCTTTCTCTAGTGATATGACTGGATATGTAGTTAGCATTCAATACTACTTTTGTTTGTCATTTACAAAAAATAAGATTCATCTTATAGGTGAATTTGATGTCATCAATTGCATGGATTTTTTGAATTTTCTAATTAGAAAAAATATCAGTAATTTGGTTTTATGGCGCATTTAGTCATGCTTTTCTAGTAAATGCACCAGTACACTCACCCAACATATGATAACAAGGTACACAAAAACAAATCTCTACTTCCTGTCTTCTATACACAAAAGAAAGTGCTTAGACATTAATAGCTTTACTAAGAACTCAATTCCCACTAAAATACATAAAATAAAGTGGATTGACATTATATCCTCTAGAGAGCCAGACAACTAAACTTTGTGTCAAAGAATTAACATTAACCAAAAACAAAAATCAATAGAAACCACAGAACAGTAAGAAAGCTAAAAATGGGCACTTGTTACAGTGACTATATCAAATCTTTCATTATCTCATTGTTCACCAATGACAATGACACAAAAAATAACCCAAATGTATGGATTACATAAAACATAAAATTGTAAATGCCTAGTAAAAATCGATAATGAAAAAAAAAAAAAACCCAAATGTATGGATTACATGTAACATAATTTTGTTTGCCTAGTACAAAAAGCCTGCACAACCCAACCCAACACAAACTAATTCTATTTTCTCAAACCCAAGGTTTTTCTTCTTCTTAGCTTGCACCCTTTGAATGGCTTTTTCCAAAGTTGGCACCACCACACGCTCACTGTTAGCACCACCACCATATATTGTTAATGTAGCAGTTGAAGTTCTTAAACCAGTAGAACAAACAGTCCTTGCACCTGCAGATCTTGAATCTTCGGCACTTGAAGCCGTAGCTCTTACACCTCTGGCACTTGCAACAGCAACGAGAGAGTGCGAGGTTTCCAATTTGGGATGGTGTCACGGTGGTGGAGGGATGGTGGAGTGGTGGTGGAGCAAAAGCAATTTTTGAATTGGGGATTTAGAGTTTATAAGAATTTCAATTTAGGGAGAGGCACGCATGCGAGAGAGATGTAGAAAATTTGGCTTTTGTTTTAATTGATTTTGAAGAAGGGTATTTCAGTCTTTTAAGTGTGTTCCACCTAAGCAAGAATCATGTGCTTGTCACGTGTAGTATGATTTCGTTAAACATAACCACAAAAGTAACACCGGGGTGCAAAGTGTGACAGTTTAGTATGCGAATTATGCATTAGAATAGTTTAGGGTGCAAAGTGTAATTTGGTGCATAGTTTATGATGGTAAAAAGTGTAATTTCCCCTATAAAATTATTTTTATATTTATGTTTATATTTACATTTATGTTTATGTGTTTTTTCATAATTATATTGTTTTGCACCCTTATATATACATACACACACTAAAGCATGCTTGATTATATTATATTCCACTATATAAAAATGAAGAGTTGGATTTGGTATTTGCTTGTGGTGTGATAAAAAAAATTAAACATGTAAACGGCATGAGTATAAAAGAAATGATTATGATGGGTTTGTTTGTTATATATACGGGATGCATGTACCTTTTTATCTTTAAAAGTTATATGTGCTTAATAAATTACCTTTAAAATATATATATATATTTATCTTACATTTTGAGTTCTTGAAAAAAGTATTTATTTTTTGTTTTTTAATCTTGATAATAGAAAAGTTTTAATTCTAAAGTGTATATATGTATTAACATACAAGTTTACCATTTTGGCCAATTAAATATTAAATTTAGTTCAATTATTTGTGTGTACCATCAATTATAAATTTGACCTGTAAACATATTATTTATGTTATTCAATGCTTCTTTGCTTCAAGAGTTACTACCTAGAAAAATTATCCAAACTATAATTGGTAAAGAATGTGAAGTCTTGGGAACCTTCATACATTTTTCTTTTTCTTTTAAATCTCAAAAACATTTATGATTGATTTTATACTAAATTTTGCAATTTTTTATATATATACAAGATCAAAGAGTCAATTAAAATATTATCTTCCCTTTTTGTTTTGAAATATAGTTTTGACAATATTCATCATTGAAAATTCTATAAATAAAAATTAGAAGACTTAATATGATATATCATCTAATGGTCATAAATTCCTTTTAGCTTAATCTAACTTTTTATTAAAACATTTGTTTATACATATGCAATATTTCCATATACAATTCGTCACTTGTTTTATAAGTTTTTGATCATTGGGCCTTTTTGCAATAGGTCAATGTATATTATACAAGTTAATTTATAATTGCACTCAAATGAGAAAAAGTATCCTCAATCAGGGTATAAAGAAGTTTTACAAGTTATCTATTGGATCGGATTGCATCTATAGCATGCTTCAGATAAAGTTTTCATTTACAAAGAAATCTTTACTTAGATCAAATGTTATGAAATACGTTCTCACAGGAATCAGTATCCGGTTAAAAAGGGTGTGAATGCCTAAAGACGCTCAAATAGGCAAAAAAAAGTGTTTGCTTTTGAAATTCCACAACAATGCTAATTGTTGTTTAACATAAGAAGTCATGCCTAATATATGTTTGACATGAATGCCCAAATAGACTCAAATGGGCAAAAGCAAGTGTTTGCTTTTGAAATTCCACAACAATGTTAATTATTGTCTTATATAAGTGCATCTTGACATATGTATAGCATGAGAAGTCATGCCTAATGGAACAACTTAGAACAAACCAATGGAAAACACATTATAAATTTTTGATATATTAGTTGATGTAAAGAATGTCTAGGAAACAATTAATTGGTGTGTGTGTACATACAAATTTGAGGTATAATGTTTTATGCAAAGAATGTCTAAAAACAATAAATTGGTGTGTATGTAAATATATATAAAAATTATTTTTATGTTTATGTTTACATATATTTACGTTTATGTGTTTATTCATAATTATATTGTTTTGTGCCTTTATATATACATACACACAACAAGGCACAAATGGTTTTCTTATATTACTCTATATAAAAAAGAAAAGTTGGACTTGTATTTGTTTGTGGTGTGATAAAACAACATTAAATGTGTAAATGATATGAGTATATAAAAAGTGTTCGGGATGGGTTTGTTTGTTGTGTATATAAGATGTATTTACCTTTTTATCCTTATAAGTCATAAAGGCTCAATGTGGGGGGTTTGTTTGGTCTTTTTGGCACAACTTGAATTTTAGGCAGAAAATCCCAATTGAGCGAAAAATCCCAGTTGAGTTGATGGAAATCAATTTTCAGTTTGCTTGCTCTAAACTGCTTCCACAGTGATATAGAATATAGAGAGGACGAAAGGAGACCAATGGCTAAAAATTAATGGCCTGTTTGGATAGAAGGGAGAAGGAGGAGGAGTGGAGAGGAGTAGAGTAGAGTTAGCTAAAAATAAGCTAATTTTGTGCTAAATTTACTCTACTCTACTCCTCTTCCCTCCCCCTTAATCCAAATGGACCATTAAGGATTTGGTTGGATTTATTATATGAGCGATTGTGAGAAGGGATTTAAATACAAAGAATTTAGAAGTTCTGGAGTTGGTGCGGGGCCGCATCAATAAGTTTATCTTCTGAGTAGAGTCTTAGAGTCATAAGTATGAGCTCTATTGTAAAACTTTTCTTTATATAGTGAATTTCCTAGTTGGAGTAGAGGTACCTTTGAATTGTTTTTTCCCTTGAGATTGGTTCTTCATTGGTTTTTTACTTCATCAATTTTTTATTTTATTTTTTCTTTCCAGATATGATCATTTAATCACCAAAAATATGTGTGTGTAGGGGAGGGGAGAAGGGGCTTGTTTTATGATTATTGTGTAAGTTTTATTGTGAAATTTCTTCTACATTAATATTAGTTTTTTTTATTTTTTTTATTTATTTTTAACACAATTAGAATAAAATCTTCCTTTAAAATGACATTATTAGAAAATGCGGGAAAAAATATTGAAAATCCCGTGTATATGCCAAAGTGGTGAATTAACTATTGGCAAGCACATGGTACTTCAACAGATATTTCGATATGAGCAGATAATAATCTTATAGGATACAATACTACCTAAAAGATTTAAGGGACTATTAGATGATTAGATCAGTGATTTTTGTAATCCAATAAAAGATTATAGTAGGCTAAAGTTGAATGGTCATAAAATATTTTTTTTCCCCTTTTTGTAATCCAATAAAATATTTGAAATGAAACCTATAATGTCCGCTTGACCATGCAAACGCAGAACAAATTAGAGTTGAAACTATGTCAACTGTTTTCGAATTAATTGTTCACCTATATGGTTGTTGAAGCATGAAGAAAGTGGGTTTTATATTTGCTGATTCTTGTGTGTGCCATGAACCTTTGGGAATAAAGACTCGATTGGCTTGATCTCAACGACTGGTTTAATGGACATTAAAAGACCTTTTAGTGTTACAACCTTCACTACATCATGGACTTCTCAAATCTCAACACCAAAATCATCCTCATAGTGATGATTGGAACCTACTTAGTTGGAAAACTAACCACTTCAAATTTAATATACATATTGCATGTGTATATGCATAGATTGGCTGGCATACAAATCCTGTTGGTTTCAGGTATAAGATGGTTTCTCTTGTTGCTGAAATATTCTCAGTCCAGCTCATCAAGTAGCAAGCAATCTTGCTACTGATCTTCCATGATACTAATGTTCAATGGGATTTTGCATTAATTGCCAACAAAGATTTAGTAGCAATATTTATCTCACGCATTGGATATATGCATCTTCCCTCTCCTAACGTATAGGCTCCACAGCTGTGTTTGACCCATGTGCTGTAAAAGGAAGGAGGCATATATCAGATGCATGAAATACCTTCTCTCCTTGTAGACGCTTGTTCTTCAATGAGAAACACGTATGCGATGTGATGGTTGGAGGAACTAATTCTTTTTTGCTGCCATTTCTATTCTCTCCCATTTTTCTCTCCTCTTGATCTCTTCTTGGCGAGCTCTGTATTCTCTGAGGTCAATTTCCTGGAGGCATTTGGAGTACAAAGCTGAATCCAAATCTTCCAGCATTTCCTTTATAATTTCTGTAAATTGCCGAACGCTCTTACTCCAATGCCATTTGAGATTTCTCTCCACACCTTCAATGACAATCGGAAATACTTCTTCTATTTCCAGTGTTGCCATCTTCACAAAGTGTTCATTGTTCCATACATGTAGTGCACGCTCAGCAACCTGAATCCAAAATTATAGGACACATAAGTTCATCAGGGAAATAGGAGAGGGATGTGTAGAACCAAAAATAAAAGCTAATTGACTTTCATAGCAATATTAAGCAGCAGCTAGTCCCATAAATGTACTTTTTCACCCATGAGGCTCAGGATGTTAGTCTCAAAGATTTGATCAACATTCCCATATGATAGCAGAGTCAAAGATTTATCAACATTCCCGTGTGACGGATGGGAGAAAAAAAAAGTAACTGAAAATAAAATACTTGGAATGGCAACTCTGGTTTTAGTAGTTAATTCCAAATGATCTTTTCTTTGGTACAATTAATTTGCAAATAAAATGGAATGCATGAGAGATGAAACAAAGTTTGTAGGACTCTATTCTAAAATTCATTAAAACTAAAGATCCTAGAACTCAATAAAGGATAGACCTTAAACAGAATTTACCAAGAGTTTCAATTTGAGAAAAAGTATCATTGAGCTTACCTGTGAGTTCCAACTGTTCGAACACTTCGTAATCTGGGTACATAGAGGAAGTGCTAACTTTCTGTACTGATCAGGATCTATATTCTCCACCAGCTCTTCCAATTCCTCTAATAGCAAAATCTCCTTCTGACAATTAGTGACGGGCCAATACCTCAAAATTCCTCTAAAAACAACCCCTCCAAGCACAGGCTCCTTCTGCACAAACTGAGAAACACAGTAAGCCAGCTGCCTATGGTAAGTATGCATCCCCTTGGTCTTGTGCAAAGGAATTAGCACTCTCATTAAAAACAACTTATGATCTTCTTTGAGTGGAACTGTAAAACCATTGATGAGAGTTCCCCATATCTCTAGAAGATCTCCGATGCCACTATGCCTCTCCTTTTCAAATATGTAGTGCAAGAACACATCATTCATTGATTTCTGCATGAATGAACGATAGAATGTGAACCTTGAATATATCCGGTGGTACACATTCTTCAAGCTCTCACGCTCCCTTGGGTCTTCGGATCGGAAAAGAGAGAGGAGATTGAGAAGGAAAGGATGATTGACATAGTTTCGAAGTGTCTCAGGATCCATGTTGATAACTAATCTTAATAGGATATCATAAACAATTTGGAGATGTGACCATGTTGGTGGAAAAGAAGAAATGGAGTCTTCATCATCAATCAAGTCTGAGCTGATGCTGGGGTTGGAAGGTGGAGGGAGTGGCCGGAACAGGTTGGTCGATAGCATGGACATGAGAGGCGCTAAAATTTGATCTTGGAGTTTTTTTGAGGATTTTAAGATGGAGAGGAGCTGAGTGAGCTTGACTCGCTTGAGATCTTGCTTTGAAGGGGATTCCAAAGGGTCAGTGAAGGTGAAGATGAAGGTGCAGTGAGAGATAATAGAAAGAATGTCTTCATTTATAGAATTAGAAAAGGATAGCCTGCTAGTGATGCTGCCATGCTTAATTCTATTCATATTATAGGATTCCAGATTAAAGAGGTCCTGCAGGGTTTTTCTTTGAGCCCCCATTTTTTCAATTGGTGGTAAGTTGAACGCAAACCTAATGGGTCATGAATTCATGATGTCGCCCTCCACCTAGAAATTTCAAGAGAAGGAAGTGCCAGTTGAGCTTGATCTCATTGGCGAGCACCCATTTTTTTCTTTGACTCCATCCATTAGCTTCCTCTTTATCTACCCTCTCTAGTTTCCTCCATCAGAGATGGTTGCTTAGAAATGTTTGATTATATCTTTTCTAGGGGCCCCAAAGGAAATTTTAGGTATTTCCTACCGATCACTGTTTTTTGTTGGGTTCTGAAAGAAAGGCCAAAAGGACAGCTGATGTTTTATAGACAAGAAAAGTTGTAATATCCGACCCACAATGGACTATGGAATTTTCATAGCAATGTGACAAGGAAAGTGACAAAAGTCCTTGTGGATCTTCTATGTTGCTGTTCCTCATGTGGGTGAATGCCACGTGGGGTTTTCTAGTTATTGTAAGTTGGTGGCCATGAATAACAGCTTGTGTCACCTCATAACAGCATATTAGCCAAAGGTACAAGACAACACCGCATACATGTGCCTTGCCAACCTTCCTATCTGAAGGTTTTGAATCAAAGGGTCCACATCTATGAAAGGAAGGGCTTTAAGAAAATACAAGAAGTTGGCTTTCTAACGGATTGTTTGGAGCTATTGTAATTAAAACTACCAAGTGTAGCAGATCAAAGTGGGATGAAATAGATTTAACAAAAAATATGCAGACTGCCCCAGAGGCTCAGACATACAACAAAGTTGTAAAAAAGTTAATAATGACCGCTAGATTCTTGAAGAGACAAATTACCAACCTCTAATAAAAAGAGGATGGTGACCAACAATAAGTAAGAGGGAGAGAGAGTTAGAGAGAGAAGAGAATGGTGGTTGGAAAAGAAGAGTACAATGAAAAAGGATATCCATCTATCTCTTTTTTTCAAACTCCTATTATGAGAATTAAACTGAATCTATGGATAAAAAAAAAATCTGATTTGATGTTGCAAACCAATAGTAGAAATCTGAAATCCACTATGTTTATTCATCACATCCTTCACTAGCACACTGGATCAATTGTAAAACAAAAGTAGCAAAACATGAATTTACACACAAACACAGACACGCATATACACACGTATAAGCATAATTTAACAAAGGAACAATGGCTCTTAGCACAGTGGTTAGTTCTATAAAACGGTTGAACCTGCTTGACACTTGCAATTTTGAATGATCAAATGTGAAGATTTTTTTTTTTTTGCTGAACAATTTTAGTACGAAGCACCAAGGCCTAAAGATTTGTCGTAATGGAAAGTTACACAATGTTGTCTTATAGAAATTAAGATAAAAGGGATTCATAATATTAAAAAAATAAATAAAAATCAGGAAAAAAATCTCTAAGATAAGGGAAACATAGTAATTAGAACTAGAAGCAAATCTAATACAACAACATGCCTAGTAATTAGCATCAAATAAGAACTATTTAATTGGGATATACATTTAGTTTTAACTCAAATTCAAATGTCTCTCTGACATCCTGGCAATATGCAGATCTTATAAACCAAAGGCTGGGAATTTTTAAAAGAAGGAATAAGTAAAAAGTATACAGGTTAAAATTAATACACCAACTTTTTAAAATAAGGTTATCAAAAAAAAAAAAAAAAAAAAAAACTTTTAAATACATTCTACAGGGCATATAAACAAGACACATGCCAACCCAAATCCAGCTTCATATAGACCACCTGTAGGTTTTCTATTTTTGACATTTTTAGTCATTACACAAGAATTTGAGGAGTATTTTTTATTTTTTATTTGGAACACTTGGTTGGCTTAAATGCTCAATCTTATTCTTTTAATTTGCGCAAACATAATTCATAGAGAGAGTTGAACATAAGTACCCATTGAAAATAAGAAAAGATAAAGAAAAATGTGATGATATCGAAGAGAAAGTTATAGGAAGTTGGTGTTATGGAAAAGAGTGGAAATGAAATTTAACTTATGGATAATCTAATAGAAGTCCAGTAAATTAGCCTTTCTAAGGCCTCTCATGGTCAACACAAGTTCATTATTAGCCTTTCCAATTAACAGAACTTGGACACCTATGTGATTTGAGCAATCTCTGGTGACATTGCATGCCAATCAATCCTTATACCTATATCTAAAAACTTATACCTAACTCTATACATTACAAGTAGCTTTTCACCAAATATTCTTTGCGAACTTAAGATGTCTAGAAACATGGTACAGCACAGAAGTCTAAGTTACCACAAAATAAAAAAATGTTGCTACCATTCATTCTTCATTACATTGATGATGAGCATTAAGGATATCTGGAAGGTCAGAACTCATGGAAAACCTGAACCATCTCTTTCTCTTGGTGTATTGGAGACAAGGCTGCATAACCATCCCAATCATCACAGCCAATAAGCTGATAGCCATGACCTTGAGAGAAGCAAGAGCTAAAACCACAAAAATTAACAGGGTTGGAGGAATGCAGATCAAAATAGCTCCACATGTACCAACAGGTATCTTATAAGGCCGAGATGCTGCCGGATATTTCATCCTTAATTTCACAAATGCTATAAACTCCATAATCATTCCAAAACAGTACAAAAAGTTCTCTGCAGCTACAATCTCTTGAAAGCTCAACCAAGAGAGTAAAATTACACCGGATGCAGAAAATAAAATTCCAGTGAGAGGAGTCCCATAGCAAGACCTCTTGCTAAAGACAGAAGGTAGCATCTCACGCTCTGCCATCCCCAGAAGTTGAAAGGAATCGCTACTCATCTCGGCCACAAACATCCCCATGTTTGACAAGGCAGAAGCTGCTTGGATCCAACTTCTCAACCATACACCTCCCAATACTTTAGCAATATCTGAGAAGTACCCATCAGACCACAACTCACGATGAAGTGGAATGGCTCCTGTGCCAATTAAAAGAGGCAGGAAGTACCCAAAAACAACCAATAGAAGAGCATAAAACAGGGACTTTGGGAGAGTCTCACTTGGGTTGTCCACCTCTCCGGCAAGAGTACTAATTGAGTCCCAGTAGTTCAGATTCCAGAAGAGAGTATTCAAATACAAACCCCAATCTACATTTCCTAGATCAACCACAAACCACCTTGAAGGCTTTAAGTCTGGAAATGCAACAATTCCCATAAACAAGAAAGGAAGAAGTGAAAACACTCCAAGCAATATAGCAAACCATCCCACAATGGTTAAACCTCTATAGTTCATATAAGTAAGAACCACTGTCAAAGCCAGCACTGCTATTATCCTAGGAATACCACCTCCTAAAGCTGGGATAGCTGATTTCAGATAGTCAAGAAACAAAACCGGGTATAGAGCATTATCAATAACCCCACTAAGCCATTTCATCCAACCTTGTTGAAACCCCCAGAAATATATTAATAGAAAAAACTGAGAGAAAATCCAATTAGATTTCAAATTAGAATTCAATTAGAGTCTAATTTTACATCATGTGTCCTATCTAATCTAAGTTTTTAAATTTTTATGCAAAGTAAGTTAATTCAGTGTAAAATTGAATTTCAATTAGAGTTTAATTTTGCACCACGTGTCTCATTTAATCTAAAATTTTTAATTTTTGTTCCAAATGAGTTAATTTATTGTAGAAAACAAGGAGTCCAATCTATATATTTATATAATAATAGGTGAAACTGAGAGAAACTCAAATTAGAATTCCAAATTAGAGTTCCAATTTCGCATCATGTGTCCAAAATTATTTATTCTTAAAGAGTTTTATTTAGAATAAAATGTGGGACTACATCATAAATATTTATCCAAGTGAGTTATTAAGTATAAAAACCAAAGAGTTTAGAATAAATGAATTGTAAAAAAAAAAGAAAAGTGCTTCACAATAATTTAAAAAAAAAAAAACATGGACAATTTACATTTTATACCTAATAATATCCTTACAAATTTTTTTAAAGAGTTAACAAAATATAAAATGACTATCAATAATATATATATATATATATATATATAGGAATTATATTATGTATCTTATTGTATATCTTTAAGTGTATCCATGCATATGCATGGGGTTGCAAGCTAATATAAATAAACCATAAAAAACCTAATCATATATCTAACTTTATATATAAAATTAGGGGAAGAGAAAATTTGAATGAATTTATATTTATGAGTTTTATTTATTTATTCATTTATTTTTTGTATAACTAAAAACAATTCAAATTTATAAATCATTTATGTAATATACCATGATTGTGAACGGTCCATTACTAACAAGGTAACACACACACATACACACACACGCACACACACACACACACACACACACATATATATATATATAAATTGCTTTATTAAACCAAAGTTTAGTGAAAATTCAATTAGAATCAAAATTGGATCTTGCTTTTTTTAGCTTTCCACACAAATTAAATTTTTTATATTTTTGCTGTTATTGTTTCTCTAAACTAATGAGCATATTTTTTATACTGTTCTATTCAGATATTTTGTATGCGAAAATATTGAACGTAACAAACTGTAATTGAGCTGAACGATCTAATGCACCTATTCCCATTTAATTTAGGGGATACTGTTTGACCAATTTATTATTTTATTTTGTGTTGTATTTAGTAGAATTTCACAGAAAATAATTATGAATTGATATTGTATATGTAGTATTCAATAATGATTTTCAAAATTATATACGTAATAGCAATATAATGAGAAACTTGGCGTAACTAATATTATGAAAATTGCAAGAAAAAACTATTTTAGTACCTCCAAATGTTCTAATCTAACTATGTCCTATATGTTTAATAACCCAAACTAATGTTAATAGCACCACTACAATTCATCATTTTCGTGCGTAAGCACGAGTTACATACTAGTTGAGTGTAAAAATCGAAGAATTTAAATCGAATTAGATTCTAAATTGAATTTAATAGGTGTCCAATTTTTCGTTATGTGTCCATCTAAGTTTTTAATTTTTGTGGCAAGTAAATTATTGAGTACAAAAACCAAAGAGTCTAAAACTAATTAAATTTTAATTATAAATATATATATATATATATAATGAGAAACCATTACATATTTTAGAAATGTATGGTTTAAAAAAAGTGTAAGCTAATATTATGTATAATTTAAATCGTATAATTGTGATTATTTTTAATTATACCCGTGCATATGCACGAGGCTACACATTAATTGTTATAAAGTATTAAATTACTTTCAATATTATAATTATTAATAGTCCTTGTTAAAACCATAATAAGTTATTGTTAAAATTATTATTTAGTATTAAAAAAAAAACTATTAGATAGCCACAATATTTAGTTATATAGTTTTATTGGATCAGTTTATTATAAATACATACATACATATATATATATAATATCATTTTAATGAATTTTTTTTTCCCTTTCTTAGTTTGATGTTGATCAATTCTCAAAAAAATAAAAAGTTTGATGTTGATTATAGTGTATTCAAATGTCTGTTTGCACTTTAAACATCATTTTGAGGGCACCATTGTACTCCTTTATTATTTATTATTACTTTTTAATTACCTTTAATTTCAATATATATATATATATACATATTTTTTTTTTGGGTGATAAATGAACTTAAATTTTACCCAAATTTATTTAATATACTTGAAAATAAGTATAATTAGTTTCCATGTTTCAATGATGTTATGCTTTAGTTTTTCAAGAATTGTCACATAACCGCTATGTTGTGTCCGACTGTTCGTGCTTCTTAGGAGAAGGAAGGTATTTGGTGACTATATGTCAATGTAAAAATTATCGAGTAACTAGTAGCAAATAATTTCATACTAATTGGGTAATTTTTCGAAGAAAAAATGTAAAAAATAATTTGTCTCATCAATAGGAGGCTTAGAGTACCGTTTTCTAGAAGGACCATTTCCCAAAAAAATTGCTGTCCCACAAATTTTATGCGTAAAATCTCTCTCATTAGAAAAGTCTTATTGACCTCATATTACTATGTTATGCCAGAAAGAATATAGTTAAAATGATGCTTACTAGAGATTATCTTTGGAGGGTCAAACTTGAAGATTTCTTCTACAGACTCCTGCACCTTGTGTATCATCTTAGGTAATGAATACTTCATATGAATCCCATCTGGAGACTTCATTCCGAGAAGAGTTCTCTCATTGTAGAGGCTATCAAGGTCAGAAAAACCTTTAAAAACAGTTAAGGAAGGGATTATATTCCGGAGTATTCCCTTTAACTTCCCTAGATTGAAAGCATCACTTTTGCCCTTCTCTAGTGCTTCATCTCTTGGCACATATATTGGCATGAAGGAATGTGACCGTGACTCCACGTCCATATCTATTCCAATTATAAAAAACATGAACACATTATTTGATATTTCAAAAATTATGCAAAGAGCATTATAACTCAGTGATATTTTCTAGTTTTTCCAATAAAATAATATTTGATATGAGTTTAGCACTTTCACTCCCTCAAGCTTGGCCCTCTTCCAAAACTTTTTTCCCATGAAGAGAAAATAAAATAATATTCGATACGAGTTTAGCACTTTGGCTCCCTCAAGCTTGGCCCTCCTTCCACCCTTCCTGTTTTTAAGAATTTCAAGTGTTTGTTTCTTCCTTTCTTTCTCTCACATGTGTATTCGAAGAACCCTATTTCTTTGGCTTCATTTCTAGGCATCCACTATTTCAAATTATACCGATGATAGGTTTTCCAAGAAGTTTACAATATTAAAAAATAATAGGTAGTAAACAATAAAGCCTTGTAAAAATAGACTCACCTATACTAGAAGGAGGGCGCCCAGTTCGACAACGTCTTGGATGAGGGTTCTTTTCACCTCCAAGTGTTGGCCTCGCGTATTCAATTCCATTTTCTGGGTCTCCTAAGTCATTGTACACATCATAGTCGTATATTCTATCAGATGGTATCCTATGTCCTTTTCCATCACCTCTGAGTTCCCTTAATTCTTCATCTCTTAGCTCCTTGAGTCCTATTGGGGTTTCACAGGGTAGATATGCCTGCTAAGTTCAAATCACATGCCAAGGTTTGAGTAATACAAGTGGTTGATTTTTATAAATTTATTAATTACATGAAAGGTTATATTTGAGATCATGCACCATACTTTTAGAAAATTTGAGGGAAATACTAGTTTCTAGAAATTGAATCCAGCTAGGTATGTCACCCTTGGCACCTCAATCACAAGAGGCACATTGCATTTTCATATTGTCTTTGCTTTTTTAGCATTTTAATCTTCAATAATTTCTTGTAGTCTCATCATTTTGATATGTAAAATGGTTTTTAAAAAGTGAACCATTTCGATGTAATTTAAGGGCCTAAATAATAACTTTAAGTAAGTTATATGGTTATTTTTATATATTCAATTATAAATTAAAGACTATATATTTAATTTTTTATTTAAAAATATAATTAAAAAAAAAACTAATAATGAAGTTTTTTTTATTCAAGTTTTGCTAACATATTATTTTCAAATTTGATAATATGGAAAATTCCTTACTCTTTCTTGTGTATGACATAGTCGATCTTGGGTAGTTTTAATTTTAAGTAAATTCTTTTTTTAGAAGCAACTTTAACAAGTTTGAAAGTATATTTCTGTAAGTGAAACAAACATGGGAAAAATAATCTACTATATATATATATATATAATTTAGTTCTTCAATTATGCATAATTTATCAAAGGCATATTACAGTTTCACTTAACAAGAGAATTAACAAAATACACCACTGTTTAAAACAAGGACAAATTTACTTCAAAATCAAATTAATACAAACATTTTTTTCTCAACAATTGTATATAAATGATAATATATATTATTTTCCATGAATGTTACTATTGAAAATAAATCTATGGGCAAAAGTGAAACAGGGTGGATTTGATGGTGACTAGTCGTTTAGGGATACTTTAATAGAGAGAGAGAAAAAAAAAAGGAATATTAGTTTCTTCTATTTTAAGCTACATATTCCTATTTTTTCGAATAAAAATTTTAAATTATATTGGATATACCTTATTTTAAATTGTTATAATATAATAAAATTATATTATAAGATCAAAATTAGGTTCTATTCTCCCCTCCCCACACCACCTCCGATTTGTGGACCTTAGGCAATTTGTCTTAATGTTTAAAGGTGAAGCTAACCATGGATTTTAAGGTTAGATTGTGCTTTTATTGAAGGTCAAATCATATTGATGTCATAATTAATTTAATAATTAAATAAAATCCAAATAAATGGAACAAACTATATAAAATATAAGCAAGCTTAAATTAAAAATAAATCTAGGGAAATTAAATAACTTTCAAGAATATTTTTCACAACTTATTTAAGAATGTTAGAAAATAATATAGCATTAGAACAAAAAAACAACATTAAAATTATAATTAATCTTTCAACTATAAAACATGATTACGTAATCAAACAAACAATTAATCCTGAAAATTATACATTCAATTATTTTAAGTACATAAAACCATAATGATTGTATTTATGATTTTAATTATAATTCTTTATCCAGAAAAAAATAATATATTTTCTTTTGAGAGATGGCTAATTATAATAAAAAAGACATGATGATAATCTATGAATACATTAGTTATAATAATTTTTTTTTTTAATTTTATTGATATGTACCACGTTAATTTCTAAATATATTTAATCATTTCCAAAAAAAATATAATCCTTTCTAATTTAATTTAAACATTAAGAACATCTAGAAGCATATGTATAGCATATTGAATAGCATGCAAGACAAATAATGAACCACACCCTGATCCACAATCATTTCTGAAGAACCGACCCTTTCAAACACAGTTCACTCGATTCTTATATTATGGTAAAAGTTTTGTTCTTCATGATTAATCTAGGAAAATTGTACAGAACAATTCTATTTCCAAAACAGTAGAAAAGCCCTAACAATCTAACCCGATCCAATTGAAACAGGTTTCAACTAGTTGGCTTATACTTGGAGTAACTTAACTAATTTTAATTGACTTCAAGAACGATTCAAGTAGTAAAGTTATCTTGAATTCACTCAAATAACATTCTTAATATATCACTTAAATTATTATATTATAATGCTAATTAAAAAATTAAATGTTTTTTTTTCCTTTTTAATAATACGTAATAGAATTGAAAATAACATCTCAAACATAAGTCATATTATATATAAAATATATAGAAAATATGTTGCTGTTATCCAGTAAACTAGTGGAATTGATTACCTTATTTGAGAAGAATATTCTTTTCTTTGCATTGACCATCTCAGCCTGAATCCAAGAGTTGCATACAAATTGAACAACCCCCTCAATAGTGATGCTTTCCAAGAAGAACTCCCTTTCGATATTTGTTACTCACTGTAATGGCTCCTGGAACTCCAAAATCTGAATCCACTATAAATTCAACTTTGTAAGTGTTCCTCTCAGCACCAATTGTTGGCTTCTTCTTGGACCAGTCTAATGTAGCTTCCTTGCTCATCTTTGGCTCCATTGTCCCTCCATATAATTATGAGAATAGTAAGAAAAACAATTGCTTGCCTTTTCTTCATTCACCAAAATTTCGCAACCCGTCGTGCGGTGTGAAATATGTCTGATATGTCTGGCATGCATGCTTATATCTCTAGGCTTGCTCATAATTAAGTTCATTTCTATTTATAATGACCTTCATATAAGAATGGAGTAAATAATGATATCATAGTGGCTATTTATGATTTGGGAACAGGAGCTGAAATAAAATTAGAAAAAAAAAAAAACCAAAAACATGTCTTTCGGAGGGTATAAGATCAGTAATGTTAGTTATATGTTCATGATAAATCATAGTGCATGCCTTGCTTGGTGACATTACTTTTGTTAGTGTATATATGTGTTAGGTCGATTGGGCAGCCCATTTATTTTATCTTGTACTGGATGATCCTGCTAGAGCTTTTGAGTATGTTAGCAACAACCACACCAATTTTAGTGTGTGTCTAATTCTATATGTAGCGGCCAAAGCAAATATAAAAAATTTCTTTGTATTAAACATTAACAATTGCCGTGGTGTACACACAATGGAATTCTAAGTTGGCAAGGATATTGAGTCCTCATAGGACTTGGTCAAATTTTTATAATTAAAAAAAATTATAATGAGGTGTAAATTTGTGAAGCTTGAAAAGCTTATGTGTCAAAATTTTAATTGGTCAACAAAAAATCAAAAACTTCGGTTTTATATAGAATATATATAGATAATAGAAAAAAAAATGCATTAGTCATTTACTTAAATATAATCTTTTTTCTAATTTTATTTATAAAAAAAAAAACTAGGAAGACTAGTAGCCAAATTTTATGTACAAATTATTAATTTTTCATAAGACCAGTAGCCAAATTTTATTTACAAATTATTAATTTTAATTATTTTATACACAAAATTAGATTACAAAAACTTAAAATTTTAACATTTGTATGATGATATAGCAATTGATTTTTAATCTTCTTGAAATTTTGCAAGCATGAATGATATAATAAGAACCTTCAATCCAACGGTTAATTTTTCAAAATTTACACTTAATATAAAAATACATGAAAAGTTTGAAAAGTTTATTTCCAAGTTTGGAGAGAAACTTTGTTTGGTTTAGGAGAAGGTAATATGTGGTTAGGCTTTTTATTTTTTTATTTACTAGTCAGTAACCTCCTAATATGCAAAAACAATTTAATAAATATGATATTCTCTATTTTCTTTTCTAAAAATGAAATTTCATCCTAGTACTTATTAATAGACATATATTATGATTGTCTTTATATATAAAACTATCCATTTTACCATTTAAAAAAAAAAAAAACTATATTATGGTAAGATTCTAATGGTGTGCGTAAATAGAAGAAGTTTTAATTTCTTTTAAAATACATACATACATACATACATATATATATATATCTATATATATATATATATGTATATTAGAAGGGTCTGAATAATGGGTTCCTTCAGAACATTTATTAATGGACTATTTTAAGAAAATGTAGGTACCACTTTTATGGAAAATATAAAAAGCTATCAAAAAATCAATTACTTTTTTTTTCCTCATAAAAAGTTTATATATATATATATATATATATAGAGTTGAGTTTAAGTTACACCTGGTGTAATTCTAAGTAATGTTACACCAATTAATATTTTTTAATTAAATGTGAATTTTGACAAATCCACCATTAGATTACATTATCTTTGTATATTCTTCATGCTTGCAAAATTTCAAAGTGATCAAAGATTAATAGCCATGTCATCCATCAATTGTTTAAATTTAAATTTTTGTAGTTTAAAATAATGCATAAAATATGAGTTTATGGATTGAATGGTAGATTACATCCAATTGACATGAAAATTAGCATGAATGTTAAGAACATATAGAACATGTAATTCAATAGTGAGATTTTCAAAATATGAATTATATATATATATATTGATATATATATATATATATATATAAAAGATGAACTTGTATTAATTCCTATAGCATTGATATTATTATATTTTATGTGGATCTCAAGTTAAGTATAAACTTGAGATGATATTGTAAATAATTTTGTTAAATGGATTTATTTGGAGTTCATCTTGTAGTTTTTTGCTCCAAGAAGAAGAATTTATTTATTTATTTATTTATTAATGTAAATCTTCTTATTCTCATATGTTAGGACAATGATGCTAACCACGGCTCCTGAAAACCAATTGCTGTTAGGAAGATGACACTTTAGTCATTAAAGGGCATAAAACCCTTCATTTGTATGTGCTATGGGTGGGCATGAGGGGCTTCGCAGTGGGTTGCGTCGGTAGGTGTCAAGCACCGATGCCACACTTGCATGTGACAGTTTATATAGGGTGCTGACACCCCATAAGGTCAACACCTCATAGGTTGATCATTGATCCCCAATAAAGCCAACATCTAGGGGATTTGAACCTGCAACCTTGCTTTGATACCACTTGTTAGAGCATTCACAATTGGCCTTACAAATGGTATATGTAAGCAAATTTTAGCATTAAAGTACTAAAAGGCCCTAGCATTTGGCCTTGTATTGGTCTGGTATCCTAAAAAAATTTAGAATTGTGTTACAGTACCATCACAAATTTGTGAGGGTACTGTAGCACAATTGTAAAAGGAAATAATATTTTTTTTATTCATTCCTCTCTCCTACCACTCTCTGTCTCACGTCTCAATCTCTGTCTCTCTATTCGTGTCTCATTTCTGGCCTTTATTTATATTTTGAAATATATTATTTAATTGTGTAGAAATATTATTTTAATGTGTTGTATTGTAAAATAAAAATTGGGATGTTAGGTGTATTGTAAAATGATATAGTATAATTGATAAAGTAACTTTTTAAAATGGTAAAATAGAATAGGATAGAATTTTCGGATAAAAATGCTTTTAGGGCCTTGATGCTAATTAATTTGTTTTAGGAAGAGATGCACTTTAGTCATAAAAGGGCACAAAGCCCCACGTTTGTACATACCAATGTTATTAATTCTGTTTCGGACCCTATTTCGGTTTGTCCAGTGGAATGAAATATTTCGGTACTGGCCTATTCCGGTGTACCATTTCAGGGTGTTTCGGGGTTTCTAAAAAAAAAAATATATATATATATATATAACTAGATATTATTACTATTATATAAAGTAATGAATTTTATTTTATTTTTAAAAAAATCTTAAATAAAGTGAGATTAAAAAAATATTTATTTATAATTTTTCTACAAATAATCCAATAAATATAGTGTATAAACTTTTACCTTAAAAAAAATTCAGTGAAGTGGATAAAAAAAATTATGTAAATATTTTTTAACTTTTTACCTGTGGCATTGTTGTAAATAACTAAGTATCTATGAATAGTTTTTTAAGTAAGAAATTTCCTAGAAGTTTCCTTAACATTTCCATTAGCCCACTGCCCACAGATATTTTTCCACTTACCATTTCCTCTTCATCTGATCTCCTCCTTTCTTTTACTTCACAAACTTCTCCGCTTTTTATCTCTTTTTATTTATTTATTTTATTTATTTATTTATTTTTAATGCATCCTTGAGTCTTAACTCTTCCTCTTCCTCACACAAACAAAGGCTGGAGCTCAACCCGTGTTTATTTTTTTTTTTCTCTTACTTTCACTTGAACATTTCCTTTTACTGTTTTTCCTTTGCTGCAAAAAGTTTGATTCAATCTCAGAGCCCAACAAGTAAGTGTTCTCCAGCAAAGGAAATGTCAACAACAGAGAAGTATGGTGGCTCAAAGCAACAAGGATGAAGCTGAAGGAGAAACAGTGGCTTTGAGTTTAGAAACATTCCAAAGCTTTTTTATTCAAAGCCTCGTAAAAGTCTCACACCCCCTCTTTTTCTCTCTGGAAGTGGCAGAGACACAAGCTTGAAGAAGTGAGTTTTAATGGCAGCACTTGAGCTTTGTCCATGACTTGAATTTTTTTTCTTCTTCTTCGATCTGATGTGAATCTTATCTTTCTTCTTCTTCTTCTTCTTCTTCTTCTTCTTCTTCTTCTTCTTCCTTCTTTTTTTTTTTTCTTCGATCTTTGAAGTGTGAAGCAAACCCAAAACACATACTGGCCGAATCTTTAGTTTCGGCCGGTATTTGCCGAAACACACCGGAATGACCGAAATGCCTCGGAACTGGCCGGATTTTGACCCGAGGTGGAACAAAGGGTATTCCGGTTCCGGATTATATACCGGTACGAGAAATTTCGTCCGTTTCGGCCGGAACGGAACGGAATTCATAACAATGGTACATACTATGGTCTTCCGATAAAGGGCTTAATAATGTGTTGCACTCACAAGCTAGGTTGTTACGCATCGATGCCACGCTTGCATGTGATAGTGAGTACAGGATACTGATTAATCATTACTTCATTAGGGGAGATATATATATATATATATATATATATATATATATATATATATATATTTATATAGATTTTATTATTTATATGAAAAGCAAATTATTATGTTGTGTAAAATTTATTGTAAAACAAGGTAAAAAGAAAAATACATCAACCTTGCCCCATGTTACAACACATCAACCTTGGCCCATGTTACAGTTTTATTTATCAATCAAACTCTTGATGTTCAGCTTCTCTCATACTACATAAATTTTAGAAAATATGCGTTGTCAATCATTAAAAGTATTAAGAGTCTTGTAGTTCATACTTCATAAGCCTTATTTAATCTCTTTTATAAGGAGAACAATCGTTTGAACTTTTGAATCTCTAATCCCCACATATTGTAACAATTTAAATTATTGAAAAAAATCATAAAAAAGTAATTTACAAATTTATTTATTATGTTGTTCAAGTGGCATCCATCATTTTTATTATCATGTCAAGTTTATATTTTTATAGTAAAATTGGTAAAATTTTAGTATTTATCTTAAACATTCTCTCTTTATAACCTTACCAATGAAGACCCAACAAAATAGAGCTAAGCTGCAAGAATTCTTACTTGGATCAATTTTAGTGCTAACAAGCTGAAGAACAGTAAACCTCTTGGTAGGTTTGAAAGCATCAAACAATAGAGGTATTATTTGCTCAGCATTTCCCATCTCATCGTTCCTCAAAGTCACTAGAGCTGTGACGTTCAGTGCCACAAGTTTCTCAGCAGCAGCTTTCACTGGCTCGTTTACATTGAGAGCCACGGCAGGTGCTCTCACGCCCTTCCTCAGTTGCAGTATTTTCTTACGAGTAGTTGGAAACTTTGTTTGCTGAACATACCGACTTAGGTGAAGAGCTCTAGAAAAGGGATTTGCATTAAACTCTTCCATAGAGAATGCACCAAAGATTTTCTTAGTCATCGCCATTGCTATAACTATATGTATATCACCCTCTCTTAATTAATACAGTGATGCTAAAAGAAAAAAGTGATTTTCCCAATGCTGATGAATGCTATGATTTTATAGAAAGATAAGGTTTCAATTGTGTGGCACTGATTGATTTAGTAATCGTTATAGACTTTTGAATCATGTGATATACTTTTCGCTCGATATACAGTAGAGATTCCAGCTACATATGGTAATTAATTCTAACTTATTATAATTGTGATAAACGTTTTCTCTCTCTGTGGACCACTTCAAGGACACTTCAACCAATTTTTGCTTGATTTGTACTTATTTTATAGGCAAAACTGTATTGTTGGCTCTTGAAGTTAATCTAATGAACGCTTTTCAATTGTGTGGCACTGATTGATTTAGCCATCGTTATAGACTTTTGAATCATGTGATAGACTTTTCACTCGATATACAGTGGAGATTCCAGCTACATATGATTAATTCTAACTTATTATAATTGTGATAAATGTTTTCTCTCTGTAGACCACTTCAAGGACACTTCAACCGATTTTTGCTTGATTTGCACTTATTTTGTAGGTGAAACTATATTGTTGGTTCTTGAAGTTTACCTAATGAGCGCTTTTGGCCCTATAAGTTTCAAATGAGCTCCGTTGTTCCTAAAGTTTAAAAAATAGGCATTATTGGTCTCTCTGTTAACTTCTATTTATTTCATTGTCTGTGTCCAACGGAACAATGATGTGACATTTTTTAATGAGTTGGCAAATACTAGAGATGGCACATTAGTTTTTAAAAACTAAATTGCGAAATCAAATTTATTTATATTAATTCATTTTAGTAATTTAAAAACTAAAAAGAAAAAAAAAATCAAAGATTAAAATAAAATAAAAAACTATCTTTGAAATTTCCCAATCTCATCGTTTATTTCCATATTTCCTCCTAATCGTAGAACCAAATCTTGAACTGCAAGCAGATTAGGAATTGTGCTTCATTATCTCCTTTAGCTACTTCCCAATTGTCAAGAATAGTAGTCACCAAAACAACAATAATTCATGATCTTAGAACCAAAATCGATTTTGGGGTGTCATCCGTATTGGTTTTTATTCGCATATTATGTCTACTCGAAAGGAAGGTGAGTAGTACTTGTTAATGAGAAAGCAAAATGGATGGTGCACTTTATAATCTTGAATAATTGTCAGCGTCTATCCTTGGTTTTCTTGGTTTCTTCCCATTGTCATCCTTACGCCTTTAGGTGCCTATATCGTCTAAACAATTTGAAAAAGTATAAGGGAACCGATGAGATTCAAGATTAATGTTGGCGGTGATTAGTCTTTTGGACGATGAGAATGGAGATTTTTGAGAATTGGTTGTTTAGGTTTTAATCTTTTTCTTTTTAATTATATTTGCTATTTAGTTTTTAAAACTAAAATGAATTAATATAAATAAATATGATGTGGCAATTTTGTTTTTTAATAACTAATGTAACATTTGTCATGTCATTAAAAAAATGCTACATCATTGTTCCGTTAGACATATAGACAATAAAACTAACAGAAGTTAATGGAGAGACTAATAACGCTCAATTTTTAAACTTCAAGGACTAATAACGCTCATTTGAAATTTAAGGGACCAAAAATGTTTAGTAGGTTACTTTCAGGGACCAACAGTGTAGTTTTACCTATTTTGTAAGTTACATAATTATATTGTGTTCATATTTTATATGTAATTGGCTAATCCTTTGTCAAAACGCACTTTACTTGTAAATTTGGTAAATTTAAGTTGGGTTTGATACACAAGTGGTTGTATTAAAGACATGAAAATTGATCCAATAAACAAGTGAAGAAAAGCCTTTTTATTGAAGCTCAACAAATGACATCTATCGAGATTTATTGGGCAAGCTCGACACCAGCTCGATTTATCGAGCTTTACGAATTCAGAATTTCCAGATCTGAATTTCGGCCCATGTTGATGTATTTGTTTAGGGTTTCTTTTCTCACAATCCTAGACATATATAACGCTTATTTTAAAAGCCGTCACATACGGATACAAAGACCAATAACTTTATTTTCTCTGTGAGAAGCTACTACGTTTGTATGCCATAGGGTTTTGTAACCAAGTGCTTCCCGATATTCATTGTTGATGAAGTGAAAAACTTTGCGGCCAACAACATCCATTCAAGTTGCTGGAGTTTGTCACGTATTGAGATCCGTGCAAAAGAATTAGTCACAAATTTGAGATTTGTGCATCAAGGGAAAGAAGGCTACTACAAGATCAAGTCTAATTGGGTATTGGAGTAAGAGTTTAACTGTAAGTTGGTATTTCGGGATAGGCTAGGGTAGTGGTAAGATTTCTTATACTTGTAACCGCTTAATTGTTGATTAGTGGATTCTTGGGAGTGGTGACCTTAAAATCACCTGGTAGGATTTTTGCCTAGCGAAAGATTTTCCCCATTTTTCAACAAATTACCATGTCAATTTAATTTTCGCTGTATTTAGTTTAATTGATAATTTGTTGGTGCTTTCACGATTTGCATGCAATTTAATCTAATTAATCAACTTGGGTAATTGAATTAATTAACCGGGGTCAAGCTATCTTAATCCAACATATTGGAAACTTAACAAGTGTAAACATAATTTAAAAAAAAAAAAAAAAATTGCCCATAGAGTAAAATGAAAAAAAATAAAATAAAATAAAAAAAAAAACTTAGGAAAATAATAAGATTGAGATATATGAAGTTTAATTCGGAGAATAATAATGATTACGAGAACTAGAATTCCAATGTGTGAAAATAAACTCCTCATTTGGGATAGTTTATTTTCATTAATTAATTTATATGACCTTAAAAATAAACAAGTAAAAAAATCCAGTTGTACTACAAAATAACTAATAATAAAAAAAAGCTTAAAAAAGCTGTACATAAATGAAATAAGCTTAGAGGCTTTGTATTTCGATTCTCCCTTTTTTAATGAATAATGAATGTTTGTTTCGGCTTAAAAAAAAAAACATGAATTAAGTTAAATAAATTTTAGGTCAAAATGCAAAACTTATCCTTTAAATTTCACCATTTTTCATTTCAATCTTATAAGTTTGAGTTTTGTTATTTCAATCCTTTAAGTTTCATTCATTCCCAATTAAGTTATCTGTTAATGTATTGTTAGTTTTTGCCATTAACTTACCAAAATTGAGTCGTTTTGGACTTTAGTTAATTTTTCTTCTTCTTAATTTTAGAAAAAACGTTAATTAAGGTGTGGGTGGGACAACATGTGGGTGGGACGATGTGTTCCTCTAATTGGATTTAAAAAAAAAAAATTTAATTACCGTTTTTTCTAAATTTAAGAAATAAATAAAAAATAAATATTAATTAAGGTCCAAAACGACGCCGTTTTGATAAGTTAACGACGGAAACTAAGAGCACATTAATGGGAGACTCTTTTTTTTTTTTTTAGAGAGTTTCAACCTATAGCGTCTACTCCTGATGATAGCTCTTTATCATCAAACCAAGACATCAATTGATTTTTGATGTAGGCGGGGATTGAAACCCATATTTCTTATTCAACTATCTGAGACTTTACCATTTGAGCTAATTGGAACCTACATTAACGGGGGACTGAATTAAAAAGGAATGAAATTTAGAGAATTGAAATGACAAAACTCAAACTTATAGGACTGGAATGAAAAATTGTGAAACTTAAAAGGTAAGTTTTGCATTTTGACCTAAATTTTAATAGTAATATCGAAACTAAAGTTTGAAAAAAGTGTACATAAACCAAATAAGTTCAATAATTGAGTTCTCTCCACACAAAAAAGTTCAATAATTGAGGTGTCTTATTTTTCTTAGGGTTGCGGAAATTTTGTTAAGCAGATCTCTTATTCAACTATTATAGATTTTACCATTTGAGCTAATTGGAACCCATATTAACGAGGGACTGAATTAGAAAGGAATGAAATTTAGAGAACTGAAATGACAAAACTCAAACTTATAGGATTGGAATGAGAAATTGTGAAACTTAAAAGGTAAGTTTTGCATTTTGACCTAAATTTTAATAGTAATATCGAAACTAAAGTTTGAAAAAAGAGATTAAATTTTATAAGGACGTGGTGTAAAACCCATGTTTTACTCCTCCAATCCCAACATCCCACATCATCTTATCACATATTTAAGAATAAACACAATCACACTCAATCAATTCTAATACCTATATATAAATCCAACCAAATTGGGAATTTATTGAGATATTATTAGGTGTGGTAGGATGTATTGAATTTTAAGTAAAATGCTGACGTGGCAATCACTTATTGGATGATGAAAACATGGGTTTTACACCCCATCCTTATAGAATTTAATCTCTTGAAAAAATTGTACATAAACCAAATAAGTTCAATAATTGAGTTCTCTCCACACAAAAAAGTTCAATAATTGAGGTGTCTTATTTCTCTTGGGGTTGCGGAAATTTTGCTAAGCAGATTATGCAGGTCAATGATTTGTAGTACAATATCAGATGTCAATCTTGGCACGCGTGGTCTATTTGAATCTAACTGAAAGATCTTGACAGATGTTACGAGAGTAGAAAATTAGAACCCTGTTTTCAAGGAGGCATTATTTGTTGGTGTAGGTGTGTGTTCCAAACACTTTTATTAATATTTATTTTCTAGCCGTTGGGAATTTATGAGTAAAATAGCGATTGGCAATTATGAGAAAAATAGCCGTTGGACAATAATGGATAATATAGCCGTTGGGCTTTTATGAGTTATTAGTTACCGATAACTATAGGTTATTATTGTCATGAATAGTCTATATAATACCCATCATCACACCCTTCCCTATAAGTCTTTTCTATTACTCTATATTTTCCTTATACAAAATTCTATTATATTTCTCTCCCACATATTTTTTTACAATTTATATTTGTTCTAAAGAAAAACAATAGAGAGTTGTTCATGAACCTTCGTGAGCGTCCATCACAAAAGTTGACGCTATAGTCTAATCCTGGGGGGTTGTTTAGTAAAGAGAATTAGTCGCACTGAGTTTTACTCCGAGTGGCACGAATCAACCTTTAAGGATAACGCTTTCGCGGCGTGATTCTATAGCACTATGAGATCATTCTAAACTCATTTTTTATTTCATATTCTTGCTAATTATTTGGGATATTAATTTTGTATCAAAACTTGTTTATTCACTAAAATATTTCCAACAATCTTTAAGGTTGAGTTTCGTGTTTTAAAATGGATAAACAAGTTATTGATTATGAAATTTTATATTGTGGTATGATATTATGTTTGTAAATAAAAAAGCTTAGTAGTTATATTCGTAGATATAATTACTTATATCTTTTGTGGAGTTTCTTTGCTATATATTTAATCTAAATAATTTGGTCGACTAAGAATTTGAAAAGAAAAAATAATTATGTCCATCCAAACATGATTTTGATTCATTGATATGTGAATAATATTATGCAACGTTGTCTTGAAATGTGGATACTAACTCATTGCATTTGCAATTTGTGTGATAAATTATGTGATACTATATATTTATCATATTTTGTGAAATTGTTTTATGTCTATTGAAATCTGAGGAACATGAGATTGAAGAAAACGTATGTGTTTTAAGAAATGTTTTTTGGAATTCATGAAAAAAAAATGTTAGCGATAATTTTTATGAGAAATGAGATAAAAATTTATTTTTTGGTACAATTCTAAAAGAGAAAAAAAAAATGGTGTAGACTTATGGTGAAGGCGTTCTTATTGTTAAGTGGGAAAATGGTGCCATATGAACTTGACACTCCTATTGTATGATGAAGATACAATGATATCATAATTTAATTAAATATTATCTTCCTTGCCAAAGTTTTCAAGTAATTATTTATAGTTGTATGAAAAAGAAATTGTGAATGATTAAATATTTGTATTATACAATTGTGGTATAATAATGTCAAGTTTTTAAAAAATATTGAGTGTCTTGTAAATTTATGGACGTTCCTAAGAGTGGTTTCTAGTAGCTAGAGGCTCTTGGCTCTATGTACAAATGCTATTATTTTTACATCTCTTGACACAAATATATGAAATGAGAAATTATGGAAAATAATTAAAAATTACTTTATATAAAAATAAATAAATAAATGATCCAACTAGTATTTTAGGCTTGTGGATAAGATTTAGTGGGAATAAATATTCCTTTTATCTGCCAATTGAAAGAGTGATATTGAAGAAATATATATACATATTTTTATAGGCTATATGTATTGTTTTGAGATGGTGGATAGGTTTTTGTGAATTTGAAATAAAAAGACCTTGCAAATCCATAACAAGAGGAAACAAACTCCTTAGTTTGGTACATAGTAATTTGGATGATTTAAAATACCCAATGACTAGATGTGGTAAGAGATTTTATGTAATCTTTGTTGATGGCCATTCTATATTTTATGTAATCTTTGTTGATGAGGTTTTGGAAATTTTTATGAAATATAAAAAATGAAGTTGAGAATGGCATAAGCCTAACTTGGTATACCTCGAATTGTGGGGGTAGTTGGCTAAGATGTTACCCAAATCTAGAAGGAGAATACCTCAAAGTGTGGGGGTACTTGCCTAAGGTCATGCTACATAAGCCTAAAAGGAGAAAACTTGATTCTTAAATATGTGATTGTGTGTTTATTGGTTATGTTTGATATAGTTCATGATATAGAATTATTTTCAACAATAGTGATTGATGATGCGAAAAATCGTCAGTATGAACTTCTTGTTGATACAGATGGACGAAGGCGTTGGCTTCGTCCAGAGACAAACCTCTTAGTGCTATTCTTCTTAGGCTTTATAGCTTTTGGTATTGTTCTTCTCTTCTTATCAATACAAATGGACGAAGGCGTTGGATTCGTCCAGAGATGAACCTGCAATGAGATATGAAATAGAGAAATATAGATACACCGATGTGGTGTTTGCCAAACACCCTCCGATGATTAAGTTAGAATGAGACTCAATTGAAGTATATTGCAAAAGAATTCAACTTGGGATAGTTTTTGGGATGAGAATTGTGTACCTTTCTGCACTTTGGTTTGTGTGGATTTTATAGCCCTTGTCTCCATTGTCTGAATGAATATCTACATTTATGGAATATGGAGCCATTGGTATTAATGGCTGGCTTTTATTTTCTTCCAACGGCTATTCGTCCGTCGGTGCCTGTACGTTACTCCTTAGCTATCTTAGGCATTGAATGTCTTTTACGGCTTCGTCCGTCATTGATGTCCGTACGTTACGCCTTGCATTGAATATCATTTGATTTGTCCGTCGAGAGATGGACGATCTTGATAAATTAATACTCATCAGTAATGAATGCAGAGGTGCTATAGACTTCAATGGTCTTCTGCTTGTTGGTTCGTCGGTTACGCTTTTTCTTGTCTGGCACGTTAACCGTTACTCATGTCATATATGGGAAACTCATTTAATGTATACTGTAGTCATTCATCACATGGACGATGCTGGCTTGATGGACGAAACTGGCTTTCTCTTCTTTTGGACGAGGGTGATTTTTCTCCTCTTCAATGATGTATTTAGAATTTAAGACTATTGTTGAATCTTAAAAATACATTCTTTAAGTATGAGTTTCCTTAGGAAAATAAGGAAAATGGGTTTTATGAACCTATTGATACTTCTAATGATCTTGTTGTGATGTGCAAGAATTGAGAAGAAAAAAGCGAACTAGGAAGAAAAAGAGTTACAGTAACAATTTTCTTACCTATATTGTTGAAGATGAACATGTAAGTTATTATGGTGCAATTAAATTTGTTGATGCGCCATTATGGTTGGAAGCTTTTAACAAATTATTAGATTATGTCTAATCATACTTAGAATGAGTTGAGCTTCCATCTAAGGTTAAGCCTATTGGTTGCAAGTGGGTGTTTAAAAGAAAATTATAACCGAATGAGATCATAGACAAGTATAAGGCATGCTTGGTAGCTAAGGGCTATAAGCAAAAGTATCATGTTGATTATTTGATACATATTATTCGGTTATTAGAATTGCATCTATAAAAATGTTGTTTGTCATTGTCTCTATATACAAACTTATTATACATCATATGGATGTTAAAATTGTTTTTATAATAGGTGAATTAGAATATATATATGAAGCAACCCAAGGGTTGTGTTGTCCTTGGACAATAACTTAAAGTTTGTAAATTAGTTAAATCTTTATATGGATTAAAACAAGCACCTATACAATGACATGAAAATTTTGATATATGATGCTTACACATGGATTTGTGATTTATGGTCATGATGATAAATGCATATATAATAAGTTAAATAATAATGAATGTGTCATTATTTGTTTATATGTTGATGACTTACTTATATTTGAAACTAGCCATAATGTTGTGCATGATACTAAATGTTTTCTTGCCTCTAAATTTGATATGAAAATTTTGGTTGAGACAAATTTTATTTTAGGCATCAAGATCCTTAGGGATAATATGTGCATTGTACTATCACAATCTCATTATGTGGAGAAAAAAAATTTTGAAAACTTTGATATGTGACCTATGTCTATTATGTATGACTTAAAGGTACACTTGATCAAATATTGTGGTGATAATGTTTCACAAGATAAATAAGCACAAATTATTGGTTGTTTAATATTTTTGACAAATTGTAGTTGCCCTGATATTGCATATGATGTTGGTAGATTGAGTAAATACACTCATAATTTATGTGTTGAGCATTGGGATGCAATATTTATATTATTGGGATATTTAAAGGGGACTTCTTATTTTTGTTTGTTATATTGTGGTTATCTTGTTGTTTTAGAAGGATATTGTGATGCTAACTGGATCTCTAATACAAAGTATGTGAAGCCCACTAGTGGATATGTGTTCACACTAGCTAGATGGGTTGTCTCTTGAAGTCATCCAAGAAGACTTGCATAGTGAGATCTAACATGGAAACAGAGTTAGTGGCTTTAGAGAAGGCTGGAATTGAAGCTGTGTGGCTTAGGAGTTTATTAATTGATATGCCCCTATTTACTAACTTTGTTGTCTCTGTTTGTTTTCCTTATGATTGCCAGGTTGCCATAACACGTGTTAAGAGCAAGGTTTATAATGGGAAAAGTCGACATATCCAATTGAGGCTAAGGCAGCTTATTGATAATGATGTTTATGTCATTAGACTTTTTAAGGTCTGAAAGGAACTTGGTCGATCCTTTGACCAAACCACTAGCAAAAAGGCTGGTGAATGAGCATCTAGGGGGATTGGACCGACACCCAAGTTGTGACACTATGGCTATTGCCCAGCCTCTATGATGGGTGATTTCACGCAAGTGGTTAAATGGGTAGAGGTCATTAGTGATCCATGTGGGTACTGTTTTTCGCTATCTCGGTAAAGAGATTAGTGATGAGTCCATCCCTATGGTGTGAGATAGTGCTAAGTTGCAGAATTTGGTGAGGATGAGTTTAGGCTCTTAATGGATCCATATTCCTACCTGTTGGGATTGGTTGTATTTGCACGCACTCCTGATGAATGCCATCGACTGTTGCAGATTGTTGGAGGTTGAGTTTTATGCTCTTAATGGATCCATATCCCTACCTGTTGGGATGAGGTGTATCTGCATGCACTCCTGATGGATGCTATCGACTAAGTTGTAGATTGTTGGAGGTTGAGCTTTAGGCTCTTGATGAGTCCATACTCCTTATATGTTGGGATGGGGTGTCCTGCATGCACTCCTAATAGATGCCACCAATGTGTGAGTAGAAGTTGTGCCGCTTCCTATGAGACTTTTTGGATAGGTCTCTAGAGCTCTCATGAAAGAGTTTTAACTTCACCATTGTCTTTTAGTTCCTACTTATTTATCCTAAGTATGGTTAAAACCTTTTGGTACCGTATTGATGCATGCTTTCTTTAGTTGCTTGCCTTTTCTATTTTGTGTTTGTAATATGTGGGGCATTGTTGGTGTGCGTGTGTGTTCCAAACACTTTTATTATTATTTATTTTCTAGCTATTGGGAATTTATGAGTAAAATAGGAGTTGGCAATTATGAAAAAAACAGCCGTTGGGCAATAATGTATAGTATAGCCGTTGGGCTTTTATGGGTTATTAGTTATCAATAATTATAGGTTATTATTGTCATGCATGAATAGTCTATATAATACCCATCATCACACCCTTCCCTATAAGTCTTTTCTATTACTCTATATTTTCCTTATACAAAATTCTATTATATTTCTCTCTCACATATTTTTCAACAATTTATATTTGTTCTAAGGAAAGGCAATAAAGGGTTGTTCTTGAACCTTCGTGAGTGAAAGTGCGTCCATCACGAAAGTTGACACTATAGTCTAATCTTGGGGTATTGTTTGGTCAAGAGAACTAGTCGCATCGAGTTTTACTCCAGGTGGCACGAATTAACCTTTAAGGACAATGCTTTCGCGGCGTGATTCTATAGCACTATGAGATCGTTCTAAACTCTTTTTTATTTTATGTTCTCGCTAAACATTTGGGATATTAATTTTGTATCAAAATTTGTTTATTCACTAAAATATTTCTGACATTATCAAGGGGACAGATACGGATACAGAAATAATGCAGCAATGAGGTGATGGATTTTTCTGTTTATTCCGTCGTCTAAAGAACAAGCTTACCAAGATGGAGTTGGAAAGATGGGTCCTGCAAGCTTACCAAGATGGAGTTGGAAAGATGGGTCCTGCATGGGCAATATGGAATGCTAGGAATAAATTTTATTTTGAAAAGCTGCTACCAGGTGCACCCTAGGAATTGGAGCTCTTGGTTTCTTGGAGGACTACCAGAAACTCAGGGCATCACAGCGACAACCATAACCTTGTTCTCTTTTGGTTTTTGTTGTTTCTTCTCTGGTAGGGATTTTTGTTGTTTCATGTGGGGCTCTCGACTTTGTTTTATACCTGGAGGGTGGAGTCATGCCCAGCATTTTCTATTGTATACGTTTACTTACATTTTCAATACAATCTTTTATCTTTTATCTCAAATTAATCCTTGCAAATTGAATACAGTATCAGCATAGCAACACCAACAACACGCCATGGCAGACTCAAGCTATTTGGGGGCCTAAGGCGACATCGTTAAAGGGGGCTTTTTTTTTTTTTTTTTTTACTATTTAAATACCTATTAAATATTATTAATTTTTTTATTTAAATTTAAATTTTCTTATATTTTGATATTCTTTTTTATATATATGAGATTGAATTTAAGTTACATTTGGTACAACTCTAAACAATATATTTCTAAAAATAAAAAATAAAAACTCTAAACAATGTTACAATTAATAATTATTTACTAGATTTATACTTTGAAAATTCTACTATTTAATTATATTTTCTGTATATTCTTAACACATATGTCTAGTTTCGTGCAAATTGAGTACTATATACTATTTGATCTATAAACTCATCTTTTATACATAATTAGTTGCAGATCCGTGTATTGCGCGTGATAATTTTTTTAGAATGGTATAATTGAATTTTTTTTTTTTTTTTTTTTTTTTTGTAATTTAGACTAATTTAATAAAGAATAATGCATCTCATAATCATATTGTCATTTATTATAAGAAGAACCACAAATGTAATATATAATTTTTGTCATACCAAAATGAAAACAATACCATTTTTTTTCTTAGGAATTCAAAAGATAAGTTAGTGAAAATATTCATTTTTTAATAAAAGTTATATATAACATTTTGTGTATCATTAAAAATTATAGAATTTGGAAATTATTCTTTTGGTTTTAAACAAACTTTCTCAAACCCTTTTTCTACCCTACAATCCAAAACACCGAAAAATGTATCTAAAAAATGAATAAAACTCAACAAAACCACATTTAGAAATAAAAAATAAAGGGAAAATAAAACTCAGATTAAAGTCAAACTCCTTCTCTCTAATATGTAAAACATATTAAATATGATGTGATCAAGCCAAATATCCAATTCATAATCAAATTGAGAATTTTAATAAGGTTTTGAAGTCATGCAATAAAAATAGGTGGCTGATCTTTCTTTTTTAATAATAATAATAAAACCAATAGTACAATTTGAAAGGGAAAAAAAGTATAGGAAAATTTTGAAAAAAAGAAAAAGAAGTATTGTGTAAATTACGTTATAATCTAATCTAACATGTGAATAATGAATAGATAAATAAATTATTTCAAACACGAAATTGAATTTATTTTTAAAAAAATTTCAAAGAATATACTAATGAGATAAATAGGGATAATTATAACTTATCTACCTGTGGTTTGTCCTAAATTTAAGTTACCTACCTTTGATTTGAAATTTGACACTTTGCCCACCTAAGATATATTCTGTTAGGGTCCGTGACTTTCTCGGTAAAAAAAAAAAAAAAAAAAAAAAAAAAACATAAAAAAATGAAAGCAAACAAAGATCTAAGAGTGGATTTTTTAAAATTCATAAAAACTTGGTTCAAGAACTTCAATAGAACACAGAAATTGGCAATTTAGGCTTGTAAAGATGATGTTTTTTTCTATCTCTCTATCATATCAATTTGTACCAAGAGGATATTTATCTCTCTCTCACACAAGGTAACAGTCTCTCTCTCATAGCCAAACAAGACCTGGCTGAAAGCTTCAAAGGGTTGTTCTCTGCTGCTCATCGCCACTGCCACCAACGGCAGTGGCTTCCCCTTCCCCCGATCTGTCAAACCCCAAGCTCTCTCTCTCATGCCGACCCAAACCCATGGTGGGCCTCTTTGCTATACCTCTCGCCTCAGGCTTTCCCTCTCTATCTCTGCTTTCTCTCTCTTGGATTTGGCATTTGAAGGGGATTTGGAGTAGAATCTAGAACGAGGACCACCTGGAATTTTTGGGTTCTATCTAAGTGTTCTAATTTTGATGGGTATAAAACACACATTTGTTCCGTTCACAATGCTATTGCTGGGTAGATTTCTAGAACTCACTTTCACCTCTCTCTTTTTTTCGTTGGATATCACTAGATGATGCAAGAAGTTTGGATTTTGTAAGTGAGTTTGTTGTTTTGTTGAGAGAAATTTTTTTCGTTTGATATCACAGTATTGGGATTTTTTTAGTGGGCCTATTATTTTGTTGAGAGAAAAGATGAAGGGTTGGACTTTGGAGGAAGGAATAGAGAGGTGGGGTTCTTCTTCACAGATTTCCATCCATTATCTCTTATTAGTGATTATTTTTTGTGTTTGGCTAATTCTGTTGTTGTGATCTAATTTGTATGCCAAGTTAGTAGGTTTTGGATATGTGTAACTGTTGTAGAGAGGGTTAGCAACAGTTGGAATAGTTCAGTTGGATAATTTTTGTGTTCTATTGAGGTTCTTGAGTAAGTTTCAAAAATTTTATAAAGCCACTTTTTGATCTTGTTTTCTTTGGTTTTGTTATATATTTTATGTTTTTTACGGATAAAGTCTAGAGGTTGGTTACTACCCTAACGGATCAGACCTCAAGTGGGCAAATGGTCAAATTTCAAACTGCAAATAGGTAATTTAAATTTAAAACAAACCACAGGTAGGTAAGTTGTAATTACCCCAAATGAATAAGATGAAAAACAATATAAAATAGTTGTAAATGCTTAAAAAAATTACTCAAGCATCTAGGAACATTATATAACAAATACATAGCAATTTGTTGTTAATTTGTTAAACAAAATATTTACAAATAGTGAAAGAAAACTATACAAACCATATTCTTTAACTAAATAAATTGTTCTTAATCATATTGTCCAGCCTATTTTGTTGTTTTTCAAATAAACTAAAACCTGACAACAACACAGAACATAACATATTACAATATGATTTTCCTCCAAATCATGTCAACAACAAACCCCATTCATTAAGAGCATTTGGTGTTGTAAATAATATGATAAAAGAATATTTGCAGTTAGGACAATGGGGGTATAAATCTCTAGTATGAGATCTATAATACGCTTGATTCAAACTCCTCTTATGGAGTAGTTGTTTAGGTTGTATTTTTTCTACCATCAAAGATTAAGCAAAAATACCTTTTTATAGAATTTATTTTTTTATTTTTTATTTTATTCTTCATTGATTTCATTTTTTAGTTACAAACATCTAATTAAAGTGGATAAACATGAAAAAAATTATATGTAAAGTTAAAACCGCCCAAGATGAATATGAATAGACAATATTTTTTTTCATTGATTATTATTTAGTTATAACATCAAAATTAAAGTAAATGAAAATGTAAAGTTAAAACTGCCTAATAAGATAATTTTGTAAGGTCAATATATTTAGTAATGCCACCGCGCACCCTTGGTGCGGTGGTCACTCTACAAGTATAAATGCTTGTGGAGTGTGGAGGGCAAGGGCCGGGGTTCAAGTCTCCAGGAGGGAGTTTCACACATATATACACTTAGATTATGCTAGAATAGAAATTCTATCTTGTATCCAAAAAAAAAAAAAAAAGTAATGTCAAAAAAAATTAAAGATAAAAAATAAATAAGAAAAAGAATAATGATATGGCCAATGAAGTGGTTGATGTAGGGGCTCAATAGGAGTGTAGTAGTAATAAATGTTACACCTCAATTTTTTAGTTCTTAGCGTGTGTGTATATATATATTATATAAAAAAAAAATTTGTAAAATATTTTATTGATAACAAAGTTATTAGTTTTTTATTGGAATTTTGAAAGGAAGGAACTCACCCAAGATCGGATTTTGTACTAACCAAATTTTGGAATTCAAAAGATGAGAAAAAAATTAGATCTAGAGTTGCTTCAATGGATTGGCATAGGGCGACGTGATTAACTTTTGAATAGTATTTTGGTCATGTTTGGGGTTAATTTTTAGAAGTGTTACGTCCATAATATTTTCACAACAAATCATAGGTAATAAATTGTTATTGGTTCTAATTTTAATCTACAATATAAATTATTATTTTTTCCATCCATAACAACTAATAACTGTTGGAAAAACTAATGTTTGTATCGCATACAAAACATACGCAGCGGAAAATTAATGGATTTAGTTTATTCGCAATTGATAACATGTACTATGTAAATTTCAGAATAGAAGAACAAGAAAGTGTACCTTGGTGCGGTGAAATTCAAATACGCAGCAAAAAATTAACGGATTTAGTTCATTCGCAATTGATAACATGTACTATGTAAATTTCAGAATAGAAGAACAAGAAAGTGTACCTCGGTGCGGTGAAATTCAAAACTAAAGATTAGAAGTACTTGGAAATACTTTTAATCTTCACTCCAATTTCACTTGTTCCAAAAAGTGTGGCCTCTCAATTAGTTTATATGTGTGTGTTCAAGGGAGAATAAGAGAGTGTCCTACACTCACATACAAACCATTTTCATTCTATTACAAAATTTTGTATGTTTCTCTCCTTATAACTGATTATCTAATTGGGCTAACCTTTTGGGTCATTCCAATTAGGCTTTAGTATGTGGCTTGGAGTGGGACCAAAAAGGAATAAATAAGACTCTAGCTCTAATGGGCCTTGAGCTTTTCTGTCAACTCTTGACAAGTCCAAAGTTACCATTATTTATATTCAATACCACTATATGAATATAATTGTACTTTAGGCCTTATTAATAAATTATATTCCAAGACTTTATTGTACATGCAATCCCTTCATAAAATATTCATAGTAATACAAAGTCATGATCGTAGACTACTATTTTGAAGATTACTACATCTTAATTCTTAAGTACCCGGTTTAATCCTTTAAGTTATTCATCATATATTTATAAAATCCAATTTCATAAATATATATTTTAGTAACTCCTTACTAAAATGGTTAGGCCTAACACTCTGAATAACCAAACCCATTAAACTTATCTCAAGAGAATATTTTATATCTCCGTTAAGAGATTATGAATTCCATCTTGAAAATATATGTTCCATCAACACTAAATGTGGCTTCCCAACATACTGAGATTTTGATCGTGACTTTAGATCTCACTCCTGATATATCAAAGCAACCTACGCTTCATGACCAGGTCTATTATTCTCTTAGGATTAAGAGTTCATGTAAATAGAAGTCATGAGATTTATTATTCATTTGACAGTTGTTAGGGGCATAATAAATCTCACAGCGGTCCAGTTTAATATATCTTAACTCTTAAAACATATCAACATACCAACTAGAAGTCTTCACTTCCATGATCAAGACAAATCATTTTAGTTGATATGTTATAGTCTTTGCAAATGAAATGTCCAATTTCATCACCGACTACGAACTAAAATTCTGAGTTTACAAAAAACTTGTGATTTATATCTTCTGTGACTAAATCACATAAATCACATACTATGCATCTCATGGACTAAATGATAATGTCCAAATATTCATGTTACCATTATTTTAGATAATAATAAAACAATTTTATTAATTACAACATTAAGTCATACATAATGTCACACATAGCATTGTACAATAAGATTTAAGGGCAAATATTCATGTTACCATTATTTTAGATAATAATAAAATAACTTTATTAATTACAACATTAAGTCATACATAATGTCACACATAGCATCATACAATAGAATTTAAGGGCACTAATCCTAACAATCTCCCACTTGTCCTAAAGACTATTGTGCACTAATCTAACTCTCATTCCCTTCAAATGTGACTCAAAAGTCCTTTGGGGCAAGGCTTTGGTAAATGGATCTGTTAGATTATTTGCACTATCAATCTTTGCTACTACTACATCTCCTCGAGCAACAATGTCTTGAATGATGTGGTACTTTCTTTCTATGTGCTTTCCTTTCTTGTAATTCCTTGGATCTTTGGATTGTGCAACCGCTCCACTATTGTCGCAGAACAATGTGATAGAAACTTGCTCAATTCTTACAACACCAAGATCAGAAAGGAATTTCTTAAGCCAAACAGTCTCTTTTGCCGCTACACAAGCAGCAACATATTCAGCTTCTATGGTGGAGTCGGCGATGCAAGATTACTTGACACTCCTCCAACTTATGGCTCCACCTCCCAAGGTGAATACACAACCTGAAGTGGACTTTCTGAAATCAAGATCTGATTGAAAATCTGAATTTGTATAACCAATAGGTATCAAATCCTCACACTGGTAAACAAGCATTAATCTCTCGTTCTTTGTAGATACTTGAGAATATGCTTTACAACTTGCCAATGTTTTGGTCCTAGATTTGATTTATATCGGCTGATCATGCCAACTAAATAACAGATATTTGGTCTAGTACAAAGCATGGCATACATGAGACTTCCCATTGCAAAAGCATAAGAAACTTGTCTCATCATATTTTCTTCCTTAAGAGTTTTAGGCCTTTGGTCATCAGACAGAGGAACTCCATGTCAAAAAGGAAGTAATCCTTTCTTGGAGTTTCGCATGCTAAACCGTTCTAGAACATTATCTATATATTTAGCTTGTGACAAACCTAACATTCTATTCTTACGATCTCGCCAAAACTTGATCCCTAGAATGAAGTTAGCTTCGCCCAAATCCTTCATATCAAATTGGCTTGACAACCAAACCTTTACTGATGACATTACCCCTACATCATTTCTAATGAGTAGAATATCATCAACATAAACCACTAGGAACATTACTACTTTATCTCGATGTCTTTTGTACACATATGGTTCATCAAGATTTTGTTTAATACCAAATGACTTGATTACTTGATCAAATCTGATGTTCCATGATCTAGATGCTTGCTTAAGTCCATAAATGGATCTTTTCAACTTGCATACCAAATGCTCTTGGTTATTTGCTACGAAACCTTTTGGTTGCATCATATAGATTTCTTCTTCAAGATTGCCATTAAGAAATGCAGTCTTGACATCCATTTGTCAAATCTCATAATCATAATGAGCAGCAATGGATAAGAGAATTCTGATAGATTTAAGCATTGCTACTGGTGAAAAGGTTTCTTCATAATCAATATCTTCTTCTTGTGTATACCATTTCGCCACTAGCCTTGCTTTAAAGGTTTCAACCTTTCCATCTATCCCTCTCTTCTTCTTGTAAACCCATTTGCAACCAACAAGTTTAATGCCATTAGACGCCTTTACAAGATCTCAAACTTGATTGGAATACATTGAATCTAATTCAGATTTCATAGCTTTGACCCAATGATGTGCATCTATATTATTCATTGCCTCTTCATAAGTGTAAGGATCAATTTCAGCCTCTCCTGAGATAGCTTCATAGATTTCTCCCAGACCTATAAATCTTATAGGTGGCCGAACAATCCTCTCATTATGACGAGGCACCTGTGTACTAGATATCTCATGAGTAGAATCTTATGGTGTATCTAACACAATCACATCATCCCTAGTTTCATCTATTGGTTGCTCATTTATAGGTTCATCTATTTGAGCCAAAACAACTTTACTTCTAGGATTAAAATTATTCACATAATCATCTTCCAAAAATTTTGCATTGGTGCTAACAAACACTTTGTTATCTTTATGATTATAAAATAAATAATCCTTAGTTTCGTTTGAATACCCTAAGAACATGCATACTTCCATTTTTGCTTCCAACTTATCAGACTTCCCTTTCAACACATGTACTGGACATCCCCAAATGTGGATATATTTCATACTAGGCTTGCGCCCACTCCACAATTCCTTAGGTGTGTTGGGAACAGATTTTGATGGAACTAAATTTAAAATATGCATTGCAGTTTTTAGTACATATCCCAAAAAAGAAACTGATAAAGTTGAATATCTCATCATGTACCTAACTATTTCTAAAAGAGTTCTATTCCTTCTCTCTACTACACCATTTTGTTGGGGAGTTCCTGCAGTCAATTGGGATACAATCTAATTTTGAGTTAAGTAATCCTTGAAATCCCCAAGAAGGTATTCGCCACCACGATCAAATTGAATGGCCTTTATGTATTTACCCAATTGATTCTCAACTTCAACCCTAAACTCTTTGAATTTTTCAAAGGCTTCAGACTTCCATCTCATTAGGTACACATAACCATATCTTGAGTAATCATCGGTAAAAGTGATGAAGTACTCATAACCTCTTTTTGCTTGGGTTGACATAGGACCACATACATCCATATGAACTAATTCAAGTAACTCTTGGGCTCTTCTACCTTTTGCATTAAAAGGTCGTTTGGTCATTTTGCCTTCCAAACAAGATTCACAAATTGAAAATCCATCAAAGTCTAATGGCTTTAAGAGACTATCTTTGATCAGTCTTTGAATTCTGTTTGAATTAATATGACCCAAACGCAAGTGCCAAAGATATGCATTATTAGTAGAAGGAAACTTTCTCTTTAATGATTTTACATGAGAGTTATTATCTAATTCAGAATTGTATAATTCATGCTTATCAAGAGTTAAAATATAAGGACCATCTACAATATTGCCAGAACAGATAAACACTTTATCCTTCTTTATTACAATATTGTCTTTCAAGATAACACAATATCCATGTTTACCTAAATAAGTCGCAGAAATTAAATTCCTACGAACATTAGTTACATATAGATAGTCTTCCAATATTAAAACCCTAGAATCAAAGCATAAATTAAACACTCCAACAGCTACAACTGGAATTCTGCTCCTATTAGCCAAAGTAAGAAATAATTCTCCTTCATTCAGCTTTCTGGTCTCCTGGAACCCATGCAAAGAATTGCAAATATGATTAGTACAACCTGAATCCACACACCAGGAATTCGTGGGATTTTGTACTAAACATATTTCAAGAAGGAATGAACTTTTCATACCCTTATTATTGGCAGCTCTGAATTTTGGACAATTCCTCTTTCAATGTCCTTTCTCGCCACAATGGAAACACTTTCTTTTGGCATAGTCCTTCTTCTTTCCCTTGTTGGCAACTCCTAAGGCAATTTGTTTACCATCTTGCTTAGTGAAGTCCTTCTTCTTCTTCTTTTTACCCTTGCCTTTCGACTTAGGTTGAGAAGTAGAAGCTTCAGCCATATTGACATCAACATTGGGTGCACCAAGAATGCTTTCCGTCGCTACCAATTCATTCATTAATTCAGACAATGAATAAATATTTTTGTTCATATTATAATTAAGTCTGAATTCCTTGAATGATTCTGATAGTGACTGGAGTATAATATCCAGTTGGGATTCTCCATCAAAATCGACACTTAAAACTTCCAATGTATTCAGATTAGAGATCATCCTAAGACAATGCTCCCTCACTAAAGTGCCTTCAGTCATTTTGGTATTATAAATTTGCCTCACAGTTTCTTGCCTTGCAAAACGGCCTTTCTCACCAAACATCTCCTTCAGGCTTAGCATTAGGTCCGAAGCTAGTTCTACATCCTGCATTTGATGTTATAGAACATCTGACATAGATGATAGGATATAACACTTGGCCATCTCATTAGAATTCTGCCAATGATCATATCGCTGTTTTCTCTCTGAATGAGCATCTAATAAAGGAAAGTTAGGACAAGGTTGAGTAAGCACATACTTGTGCTCTTTAACAGTAAGAACAATGTCCAAATTTCTTTTCAGTCAACATAGTTGGATCCAGTTAATTTGTTTTGATTAAGAATAGCAACAAGTGGGCTAAATGATGCCATGATTAAATCTGAAAACAATAAACATAAATATAATAAGTATACTGGACATTATCAATTTAGCATATAAGCATATAGTATGGAACCTTAATAAAACCATAATATAATATATGCAACGACAACCCAATCCATGTCTATAATTCCTTAGTAGCAAGTATATTATAAACACCATAATTGATTGAGAACTATTTTCATTATTAGTGCTATCATGATAACTCTTATCAAACACTAATAATATGCCGTATTACCTTTAGCCTCTAAGTAATAATGACATAGCTCCTTTGGGAGGTTAACATTACACTTAGTCTAGTGTATACCATTATCTAGAATCATGTGTAGCCACATTTCATCTCCCTTATAGTGTTTAAACTTGTAGTACCATGAAACAAAATACCATCCTTTGGGATCGCGAGGCATATATGCCAAGACGAGGTGCTTGTTCACACTACTTTAAACGGGTAAGTTCAATCTTGTAATACTATGAAGTAAACACCCTCCTTTGGGATTGCGAGGCATATACGCCAAGATGAGGTGCTTACCCACACTACTATGAACCGATAATGGAGGTCGTGAGATCCAACCCTTGTATCTTTCTCCCACTAGATGTTTTAAATAAAGGATTTTAGTTAGAAAACATGCATAATCTCATTACACATAGCCTTTGCACTTTATCTATGTGAAAACACTTAGAAAAATTCAAAATTCACAGTTTTTGATTGATCGAATGTATATCTCAATCGGTCGACAAAATTAAAAAATTCGTACTTAACAATCTACCTGGCTCAATTGGTACTCAATCGCTGTTCGATCGATCGACTAGCAATCGAATATCAATCAAATCAAACAGATTGGTCACTATTTCACTTGATTGATCGAAAGTAATTTTCGATCGATTGAAACTCGTGAAACTCGAATTTTCCAGAATTTTTCTAAAGCAGTTTTCAATGGTTTTTCATGAACAAACAACCATCATATGAACATAATAGACATAATTTGATATCAAAACCGAATTCCATTAATGCTATAGCCTTAAAATTCAATTTAACATACTTAACATTAAACTTAAACAACATCATAACATCAATATCAGTTTTTATCAAACAATAATTTCAATGACCATGCATAAAATGAATTGTATAATCTTCTAATAACATGAAATTACTATCTCTAATTCCAAAACTCACAAAACATGTTATACAAATTCGAAATTGAAGACCGCTTTGATACCAATTGTTGGAAAAACACATGTTTGTATCGCATACAAAACATACGTAGCAAAAAATTAACGGATCTACTTCATTCGCAATTGATAACATGTACTATGTAAATTTTAGAATATAAGAACAAGAGAGTGTACCTTGGTGCAGTGAAATTCAAAACTAAAGATTAGAAGTATTTGGGAACACTTTTAATCTTCCGATTCAAGGCTGCGATCATTCCAACAAGCTTCTGGACCTCTTTGGGGTTCCGAGGAGGTTGCAAATTGTGAATTGCCTTGATCTAGTCTGGGCTCACCTCAATTCCCGCCAAAGGGGAATCGAAGTGGACCCAACAAAAGTTCAAGCCATCCAGGATATGCCGACACCACAAACTGAGAAACAGATTCGCAGCTTCTTAGGCAAAGTCAATTACATAGCTTGCTTCATAGCGCAGTTGACCGCCACATAAGGAACATAAGGGCTTTAAGTAGATCTCCAAGAGGAGCAAAAGAGGATGGAAACTGATTCTGGTTTCCCGATGAGATCATACTGTTGCTCTATTGAGTGGCTAACCACTTGTAGCAATTAGGTCGAATATGTCCAGCTGCTCCACAATAATGACAGAGATGCTGCTTCTTATGTTTAGGCTTTTGAGTGTTTCCCTTCTTAGCCCTAGGGTTTTTGATCTCTTTCTTATCTTGCTTAGGGGGTGCTCCTAAGATAGATTTACCCTTGTCTATGTTCTTACTAGCTAACACATTTTGCACATCATTGTTTTCAGATTCAACATTATTACTAGGAGGAACAAAAATAGTAGTACTAGCAGAAACAATACTAGGAGAAGAGAAATCATACCCTAAACCGGTTCAATCGGAAGCAGATTTCTGAAGAATAAGCATCTCGTCAAGCTTTGCACTTGAGGTCCTCTCTAGTTGAGCTCTGACTTGGAACAATTCTGCCTCAAGCTTCTTGGTCATCTCAGCTAAGAAATTATTCTCAAATCTCAGAGCTCCAATGGTCAGATTGGCTTTATCAAACTTTGTGGAAATTTCTTCTCGTTCAAGCTCTACTTCACTGAGCTTCTTGGTGGCCAACCTATACAACTTCTCATGTTTTTCTGAGGCCTTGTATAATTTTGCATAAGCTGTGTGGATGTCATCTTATTCATCCATCTTCTCAAATTTAGACTTCACCAAGTCTTCTTCTTCATCCACATCTTCAACAATCCCTTCAGTAGGATTTATAGTGGCAGTGAAGGCATTTAGGATTCCATCATCCTCATTGTCAAAGTTATCTTCAGGCTCGGTGTCGCTCAAAGTAGCAGCAAGTGCCTTGCTCTTCCCAATGGTCTTAAGATATGTAGGGAACTCTTGTTTCTTATGTTCGAAGCCTTAACATCCAAAGCATTTTGGTCCTGAGGGAACAATGTACTAACCGCCATCCCTAGCATCTTTCTTTCCTTTGTCTTGGTTCTTGAACTGAGACGAGCTAGACTGCTTGTAGTCTTTATCAAATCCTTTAGCATTGGCATTCTTCATAAACTTTTTGAATTGCCGAGTGATATAGGATTTCATCTTAGAATCTTCATTGTCTGAAGACTCATCAGTTTCACTGTTCTTGGCCTTCAATTCCATGCTCTTTCCCTTACTAGATTTCCCTATCCTTGTCAAACCCAACTCATAGGTCTGCAGATTGCCAACCAACTATGTCAAAGGAATTTTGTCAATATCCTTCGATTCCTCAATTGCGGTGATCTTGACATGAAATCTCTCGGGTAGGTATCTAAGCACCTTTCTAACAATCTTGGGTTCGGGAATGGTTTCTCTAAGATTAAAGGCTGGGTTCACTATGTCCTTGAGCTTGGCATAGAACTCGTCAAATGACTCATCCTCCTCCATCTTAATCTCTTTAAAGCTCGTGGTAAGCCTCTGAAGTTTTGAATCCTTGACAGCCTTGGTTCCTTCATAGGTTGTCTAGAGGATGGTCCAAGCTTCCTTCTCAGTTTCAGTAAAGGATATCTTCTTGAACTCCTCATTTCTGACCGCACTGAATAACGCATTCAATGCCCTGCTGTTGAAATATTCCGCCTTGATCTTAGCATCATCCCAATCGGCCGGCGCTTCCTTCGGCTTGGTCCAGCCTATCTCTACAGCTTGCCACACTTTTTCATCTAATAACTGCAAGAAAGCTCTCATGTGTACTTTCCAGTATGCATAGTTAGTGCCATCAAATAAAGGAGGTATAATAAGAGACTGTCCTCTATCCATGACAAACAGGGGTCAATGGATCACACAGCAAAGATTAAAACCTAATTAAAGTGTGCCTGCTCTGATACCACTTGATAGCCCAAGAATGTATTAACCCCTTTGTGATGAATTAACCAATTAATTTGCCAAGTTAATTAATTAATTCAATTAGCATGCAATAAGCATGGTAGCAAAAACAAATCACCAACTAAGTTAAAATGCAACGGAAAATAAATTGACACAGTGATTTCTTTACGAATGGGGAAGACCTATACGGAAAAAATCCCACCGGGTGATTTTAAGGTCACCACTCCCGAGAATTCACTATTATCACAACAAGTGGTTACAAGTAAAGGAATCCCAGTACCTTATACCAACCTACAATTGAACCCTTACCCCAATACCCAATTGGACTTGTTCTGTAGTGACAATCTCTCCTTTCAATGCACGGCTCCCAGTACGTGACTAACCAATTCGATGCGTGGATCCCAGTACGCGGCTTACTCACCAACTTGAGAAAGATGTTGGCTGCAAAGTTCTTTAGTTCATCAACATGATGAAGATCATGAAGCTCCTTGGTTACAAAACCCTATGATGTACAAACACAGCAGCTTCTTAAATAGAAAGATGAACTAGGGCATATATCTCTGGTTCACAATATGCTTGTGAAAAACTTTTGCATTGAGTTGCATCAGCTGTGACGGCCCTTAAAACAATCCTTATATATGTTTAGGGTTATGAGAAAAGAAAACCCAAACATGTATTCACGAATTGAAGTGAAATCAGCTTTGAAAAACATAAACCTCAACAGATAACCTATCTATCGAACAGCTGTCGAGCATCGGGCTTAAACGGCCTTTTAAACCTCGATAGATACTAGCTGTCGAGCTTTAAAATCTAGCACTTCTTCACTTGTTTCTTGGACAGACTTGCATGGCTTTAACCCTTGATCTTGAAACCTTGTTCCTTAAAGCATTAAACACATCCTAGATCTACCCAATTACAATTAAAGTGCGTTTTGTCAAAGGATTAGCCAATTCTATATTGACATATGTTCCTAACAATGATTCACATATGTCCTAACAGTCACGAAGTGCAAGATGAAATCAAACTAATGATTGAGATTGGCCTAAGATCCTTCATGGTTAACTTCCAAGTGATTAAAGTGGACTCTCCATACAACATGCTTTTAGGGAGACCTTGGTTGCATATAGCAGGTGCAATCGCGTCTACCCTCCATCGGAGACTCAAGTTCATCTCCAAGAGACATCTATCCGCTACATCGATGCTAATGCTTTTCCAAAGGCGTCCTTTCATAGCTTCGAGCTAGTTACCATGATTCATAATGCTTCAGAGCCTGAGTCTGGCTGGCCCATAGTAGTTCTAATGGCCGCAAAGGAGATGCTCAAGTTTGGGTACCAATTAGGCCAAGGCCTTGGAGCCGTAGGACATGGGAGCCTTGCTCTCATTGAACTCTTAGATAACAAAGGAAGATTCGGCTTGGGGTATGAACTTACTCATGAAGAACTCTTTCAAGCTTCTAGAGGCAAGAAAAGGAAGTGTGCCACTTCCGAGATGTCTATTCCCCATATCAGAACCACTTTTTCATCTTCGACCGAGGTCATTATGCTAGAACCTTTCAAGGAATTGGAAGATGAAGAGCCTAATCTGGCTTGCATTATTTGGCTCTGTCTCGAGGAGTTCTCCGTGAACGCTATCATATCTCCCGAAGATGATCCGACTTCTACTATCCGACTAGGGATGCCAAGCGAGATGGCAAGCCTTTGGACCATCGAGCCTTGCTTTATGGTTGCACCGGCTGAGTAAGGAGTATTCCATCATCCAATGATTGGGCCTCCCGATCACCCAAGAGGGTTAGAATAGCATATCTAGTTTGTTTTGTATGCTTATGTCATTTCCTGCTTTATTTGTATTTCTTGTTCATTTCCTCAGTTTGTTTTCCCAAAAACAACAAAAAAGAGCATTTCCTTTTTATCATTATCAGGCATGAACTTTATTTTTCCCCTACCCATAATCCATTAATGAAATATTCAGTGTATTATTCAGGAAAATTCTTGCATCTCTCTTTTTTTGCTTTCCTATAAATATGTGTGTGCAAATTATCTTATGTTTCTCTGTATATGTTCCACTCTATAGGATCTGTCCTAATTCCCAAGTGTGTACGTCATCCCTTTGCCATAACAAGGGAGTGGATGATGTGAATGAGACAATAGAGTTGGATCATGATGTTGAAGGAATGGAAGAGGTTCCAAACCTACTTTGAGACATCCTAGAAGCTCTGAAGAGAAAGAATTTAGGGTCCAAGCCCAATATAGAAGAAACAAAGCTGATAAACCTAGCTGACAAACGCGAAAAGGATAAACTCGTCAAGATCGGGGTAAACTTTCCTAAGATCATGAAAGATGAGCTCACAGCTTTGTTGAAGGAATTTAAGGAAATCTTTGCTTGGTCTTATCAAGATATGCCAAGAATGGATACCGAGATCGTTGTCTATAGGATTCCAGTTAAATCCAAATGCCCCAGTGCAGCAAGCTCTCCGAAGGATGAAGTTAGAGATTATCCTGAAAATCAAAGAAGAAGTAGAACAGTGGTTGAAGGCTGGTTTTCTTACCGTCATAGCCTACTTTGATTGGGTTGCCAACATTGTTCCCGTGCCAAAGAAATATGGGAAAGTACGCATATACGTTGATTATAGAGATTTGAAGCGAGCCAGCCCAAAGGATAATTTTCCCTTGCCACATATCAATACCCTAATTGATAACACCATGACCAGCATTTTCTTCTCCTTTATTGATGGATTCTCGGGTTATAATCAGATCAAGATGGCTGAAGAGGACAAAGCCAAGACAGCGTTCACCACCTATTGGGGGACCTACACCTATGATATCATGCCATTTGGCTTGAAGAATGCTGGGGAAACATACTAGCGAGCCATGGTAACCCTGTTCCATGATATGATGTGTAAGGAGATCGAAGTCTATGTGGACGATATGATTGCCAAGTCACGTACTCCTAGAGATCATTTGATAGATTTGAGAAAGCTATACAAACTCCTTGTTAAGTAAAGGTTGAACCCTCCTATTCTGGTTCCCCCGATGCCAGGACATCCGTTGATTCTCTATCTAGCGGAGCAAGAAACATCTATAGGTTGCATGTTAGGCCAGTTAAATGAACTCGATCAAAACGAGAAGGCGATTTACTACCTGAGTAAGAAGTTCACTAGCTGTGAGATCAATTACATTGCCATCAAAAAGACATGTTGCACCCTAGCATGGGGCTCACATAAGTTGCAGTAGTACATGCTCTACTTCATCACACGGTTGATTTCTTGCATGGACCCCATCAAGTACATCTTTGGAAAGCCTTCCTTCACAGGGAAGATCTCCCGTTAGCAGATGTTGCTCTTCGAATTCGATATTGTGTTTGTGGTACAAAAGGCCATCAAAGGCCAAGCCATAGTCGATTACCTAGCGGACAAGCCTTTGAACAATCCAGATATCTCAGAATCCCTCTTCCTAGATGAGGATGTTTTGGCAATAGAGCTAGAACCAAGTAATGTAAAACCATGGCGTTAGAAGCTTTATTTCGATGGAGTAGCCAATAGCACTAGAAATGGAATGGGAGCCATTCTAGTATCCCCGAAGGGTCAGCAAATCCCTGTTTCAGCCAAGCTGAATTTTGATTGCATAAACAATGTCACAGAGTACAAGGCGTGCATAGTGGGCCTGCAAGTTGCCTTAAAGTTTGGTGCATACGATATAAGCATCCTTGGAGATTCCCTGTTGATCATCTCCCAAATAAAGGGAAAGTGGCAAGCCTAAGACACCAAGTTGATTATGTATCAGAAGTGTGTCAGTAGTTTAATCCCGAAGTTCCAGAACATTACCTTTGCTTATTTACCCCAAGCACACAATCAGTTCGCAGATGCTTTAGCAACCTTGGCTAGCATGGTTAGGTTGGCAGAAGGAGATGATATGCAACAATTACACATAGAGGTCTATGGCGTGCCGGCCTATTACATGAACATCGAAGAATGCATGAACATCGAGGCTGAAATCGATGGGAAGCCATGGTACCAAGATATCAAGGCTTTTATCAAAAAAGGTGAATACCTGTCCGGAGCCACAGACAATGAGAGGAAGTTTATCAGGAGCATGTCATGTCAATTCTTCTTGAGTGAGGAAGTTTTATACAAGAGGAACCACAATACAACTTTTCTTCGATGGAAGAGATGCATGAAGGCCTGCTTGAAGCCCATGCCAGTGGACCCCTGTTGGCCCGAAAAATTATGAGAGCCGGCTATTATTGGCTCACCATGGAAAGTGACTGCATCAAGCATGTGAGGATGTGCCACCGTTGCCAAGTCTACCAGAATAGAAAGAATGCTCTTCCTCAACCCCTGAACTCTCTAGCAGTGCCATGGCCTTTTTCAGCATGGGGAATGGATATCATCAGACCCGTGATCCCAAAAGCCTCAAATGGGCATGAGTATATCTTGGTGGCCATCGATTACTTCACCAAGTTAGTGGAAGCCACTTCCTACAAAAGCATCACCGAAGCTGTGGTGGCCCGATTCTTAAAACAGAAACATTAAAACAGAAACATGATCAAGCAACTTTGCCAATAGTTCATGATCGAACACCAGAATTTAGTTCCTTACCATCCTCAGATGAATGGTGCAGTAGAAGCCGTCAACAAGAACATAAAGATCTTGGTGAAGATAACAGACACCTATAAGGATTGGCACGAGTTCTTGCCATTTGCCTTGTGCACCTATTGCACTTTTGTTCATACTTCCATAGGTGCAACCCCTTATTCCTTGGTATACGGCTTGGAGGTCGTCCTCACCGTAGAGGTAGAGATCCCATCTCTCAGAATCTTATCACAAACAGAGCTGTCAGAAGTTGAATAGGCCCGTTCCCGATATGAGCAATTGAACACGATAGACAAGAAGCGCATGACGGCAATGTGCCATGGACAGTTGTACCAATGCCACGTCGAGCGAGCTTTCAACAAAAAAGTTAGACCCAGAGTCTTTGAAGAATGCAACCTAGTGTTAAAAAAGTGCAACCATGGATAGGCACGACTTCAATATGCCCCGACCTACAAGGGCCTGTATGTGGTGAAGAAAGCCTTCTTCAGAGGAGCCTTGATCCTAGCTAACATGGATGGGCACTACTTCAATATGCCCACCTATTGTGATGCTGTCATATAGTACTTTGCATGAGGAAGCCTCCAAGTGCAACCTCTTTTTCTACATTCCTATGTAAGCAAAAAACAAAACAAAAAAAAAAAGCAAAAAATATGAAAAAAATATGAAAAGGTAGATTAAAAACCCGAAAGGGTGGTCTAGGCAAAAGGAGAACAAAAGAAAGAGTGCGAAGGAGTCTGCTAGATTGAAAACCCGAAAAGGTGGTCTAGGCAAAAATTAAGGCAACAAAAAATGTCAGTTGAATTACGTGATGACTCGATCCTTCCTAGTGGAGGTACGTAGGCAGCCACCTTGGCCCGATCACATTTTAAAAGAAATTTGTCAGTCGAATTCGCTTGGGTTTATGATCCAGATCAAGGGAAGACAGCATGCACCCTCTTGGGTTACTTTATGTTTGCAACACGCATGGCCCACTGTAGTTTTGTTCAAATATTTTATGGCATATGCCAATGGAAGATGTACCCCAATGGGAAAGGAAAATATCCGTCTAGAATAGGATGTATCCTTTGAAACCTGAGATATTGATATGCATAGGCTTACATTTACCATTTTATTTGAATAATCTTGCATTTTCAAAATATTTGCGCACATATTCATTAAACATGCCTGTTTTGTGCCTTTCTAATCCTTTTATGCATTCATCATTATGAATCTAAACACGAATCTTATAACCATAAATATTTCCTGATAATAAATATATGCAAAAAAATCTTCGTTTCCACCTTTTTTCCATTTTTAAGCATGCCTTACAAACTAGACTATGCTTTAAAACTCCAAAAGTGGAAGGCCGCACGTAATTGCCTAGCAACTACATAGCTCATGTGTAGAAATCGAAAACGAAAAAGACTCAAGCGAGTCAAACATGACCCAAACGATCTAAACGAAGAAACCCTGCTGCATCAAAGCCCAGATCACTGGCAACCTCTCTAAGTCTGCTGTATGAGTGTCGAAGACAAACCAGCTCCCTTTCCATGCTATGACTCGATGGGGATCTCTGCCTCTCTATGTCAAGTAGAGCCTGCAAGGTGCCAACCTCAATAGTCGAAACTTTCAATGCTAAATTGTCAGCTCTGCTACTCGCCTCAACACGACTAGCCTCTACTATGGCCCTTTCCTCATCTCTCATCTGATCCAAGACAGTGAATCTCTAAGTAAGATCTGCTAGCTTACTCTCCAAGCTAGTGATTCGAGATCTCAGTTGAATACACTCTACCTCAGTTGCTGAAGGGATCAGACACCTCTGCTCAAGCCCTGCTCTAAGGGTGGCGTGCTCAGCCTCATAGGTCCTCCCCATCTCATCATAATCCTCCACAGTGGCGTCAAGAAGCTCCTTGCAACAATCCATGTCCCTGATAGCCTCTATCAGGCACTCTCTTAGGTCCCTAAGAGTACTCTCAACTCTGACCTCAAACTCCAGTGCATAATCCCTCAATATATTAGCCACAAGGCGAGAATCAAAAGGATTTGGAACTGATAGGTCAACAATGAAGTATGGGTCCCTATTAGCCCTCCACTCTCTAAACTCAGCAGTGGACCACTCATGATCATCTCTGAGACAAGTAGGATAGTCAATAGTCGACCTGCGCTCCTTCTAGAAATCAAAAGCACAATCTATGATGACTGTGTCAATATCCTGAAACCCATAATCATAAGTGATGATAGAAAGATCATGAAGTTAAGGGACATGTTGATTACGCGCGAATTGCCTCATAGCCATACCTAGAAAGTACCCTGAGCAACCCTAGATGCCCACCAAAGGGATGCCAAGCAAAATGACACAATGGGTCCAACCCTATCACCTAGTAACTCCCCACTTGACTCTCCACGTCCAGTCAGTGGGACCCAAGCCAAATAGATACCGTAACCAACCAACGGTGTCCCTAGTAAAAGGAAGATCAAAGGCCATAGTGATCTTAACTCTATTCTTCCTCAAGAACCCCATAGGCTTTGCCCTAGATATCACACTCAGATGACTACAGAACCACAACTACAACAGATGGACGCAACAACCAAGCCTACAACTACCTATCTCAAGGCATAGAGAAAGATACCATATAGTCACGAAGAGGAGAGAGAGAATAAAAGAAATGCTATGAGACAGAGTACTCACTAGGGGTAGAAATACAAAGCTAATGGAACCCGACTAAGAAGGTAATAGCATTGTGCAGAAGAAGGCCACCATGAAGGCCTGGCTCTTGTAGAACACCCAATGCTCCTCCAAGTCCACAAAATCCCCTTAGTAAGCGGTAAGACACTCAGCTAGTCCGAACCGATCGAGTAGAAAATCAAAAGGCATGCCACCTTCTAGCTCACTCCCATATCGAGTAAACATATCAACAACGGCCCTTTTTAGGCCCAATAGCTCCGCCAACCTCTTGTAGAAGCGAGATCAGACTAGTGGCCGATAAACCCTACTCATAAGGGTAGGAAGAGAAAGAAAGTGATCATACTCCTCCAAAGTAAGGACCAAGTCCACATCCCCAATGGTGATGCACCTCAAAGTGGGATCCCAACAAGTAACTATGGCCTTCAGTCAATGCCAATCCAGAGGAGTACAAAAGAGTGAAGTGGCATCTCCGAGAAACTGCAGGATATAAGCCCGATCCATGGAAGAATGAAGTCTACCATCTCTTGAGCTCCTTCTCATGAAAATTCTCTCACTTAAGCTCTACCACAATATCATAAGTCTTGAGCCCAAGAACACCCATGTTCAGATCTGAAAGAATCTGGTGTGCTGATGCAGATCCGTGTAGAAAAGCGTAGAAAAATGGTGTTTCTAAGAATTTTAAGTGAAGAAATAGGGTAGGAGAAGACCCCAAAAATTGTAGACTAGAATGTGGAAGGGCTAAGGGGCGTCCAACCCTTTATGCACGCTTCCCGAGGCCGGCGCACATTGTGTGGCCGCCGCACCTCAGGACACGTGCCAGGGTTTTTCAACCCCCTACACAAACCCACACATATTCTAAGCTTAGATCTAAAGGATAGAGGGTTTTGGATAGGTCTGGAGCAAAGATTCCCTTAGTTTTTACACTAACAGTGGTGTGCGGCAGGTTCAACAGCAAACCGGTCCCTCAAGAAATTTTTTCGCACAACCGAGATCGCACAAAGCCTACACCAAGGCAGTTTATCGTTGTGCGTCTTATCTGGCATTCCGAAATATCTTGAACCCCACATGAAATTCCTCAAAGGAACCTCTCTCGAAGCATCGGTCGGTTCAGTTGATAACCGAGTCAATTAATGCATTCCACTGCACGGCGAGTCCAAAATCCCGCTGGGGAAATCCATGTTCATAATCAGGGTCGTCAAGAAACCCATATCATCTAAAGCAATTCCAATCCCACTTCAAGTCATTTGATCAGTCTAGAACCACGCAAAACCCTACACTATGGCAGTTTATTTTGCACAGTTCAATCCATTTTATGCTAATCAATGTGCTCAAGAACGGGTCCATCCTACTAGGGACCTTTCCTCTCATGTCGAGAACCGCATAAAACCTACACTAGGGCAGTTTCATTTTATGCGGTCTCTCCCCTTTCCATATCACTCAACGGGTCAATCAATATTAGATTTTATCGGTAAACCCGTGAAAATATGGTGCGATGCATGAGTAACAACTGTGGTGCAACCAGCTCATAAATGCTAAAGTGTTATTGGCAAATATACATAAGGCCTACCAAGAGGTAGTCTTGACATGCATCCGAGCCTACCAACAGGTGATATCCAGAATTATACATATAAGGCCTACCAAGAGGCAATGTTCATACATATATCAAGAGCCTACCGAGAGGTGATCTCATACATCGTGGCCCACTATGGGGCAATATAATATATACATGTCTAAAGCTTACCAAGAGGCAATATAAAAATGCAGTCAGGGCCTACCAAGAGGCAATACAATATATACATGTTTGGTCTACCAAGGGGCAATGTCTACAAAGTACAAGAAAAATAAAACATGCTCATGCAGGAGCTACATCATAACAGTACAACATACATGGATGGCCTAAGAAGAGTCATCATCTCTAATGATATTGCTCGTAAAGCACTCGAAACTGCCGCCATCGGCATCATCACCCGTAGTGGGACCTACAAAAGGACCGGCTCGATCCGCCGAAGAACCTAGGGCATATCTCGGAACTTGAAATGGTGTCTAATCTGGCATAAGGCCCCGTGCCCAATCATCTAAGGGAACATATCCCTAACTACCGGCTGGTCCTAGAGGAGCAGGCATATACTTTGACTCATGTCATTGGATAGGAGGATCTCTACCAGGAATACAAGGTGCAGAAGGTATAGGCATCCTCTACCCTTCATCTCACCAATCAAAACGCCGATGTACCCATGAAGCATGCCTATCTCAACCAGGAGCTAGCCCCCTCTCTCTCTGTGGCAACGGCATGGGCCACCCTCTCTCTCTGCCATTGATCCCTCTCTCAATTTTTACAAGTCTGATTCTAGATCACTACAGTGTATCTTCCTTTCTTCCTCCCCCCCTTTTCTTCCAGGGGTCTCTTGCATTATATTCCCTCTTCCCGACGATCTTGGCCCTCTACTTGTCAATCATCCCCATTGCTACTTGAGTGGCTGTCCCACTAGACACTCCTTCTGGCTCTTTATGAGTTGCGGTTGCCAAGGAAACATTGTTCAGGGGTCTTCTCCACATAAATGCGTCTAGAAAAGTAGCTACAACACATTTAATGCGGTTGTAGCAGCTTTTCCTTAGATATTTCTGGAATCTCCCTCATCCTTGCGTGTTTAGGATATGTGTCTTTATTACCGGGGTTCTCTGGAGGGCTCCCTGGATTGCTGGGATATGTGTTTGAGTTGCATTTACGGTGTCTGAAGACTTGTTTGTCTTCGGACTGATCTCTTGTCGTCACCTTGCTCGTAAAATCTTGAGCCTGAATCATTTTAAATCATTGGTTCCTCCTCGGACTGTCCTCAGGTTGACCATCTCCTCGGACAGGCCCAAGGCCCACAATAGTATTTGGGCCTTTTGACCCTACACCTACATTTCATGATCAGATCCATTATTCTCTTAGGATTAAGAGTTCATGTAAATAGAAGTCGTGAGATTTATTATTCATTTGACAGTTGTTAGGAGCATAATAAATCTCACAGCAGTCCAGTTCAATATGTCCTAACTCTTAAAACATATCAACATACTAACTAGAAGTCTCCACTTCCATGATCAAGACAAATCATCTTAGTTGATATGTTATAGTCTTCGCAGATGAAATGCCCAATTTTATCACCGATTATGAACTAAAATTCTGAGTTTACAAAGAACTTGTGATTTATATATTCAGTGACTAAATCACATAAATCACATACTATGCATCTCATAGACTAAATGATAATGTCCAAATATTCATGTTATCATTATTTTAGATAATAATAAAACAATTTTATTAATTACAACATTAAGTCATACATAATGTCACACATAGTATCATACAATAGGATTTAAGGGCACTAATCCTAACAATAACAACCTGCTACTTAGTACGTATTTGTTGTGAAAATGTCGTAAATATATCATTTATCTTTTTTAAAACCTGTTTTGGGCTTTAGTTTTGTTGCGTGAGATTATGAACTTCGTTGTCGTGTGGAAAGTAAATATCAGCAAATTGTCTAGGTAGTACATACTTTTATTTCCTTGTCTAAATGTTAATGGGACACGCCTAGTTGGGCTTTCACTTTCATCCATATTGGTTTGGTTCCTTCTGCCTAAGGACTGTGATTGGATAGTCCAAGACTCTACAATAATTTTCCTCTACCTAACTCCTAAGAACATCTCTAGCGGCCTCTTTAAATTTTTGTACTGTTTGGAGAGTTCATTTTACCTTTTGCCTACCTACTTTTTCAGATACACTTTCCAAAAAACTTTCTATCATTTCTCTATCCCATTTAAATATTATTTCTTTAATATTTATTTATTTATTCTCTTTTCAATCTTCCTTCAATCAATTCTAACGACTATATTTTTTAAATCTCCATACGGTAATATTTTAAAATTTTCCGATGATATATTTTTTTTAACAAATCTCGTAAAGTACTTAAGGAAACGATGTGGTGAGTCGTAGAATCATCTAATTTTAATGAGAAGTGCTATGTTCACAATATTTTTACAACCACTTTCACAGAAAATTATATGTGGTAAGTCGTTACTGATTTTAATTTGAAAACACCATTGAAATTATTTTTTTCTCTTTCTCAAAAAAATATATTTTATTCTCACCAATATTAGCTAGTTATAACCTATCACTTAAAGTTTATTGTGAGAATAAAACAAACTTTAAAGGGGAAAATAGCATTTTTTTTAATTTTAATTTCTTATTCTTTATTTTATTTTCCCCTTTATCTCTTCATTTGTTTTCATCCATACATGTCTTTCTTTTTCTTTTCTTTTTTCCTCTTTATTTCTCATCCACACACGAATACTTCTTCTTCACTCTCCTCCACACATGTATACTTCTTCTTCACTCTAGTTTCATTTTCATTTTTATTTTTCTAACTCTGTTCCAGTCTGGCTCTCTCTCTCTCTCTCTCTCTCTCACACACACACACACATAGAGATTGGCAGATAACAAAGGCTAGAGACAAACAATCTTTTAAATCGGCGTTCACGCATGCTGCCTTGTTCGCTCCACCGCCGCCTGTCCTCCCTCTACCGCGACTCAGATGGGTCAGATTTGTTGTCTTTTTTTTTTTTTTTTTGGATTCTGATTTGATTAGTTTTAAGATTGTGATTTGAGTTTGTATTTTGATTGTGATTGAGTTTAGACAGAGATGCTTGAGAGAGAAAAGATTTGGAATGGTTGAGTTGTAGCGGTTGTGAATGTTGAGTAAAAATAGAATATTTTAATCTGTGGGTTGAATTTTTTATTCCCATTAATTCTTTTTCTAATTAACAGTAGGTCATCAAACTAAGAGCATCACTAGCAGTCTCTCTAAATTTTTGTACTGTTTGGAGAGTGAACAATTACTTTTACCTTTTGCTTACTTACTTTTTCAAATATATCTTCCAACAGACTCTTATTTATTTCTCTATACTATTTAAATATTATTTCTTCATTCTGTTGAGTTAAAATGAATTGACCCCTTGCAAATTAATTAATTACCTAAGTTAATTAATTAGTCAAATTACAGGCAATAGCGTGATAGCAAAAATAAATCACCAGCTAAACTAAATGCAGCGGGAAATAAATTTGACACGGTGATTTGTTTACGAATGGGGAAAACTTCCGAGGCAAAACCCCACCAGGTGAATTTAAGGTCACCACTCTCGAGAATCCACTATTATCAATCACAAGCAGTTACAAGTATAAGGAATCTTACCAAACCTTTTGGCCTATCCCGAAATACCAACCTACAGTTGAACCCTTACCCTAATACCCAATTGGACTTGTATTGTAGCGGCGATCTCTCCGTTCAATGCACAAATCCTAGTACGTGACTAACCAATGATGCACGAATCCTAGTATGTAACTAACTCCACCAACTTGAAGAAGATTGTTGGCTGCAAAGTTTTTCAATTCATCGACAATAAAGATCAGGAAGCTCCTTGGTTACAAAACCCTTGGCGTAAAGACGCAGTAGCTTTTTCAGAGAGAATGATGAACTAGAGCAATTTTTGCCTCCGGTCACACAATGCATGCGCAACAGCCTTTAAAATAATCCTTATATGTCTAGGGTTGTGAGAAAAGAAACCCTACACAAATACATAAGCATTGGATAAAAATCATATCTGAAATTTTTGATTTCGTAATTCTCAACAGATACAGCTTGTGTCGAGCTTCAACATTAAGTCTCGATAGAAGTCTTTCTGTCGAGATTGCTGTCAAGTTATAATAAACAGCTCTTCTTCACTTGTTTCTTGGTCAGATCTTCATGGCTTTAACACTTGGCTTAAACAACATGTTTCTTGAAGTCTTAAACTTGTCCTAGATCTACCCAATTACAAGTAAAGTGCATTTTGTCAAAAGATTAACCAATTACATAAAATATGTCGCTAACAGATTATTTTTTTATTCTTTTTTTAATCATTCTTTAATATTTTTTTATTAACCCATTTATTAAAAGATTTCAAAGATTTACAGCCATTTATTATTACCCTTTACTTTCTTCACCACACAAACAAAGAAAAGAACAACAAAGACCACCAGAGGAGATAGCAACATATATGCAAGAAAGAAAAACACAACATCGATAATGGATCAAGCGGAAATTAACCGGACGATCAGCAATAGATCAAGCAAAAATTAGCTCCCTTTTATGGTATGATTTGTGTAGATCTAGGAATAAATTATCTGTTTTTGTTCCTAAAACTTCTCCAAGGTTGAGATCTTTGCCTTCAAATTTCTTCCTGGGATAAAATATCCTTTGATTTTTTATTTTGATCTCAATTTCCTTTGGCTTTTCTTTGGTAGTGGATCAAGTGGAAATTAATTTCCTTTGGCTTTTCTTTTTATCAAGGCTCTGAGATAGAGAGCTTCTTTGTTCTCTGATGAGAAGTGAGAGAGAGTGACGAAACAAAGAAAAAAGAGAAAGCGAAGAGAGAGAAAGAAATAATATTTTAATCCAACCGGTAGTTTTTTAATAGAGAAAAAGGTTTTGGAGTTGCTACAGTGCTCTCCATGTCAAGAGAGCTACTGTAGCAAATCTTAAAAAAAAAAAAAAAAAAATTAGAGATAGATAGATTGCTGGAGATTGATTTTTCTGTGTTTGCTCTCCAAATAAGGCTTTAGAAAACCTATTGGATATGCTCAAAGAGAGAGAGCTACTATTCATTAGCTAGCAATTTTTTGCTAATAAACAGTGGTTTAGAGAGACTGCTGGAGCAACTTTTGTGGGTTTACTCTCAAAATTTTGGGTTTGAAGAGCTTGTTGAGATGCTCTTACCTAAAGAGACAAAAAAAATAATTTTCCTCTACCTAAATCCTAAGAACCTAAAAAGGTGAAAAAGACAAAAGTCTCTATCATAGAAAATTATAAAGTTCTTTGTCTTTTTTTCTCTACCTAACTTCTAAGATACTAAAAATGCTTCATAGAAAATTAAAATGAGATGAAGTTCTTTGTCTTCTTTTGTTTGGATTGTTTTGTTAGTAGGTATCCTTCACTATAACTAATCTCTTTCCCTTTCTTTTTGCATTTGTATCAGTTTATACAAAAATTCTTGTATATTTAAGCATAAAAATATACTTTTTTTTATATTTTACATACTCAGTTTTTAAAACACTCCACATCAAACTGGCTATTTCACAGTACTGCATTTTATTAAAATATCATTTTTTCTTGATTTTTTTTTAATTATTTCTCTTTTTTTACACACAACAACTACCATTCATTCTCTTCCATCGTTCTTGGGATATGTAAATAAAGAATAAAAAACTAAATACAAAATGAATAGTGTAATTGTAAATTTACACGGTTACTGTAGCAAACTTGTAAATTTACACAATTATACAATAATTTATGTGAGTCATTTTTAGATAAAACTGTGTAAATTTTATAATTTTTTTTTCTTATTATACATCCACTTATATGAATGCTCAAAGCTTATTGGGCTAATTTTGTACTTTTTATGGTTTTGGCGCTACAGGGAAAGAACTCTTACATGGGTTAGGGTTGTTCTCTCTATCTTTGAGGATTTCTATGGGTTAGGTTGGTTTGTTGTTTTTGGTGTGGAATAGACTACAAATGGTTGGAGGCGATGTCATTTGAGATTGCATTTATTACCCTTTTTAATTCTCAAATAATTAAAAAAAAATTAATACTATTTAATAAAATAAAGAAAATCACCCTAAATTTTAAATTGCGTTGTTGTTGTTTTTTTTTTTTTTTTTGAGAGATAATTATAAGATGCTACTAACCCCGCAGCTCGAACCATTTCCCCCCAAACTCCCGAGTACTTTGTACATGGGAAGGTGCCAATTCAGCTATTTAAATTGCGTTGTTTGAAAGCTTTTTAACAGAAAGACCGATGAATGGCCAAAATTAAATTAGTTTGAAAGTTAGAGGCCTTAAATGATCAAAAATGAAGTTAATGTATGGAATGAACTGTGGTCAAAGTTGGAGGGAGTAATTTGTAATTTAGCCATTTTTTGTTCAATATAACCTTAAGACACTTTACCAATTCATTTTGTAGTTTAACTGGTTGGCAGTGACACCTTTTAGTGTTTCCAATAGAAAAATCCAGAGTTCAAATCTTCCATCTCTTAATTATCGAATTAGAAAAAAAAAAAATTAATTGGTACCCATCACCTATATATATGTAAAGTTGAACTATGTACACGAACATTTTCAGCAAAATTACCAATTTGGTTCCTACATATTTTGGTCACTTTTAATTTGGTCCATACTTTTTTCCAGTAGTCAATTTGGTCTCTTTTATTATTAATTTATGTGAAGTTAGTCCTTAATGTTTATTTAAAAAATATAGGTGAAATACTATTTTGGTCCCTATATTTTAGGGTCACATTCAATTTGGTTCCTACATTTTGATAATATCCAATTTGGTCTATGTTATTTTAACTTACAATCAATTTAGTCTTTACTGTTAACTCACTAACAAAAAATTCCTAAGTGATAAACGATTTGCATTGTTAGCATGCTTAATATTAAAAGATTAAATTTGATACTGATATGTCTAAATTTTAGTGGCTACATATATAAGTGCTTAGATGACAAAAAAACAGCCACATCAACTCTTAAAAATATTTTTTCTTTTCCTTACTAATTTTTCCTTTCTTTATTTTTTTTAATTATTTTTCTTACAATTTCTTTAATTTTATTTTAGTGGCCACATCAACACTTAGATAGCAGAAAATGCATATTTTTTAATGGAGAAATATGGGTTGGTTTATTGGTACACATAAATTAAAAGAGAGGAAAAGACTCCTTAAGAGTTGATGGTGAAACCAAATTTCCTCCTCCTTGATTATAGTCTTTGGTAGGCCTAGTAAAAAATACTATGATCAATCATCGATGGTACGGTTTGATTAATTTCTCCGTACAGTCACTCATTAGAAGTAATGACAGAATTTAACTTGTATAGTGAACCATTAAAAGAAATAGCACAATTTAACTAGAACCCTGCCTGATTCAAAAATTTAAGAACATCTTACGATTTCGATTATTTACCAAAAGGGGAAGTGGAATAACTTACAATGAAACCAATGGGTACAGGGTAAGTTATTGTATTATATTATGGCTGTTCTATCCATCTTAATTTGTAACTCTTTTTTTTTTTTTTTTTTGAGAAACTCCATTTTTGTATTTATTACTCTGATATATTGCCTTACCACTATTACATAAACTAAACAAAGTTTACTTTACACACATGTTTTGCTTTTTATTTATTTAGTATTTATTTTTGAGCTTGGTTTCTCTTTTCGACCAAAGAAGAGCACAGGTAACCATCGGTCTTTTTTGGGTCAATGTTGAATTTTGGTTTTGACTCTCAAAAACAAGTTCAGATCTACTAACGCCACTCCACCAACGGTTGACACATAGCCATGCACAAAAAAGACCTGAACACCCTTAAAGAAATAATTTGTTTTCTATCTTTACATTGTAGACCAAAATCTACAATTGATGATGTGTTCACCAAGGGCCTCACCAATTATCGAGTCAAGCTTCTCAAATCCAAGCTCATAGTTCATGACCGAAGTCATGCATGTGGGGGTGTGTTAGCAATAATAAAGATCACACCAAGGATAAATGAATTACTACTTGAAAAAAATCAAAGAAGCGATGAGGATCAAGGAACTATATAATGATCCTAGCAATGATCAAGGAACTGTTGATGATAGGAAGGATCATGCAAATCCTAATTCTCCATTAAGGAGTGAATTACATAGTTACACATAATTATATATTTAGAATATAAATTTTTTTTGTGTGTATATTTTCTGTAAATAAAAGCATACATTGGAAAAGCTATAACATATTTACATGACTTCTCACTATGTTTATTATCGCGAACATAAAGTTTGTTTGATCATGGGTAAAATTACATTACTTACATATTAAAATAAAATAAAACTATTACATGAATTGAAAACCCATCTCCCACCTTGTTTTATTTATTTTGCTAAGAATATCAAACTTAATTTGTTTTAGTTTATTCTTTCATTTATCATTTTATCTCCTTATGCTTATAGAGAAGACAAAGTTGTTAAAAATGTGAAAGAACAGAGATGGGTTATTCTCCATTATTATATCACTAAATTGTTATACTATTAGGCACCCCTCTACAAGTAACTCCATGACGTGAGCTTGGTATAAGCAGCTCATACGCTGTAGTACCAGCCCCATGTCTATTCCTTAGATTTGGATCAACATTTCTCTTTTCAATCTCCTTCTCAATCCTTTTCATCTCCATTGAAAATCTATAGAATGCCTCTAGGATCTCACTGTCCCCTGACCAAGTTGACAAGTCTTTTCGTTCTCCAAGATACTCCTCATCAATTGAGTGTGTTGACAGTATATCAATCACAGCCATAAACCTTGTTGATTGAAACCGACTTGGCAATGCTGATAGGAAATATTGCTCTGGATCAGCCACAAATTTTGCGTACTCTGGATCATCCTCCTTTGGCACTAGTTTCCTCATAAGTGGTGGACGAATTGGGATGTGTCCTCCATATGGGTACTGCCCATAGTTCAGTGCAGCATGTTGAGCCGAGGCAAGCCAGATTAAAGTGGTGAGTATAGAGCTAAGATCTTCTGGACTATAGAGTCTAGGCCACCAGCTAGCATTTTTCAAATCTTCATGGCCTAGATTGATAGACTCGTAGTACCAAGCTTGGAGCTCTGAGTCAGAACAAACCATGCTTGGGTCTTTATAGTAGTAGTTTACATAGGTCCGAACCAATTCTTCAATGGCGGACCATATTAGGAGCCCATCATTTGCGTAAGGATAGTCTTCAATGAAAAGTCTTAGCCCATGGGGCTGGGTCGGATCTCGTGTTGCCAAACCCCTACGTGAAAATGAAATCCAAATGAAAATCCACTTATCTTTGGAATAGAACTTTCAGTCTCATACAGTAACAGTACTTTCCCAAAAAAAAAAAAAAAAAAACTTTATTATCTAATTGAAATTGATTTAATAAATAATAATAATAATAATAATAATAATAAAACAAGTTAAAAAATAAAATGATTTCTGTCAACAACAATAATTTTAGAAGAAACATTATATAAATTCTTCAATAGCTATATGTGTTTGAAGAATTTGACACACATGTTGGCATACCTTCTAATGAGATCTTCGGGAAGGCCCTCTAAATCGAAACGCCACCAATCCTTGTAAGCAGCGGAGCTAATGAGCATGGAATGCTTACCAGTAGTGAAGTCATTCTCGATGATCCCTTCAGCATTGATGAGATATTGACGGGCCAATGCGTTAATCTCCAATGTGTATCGCATATGAGGATGGAGAAGTTTGTACATTGGGTGCATCACACTTAGCTGACGGTGAGCGGAAATTATAAATGGCTCCATGCATGCATGGGTGCGCAACCTGCTCAATCATTGTCAAAACTTGGTTAAAAGGCTTATGTTGACCATTTTTCTTACTTGATGACATAGATCAAAGAATAAGCTATGTTAATTTTTGAATTTAAAAGACTAGTTTTAACAAATCCCATCGCCCTTCTTTTAAGTTTTTAACTAAAATTCATCAACCCATGCATCACGCTTTTTCTTATTACTTATATGTTGAAAGTTAGTTGAAGTACAACTATAAAGGAGGCTTTTAAAAGTTATACATAAACAAATGAGTCAAAAAGCTAAATAGAAAATGTTGTCACAAACAGACTTTACCTAGGTAATTTGGCTTATTTTAGATTGAAATGGTGTGTATAAATTTTTTGAAATGTATAATTGTTTACTTATGAACATAAAAACAACATAAAGATGTGGTATTCAAATCAAATGGTGCATATAATTGAGGACAAGTAGATTTATTTCATTATTTAAATTAAATATTACAAATTAAATGGTATATTGTCAAAAGTCTTATAATTTAATTGGTTAATACCTTCTCGTGTTTTTAATAGAAATATCCAGGTTTTAAATTCTCCTGACTTGACTATTGAATTATCAAAAACAATTAAAATTTTAAATGATGAGATGCTGTATTCACTCTTAGATACCAGAAATTAAAATTGAACCATGAAATACAGCATCTTATTTCAAATAAAGAGAATCCTATTCTATTCCGGTAGGAGAAAAATATACATACCAATGATGAACAAGTTGATGAACACCACAGTCATTGGAGCAAACATGGGCTTTGGCAAGCTGCCACATCCAAGTTGTGGTAGCATCCACTGGGGATGTTAGGACTTGCTTAGAAGGGCAATTTGGATCCACTGGTGGAAGACTGAGCTCGATCACAATAGGCTTCAGAGTTCCAATTGGTGTCAAGAAAAATATTGTACGTGTTGCATAGGCTTTTCGGTCATCAAAACAGTTTACTTGGTTGAGAAATGGAAGGATCTTGTCATGGTAGTCTATAATGTACAACCTGTTCTCTTCTAATGCCTGGCAAAAAAAGAAGTTAAAATATTAATATAAGATTCCCAAAAGAATAATTACCAAAGATGAAAGCTATAAATACTACTTTAAATATTTAATAAAAATATTTCAAAATAAATTGTTGACCTTTCAAAACTAAGAACACATTGCTTGTATTTAATTAAACTATCCTCATATTTTTCAAAAAAAGATTATAAAATCATAAATTATATGATGAAAAAATCTTCTTCTATAACTACAACAAATGATGTTCTCTTATTTTTGTTAGTTTTTATATTTTCATTTTCTTGCTGTTTGTTCCCCTACATACATTTGTCATATAATAAGTATATTAGAATTATTAACACATTTTGCACTCTATTATTTTAAGAAGTTTTAAAATATATTCTAAAAAATTTCGACTACCAACCATAGTTTCTAAAAATAATTTCTTAAAAAAGTTACTTTTTTAATCATATTTTAACATACCATAATTTAGCTATCAATTCGTGCATCGTAATGGTATAATGCTAGATATTCATTAATATCAATAAACCAACCAAAGTCATTTTAACAATTCTTCTCAAAAAGAAAAAAAGAAAAAAAAGAAGAAGTCATTTTAACAATTTTGTTGAAATTAATTTTCAATAATAACTAACCAATATCCGGATGATGTGTGGGTATGCTATTAGTTCATTTTGAAAGGGTTAATAAGAAAGTATGTATGGTTTATTTATAACACTTATTATGCGTTATAATAGTTTAAAATTAATTTTGATTATATTACACGATCGCTTATATTTGGATAATTAATTTCAATTATATAAGTGCTTTTGCTTTATCTGCACAAGGCTAAATCTTTTGCGTTGCATCATCTGCCAAATTATATATGTCACTAAAATGAGTCAAACAATGTAAATTGTTGATCATATATTACATTGTTTACTTATATTCTCCATATTTATAAAATATAAAGATTATTAGAGATTCAGTATATAACATTTCATTACATTGTCTATAACCATTTTATTTGTAAAACATTTGATCAAACACTAAACAACATTCAATTAAAACGAAATTCAGTTTGTGTAATCCAAACAGTCTGATTTTGAATATATTGAACCAATAAAGAAAATATTGAGCGAGGAAACATTAATAAAAAATTACGCATATAGTTGATTGTGTCCATATCTGTAGAGAGAGAGAGTGAACCATATAAATTCCTTGGAAAAAAATTAGTGCATAGGAATAAATGCGGGTTCCAATAACACATTATAATAAATCAATACTTTATCTGACTATCTAATTTCTTTGGTTGATTATGCATGGCAAGCTAGAAAGTCTAGAAAATAAACTCTCCAAAATACACACTTAGAAACAAGCCAGAAAACAGGATCTTGTTGTGTCAAGAAAGATAGAAAGATGATAATTTCCGTGCCATACCTGCTGTATTGATAATCCATTTAAATGACCTATAATATGCTCTTCTCTGAGTGCTGACTCCTGGGGACCATAGATTGAGGGATCCAATTTGCTTGTAGGTGGAAAAACCTGTTTGTCAGAGTAAAAAAAGTCTTCGTTAATTACTTTACTTTATAGTTTTTTTTTTTTTTTTCTTTTTCTTTTCCCATTTCTTTCATGAGTTCAAATTTGGTAAAGATTGGATGTAAAATCCATGTTTTACACCATCTAATAAGAGATTGTTATATCAGGTTTTTACTTAAAACTCAATACATTCTACCACACATAATAATATCTCAATAAACTCACAATTAAGTTAGATTTTTAAATGGGTAATAGAATTGATTGAGTGTGATTATACCTATTATTTAATATGTAACATAATGATGTAGCATGTTGGGATTGGATGACTTGAGTTTTACATCACATTCTTATTGAATTTAATCTCTTTTTTCATATGTGTTAACAATTGGATTATTGATTTTATTAGTAGAGAAGCATATAAACAGGAGCTCAATTACAAATCGGGTCTTGGGCGAATAGGCAATAATGTTTATAGGTTAAACCCCCCCCCCCCTTTTTTTTTTTTTTTGAGATGCAAAAATGGGCCACCAAATAGCCCATTGCCTACTACCCGACCTAGTAGCCCAATGGCCCACGAGGCTAACAGGCTTCCTGACCTGTTGTTATTAAGGCCCATGGGTAGCCCACTAGCCCAATGGGTCAGGCCGTTGGCTAGTTTTTATGCCCATGGGTGCCCGATGGGCTAGCTCAGTAGCCCAACCCGTTGGCCCAACCAATTGCCTAACCTAATAACTCAGAATTCATAACAAAAATATATAGGAGGAGTGTGAAGGATTGATCTTGAGATATTATAAACGATTTTCTTAAGAAAACTCCTGAAACTACTAAGATAATTAAAGTGGTTGTGTTAAACTTAGTTTACTAAATATATAATTTTCTAGTAGTCTACCAACTTTGAATTAACCATTTGAAATTTTTTTAATTAAAGATAATAATAAAAAACCATTTAAAGCCTAAATAAAAAAAAATTAAATAGGTTTCCATGAACTAAACAAAAAATTAAATAGATTTGACCATAAAAAACTATAATTAAGTATTCAATTATTTGATTCTTTACTTAAAAAAATAAATTGATTATTCCCTTATAAAAAATTGACTTTTTCATTATAAAAAATAATAAAATAAGATGCTAATATAAGCCCATGGGTAGTCCATTAGGCCCAACCCACTAAAGATAAAATGAGCACTGCCCATGGGCTGGGGTTTTCACTAGGGGTGTGCATGGGTAGGGTTGGGTCGGGTTATGGAGATTTTTTGACCCAACCCACCATGGTGGGTTAAAAAAAATTCAACCCAATCCAACCCATCACATAAGTCCAACCCAACCCACATGGGTCGGGTTGGGTCGGGTTGAACCTATGGGTTAGACAAATTTTTTTTTTATTACTATTATCATTAAATTGAGTAGAAAAAAATATAAATATATTAAAAAAATCCAAAGATTGGTATCAATGTAACTTCTTAAAGGCAAACAATACTAATGACTAAACAACAATAGTAATTTACTAGGGTTTATGTGAAATAATTGGCTTTTATATAGGATAAGAAGAGTTGGTTATTTAAAAAAATTTATTAATTATATAATATATTTTAAATATATGGGTGGGTCGGGTCGGGTTTGGTGGGTTTGGAATTTTATGACCCGAACCCAACCCGACTTGCTATCAAAAAAAATTTTGTAACCCAACCCAACCCACTAAGCCCTAAAAACCGACCCAACCCAGCGGGTTGGGTTGGGTCGGGTCGGTTTTGGCGGGTTGACTACACACCCCTAGTTTTCTCTTTCGACTTAGCCTGACCTGTCCCATTTACTAGTTAATAGCCCACTATACGTACCCAGCCCATTGATGACCCTGCAGCAAAGTTAGTAAATAAGATTTTGGACTTACGTTTTATTAATACCTCTTTTTACAATTGCTTATAGCTCGCCTCATTCACTTAATCAAAACATTGATAAACAATTTTCTATTGGTGAAAATTAATTTAAGGGTTTCAATTGGATTGGATTTCTATTGATCCCTTTTTTTGGGCCTCCTTAATTAGAGGTGAGGAAAGAATATGTAAAAATGACTTTTACATATATATATATATATGTATATATATATAGAGAGAGAGAGAGAGAGAGGATGATAATTAATTTTTTTTTCTTATATAAAAGTGGTTTCCTATAAATATTTGATAGGACCCACTTTATATATACTTTTTTTCTTTTAGAAAATTTTAATTATCCTACAACTTTTGAGACATTTTAATATGTAGGGACAGGGGCGAGAGCGGCACTAGATGTAATTCAGGGGGTTCATTCCCCCGACTCATATAAATATATATATATGTATATATATATATGTACATATTTACAATTAAAAATATTTTTACACACCCTAATTACAGACTAACTTTAATATTTTTTACTTAATTCTCTAACTTTATAACTAAAATTTATTATAAAATGATAACAATGCACACACATGTACAAACCTTTTGTATTTTCTAATTATTATAAAGTTATATTATATTTATATTGTACATGCACACATTCACATACATCACAATTCAAACAAATATCATTATATATATAAATATATATATATATTAACGCACATATCAAACACACACTCACACGCATATATATAATATAAACTTATAATAAAATTAAAAAAAAAAAAAAACTCAGAATTCACAGACACTCACTATTTACTCTTAATGTCAAAAATATTGAGATGTTCAGATAGAGAAGAAAATGAGATGAGATTTAACTCATTTAAGAATTTGATTGGTTAAGTAAACATTTAGTGCATTATTTCTGTATGGATATGTGTGGCTGTATAAGTCAATAATTAATACACTGCAAGTGGCTTGAAATTTGTTATTTAGTTTAAAATATTTTTATAAAAACAATAACAAATAGATAATGATAACTGTATAAAAATAAAACGTTATACAAACTTAACAAAATAAAATTGTCATACTTACTTACATTGACAATAAACAATAACAATTAATAATGAAATATTTTACGATTTTTTTTTTTTTGGGTCAAAAACTTGATATATTCAAAATCTTTTTTTTATTAAATTTTGTTTAATTTAAGTTTTCTAAACGACCTCTTAAAAATTTTCTAGTACCGCCCCTGGGGTGTTGGTTGATTGGTAGTTTTAGAACCCTTTTATAATATTTTGGAGGCCTTAGGCCTAGACCTTGCGCTTGCCACGGGTATAAAAATCCAAAAGAGAGAAAAACTAAACACATATTTAAATGACAAAAATGAAATGTAATAATGACGAAAGCTGATCCTATATTTACCTTTAGCCTTTCCACGCTCAGAGGGTTTATGCCTGCAAGTGCTTGCCGACCAAACTCATCATCTCGTAAGCAGCAAGACGCGTCCACTGAAATTGAAGCTAACTTCGTTAGATAAGTTGTTAAGATGTCATTGAGTTCAAAATTAATTTATGGATTTTTTTTTTTTTTTTTTTGGAGTAAAATTTTATGGATTTATTTATCCTTCTTTTCTAATACATATGTCAATAACTTTAGCGACAGATAAAGAGAAGTGACAGCCGATACATCTACAATATTTTTACAATAAATCTTAAGTGGTAAATTGTTATTGGTTCTAATTTAAATCCACTACTGAAATTACTTTTTTGCCCATTGCTAATAGTCAGCAATAACATAATACTTAATATTTGTGGTGAAAATATTGTGAAAATGTTATGAACATAGTATTTAAAAAAAAAAAAAATCATATCTATTGTATTAAAGTCGAAGTATAGTCTAAACTCAAATTGTTGTCTAATTTTATGTTACATATCTAATTTAATTTTCTTATTTTTAGTGTGAAATAATCCATTAATAAATTGTAATATTCAATACAAAAGCTAATACCACTTACCTGGGTCACCCAGTTATCACAACGGAAATTTAAATATTTCCATGCATAGGATGTATTATAATCTAGTAATTATCTATTGCACTCTTCAAAAGTAATAGGAAGGAAGCAATTCCAATTGTCTTTCTGTACAATACGTATTTGTGAACTACCTCTATCCTAGATGGTTTTCTGCGCTCAAAACATCACAAATTGTAACGGTGCTTTTTTGGGAGCACTGACTCGTTAACGATAATTATAGGAGCCCTAAAAACTTAAAAGAACGAATAAAGTTTTAATTTTTTTCATAACTTGTTAAGGGAATATGTTGTAATTGAAGTTGTGTTTGGCTCAATGTAAAATGATTTCAGAGTGTAAAATATTTTCCAGTGAAAATATTTTTCAGAAATAAAAATATGTTCAGGTGTTTGGTCACATTACAAAAAATGCTTTGAAAAATATTTTAAGGCGTTTGGCTTTGTTCCTGAAAATCCTCTAGAAAACGCATTCTCTCACATTTTCTCAGTTTCCAAACAAATGTTATAATAGGAAATCCAAATATATAAACCAAATAAAAAAAAAATTCAATCTTTCTCAAAAATAAGCACCAACAGAGAGAGAGAGAGAGAGAGAGAGAGAGAGAGAGAGAGAGAGAGAGAGAGAGGAAAAGGACCACAGATCAGTGGGTGGGTCTGATGGTGACAAGATTGGCGGGTGGGTCTGACGGCAATGAGATCTGCGTGTGGGTCTGAAGGAGGCGATGACAACGAGATTGGTTTGTAGATCAAAGATCGGAGATCGTTTTGTAGATCAGAGAGGAAGAGAGAAGAGAAAGAGCTTCCTTGAGTCCAAAAAATGACAGCAATGGCTTCAAGTTTGAGGCAGCAGCAACGGCGAGGGTTGGGCCGGGAGCTGTGCTAGAGTTCAGGTGAGTGCTCTCTCTCTCTCTCTCTCTCTCTCTCTCTCTCTCTCTCTCTCTCTCGGGATGAAAATGGGGTTGTAAGTGGTTTAAAGGTAAAATAGAAGTGTAAACTATTTTACACTTTAGAGGTTGATATTTTACGGTCAACAAAAATCATTTTCCGTTTGACTGAATTTTTCGGTCAATCCAAACAATCCTTATGGTATAAAATATTTTCCGTATTCCTTTTACATCCAAAACAAACACAGCCTTAGGTGTCACTAGATTAGATTAGTTGTAAAAAAAATAGCAATGTAAACTTATATTGTAAACACATAAAAAGTGTTGTACACTTTTTGCAAATATGTGTTACATTATTGTACACATTTTGTGTGTCTACGATGTAAATTTACATCATTAGTACAATGTAAACTTATAAAAGTGCATAAAAGAATTTAAAGTTGTGTTACCTCTCTTATATAACAACTTTTAACTGGGTTATCTGGGGAAGAAAAGCTTAGAACGAAGCTTTCTATGTAAGAATTAACCCCATATATATTATCTTGAAATCATTAATTAAGTCCAAGTAGAAGAAACACAAGAAAGAATCAAATTGATGCTTACTGGAGATAGTCATAGGAGGGTCAAATTTGTAGGGTTCAATGTAGTCTTGGACTTTTTCAATAATCTTTGCCAATGGAGACTTCATTTCAAGCGAAGATCTCTTTTTATAGAGACCATTGATGTCAGAAAACCTCTCAAAAGCATCTCTGTCTGCAATGGAGGCTAAGAATGGAACAAAATTTCGGCGCATCCCCTTCTGCCTTCCTACCTCAAAATCTTCTTTCTTACACCTTTCCATCGCGTCATCTCTGGGCACATATATTTGCATGGGCTCTTGCACTGGCGACTCCGCAAGTATATCTGTACAACCCAAAATTAAAATTAGTTATAAAGCATGGAAAACAAAGGATCTCACTTTGCAAAAATTATGTTACATACCATAATCATACTAAAATAGTTGTATAACATTATTAATTTTTTTTTAATTATTAAGGAAAAGTAGCAACTAGAAAGTCACTTTTGTTGTATCATAAAAAACCTATTCACTTTGTTCTCAAAAAAAGAAAAGAGGAAACCCTATAACTTCAGGTACAATTGTGGTTTCATTGTGCGACTCTCATTTTTGAACCGATCATATAGTTCATACTTAATTTAGTAGAGCTGAAGATCATGCCCAAAACATTAAGATAGGGTAAGTGCTTTTCTTTTTTAAATCAGACTCACCAGTATTCGTAGGAGGACGTCCAGTTCGACATCTTCTAGGATGTGGGTTCTTTTCGCCTCCAAGTGTTGGCCTTGCATATTCAATTCCCTTATCTGGATTTCCTAGGTCATTGTACATGTCATAGTCATATATTCTATCAGAAAATACCCTAAGCCCTTTTCCATTACCACTCAGTTGTCGTAGTTCCTCTTCTCTTAGCTCCATTAGTCCTGCTGGTGTCTCCCAAGGCAAATATGGCTGCTCAAACATAATCAAATGGCAAAGTTACTTTCACTTATATAAGCTCTTGCTTTTATTCTAGGTGAAAATTTGTTTTGCGTAAGACCATGAGCCAGAATTTAAAGAATTAATGCGAAATTTAGCAAAGGCAGTTCTTTTTTTGGGTTTTGCGGCAATTGTTTCGGTAAGAGAGTGCTGAACAAGAAAGAGACTTCAAGCCGCGGCATTGGTTTAGGGGAATTCAGGCTTCTCTTATCGGGCACTTTTGGTAAGAGAGAGTTTTTTGGGTGTTTTTGGGATTTGCTATTTGTGATAGTTGTTTTATGCTACATTTGTAATCTCTTTTAGGTCTGTTTGAATACTGTTTATTGCTAAAAATTGAAAATTGAAAACATTGTAGTAAAATAATTTTTAAATGTATAAATAGTGCTGTGGGACCCAGTTTTAAAGTTAAATTTGCATTTTTTCAAGTTGTGGTTCTCATAAACAGTGCCCATGGACCCAATAAAAAAAAATGTAGCTGCTGGGAAACGCACAAAATGCGCTTCCCAAACTCACTTAGTGTGTGTTTGGATAAAAATGAAAAATTAAAATTATTTTACTATTCAATTTATTTTTGCTACTATTTATGGGTCCCACTGCACTTTTGGCATTATTCATAGGCCCCAGTATACTATTTCAACTAACTTTTACCTTTAACTACAGTACTTTCAACAATAATTTTTCAGTTTTAGCAAAATAAGCAGTATCTAAACATTCTCTTAACTTCCGTTTGAATACTAATGAAAAATGAAAATTATTTCACTATTCAGCTTATTTTTGGTATTATTCATAGGCCCTACTGCACTTTTTGGTACTATTCATAACCTTACTGTGCTATTTTAACTAACTTTTACTTTTATTTACCGTACTTTCAGTAATAAATTTTCAATCTTAGCCAAATAAGCTATTTTTAAATAGACATTTAGTGAAACTTTCTCCCCCCATCTCACCCGTTGACATAAGCTTAAAACCGAACCACATATTTACATGAAATGTGGATGAATACAATCTACACATTTTCTACAGAAAAAGTCTTGTCATATTTGTAAAATGGTGTTTATCCTGACACTCATTCATTCGTGCTTCTCTGAGTCCTACCATTAACCGACAAACCCACACACCCTAGTCATTTACGAAGCTTATAGACTTTTTTTCAGTTCTCAAAAAATGATAAAAAGAAAATGAATAAGATAGCTTTTAGAACAATATATGAGAAATGATATGTCTCATTAAAAATACTGAATTAACTGTATGGAATGGAAAGTTTACCTTGTCAGAAAAAAAGATCCTTTTATGTGCAATAATATTTTCTGGTTGGACCCAAGAGTTGCAAGAAAAACGAACTACCCCTTCAATAATGACGCTTTCCAAGAAGAGTTCCTTCTCATATCTGTTAACTACAGTGATCGCTCCTGGCACCCCAAAAGTTGAATCCACCACAAACTGAACTTTGAAAGTAGCTGACTGCGCACCAATTGTTAGGTTTTTGGAGCAGTCTAATATGGTTTTCTTGCTCCTTTTTGGCGCCATTGTCCCTTCATCATTTTAAAAAAAAAAAAAGATATAAACTGGGAAATTGGAATTTCGGCTAACTTTTTTAGAGTTTAATTTATTTGTTTATATAAATTTTTATAAAAACTTCAAAGCTAATAAGTTAAAAGACAAAATTCATCCCTTCATTCTAGTAAAAAAAAAAAGTTAGGTATAGGATTCTCAACATAATCATCTCTAGAAGACAATGAAACCCTTGATTAATATGTTTATTTAATCTCGTTTGCACAATCCAAAATAGATTTTAATTACTCCCTCCTTAAGTTTTGTAGTTCAATTGACATTTAAAAAAAATATTTTTAGCAAAAATGTTCAATGTTTAAATTGCCCCTCCCTCAATTATCAAATTATCATTTAAAAAATAATTTATTAATTAAGAAAAAAACAATGTTTATCTATTATGTTGATGCAATACAAAAATGGGATTCATGGAACAAGTAGATGAAGAACACTTAAGGGAAGAAGGCAAAATGGTTGAGAGCCTCAAAGCAAGGGCAGAAATAAAGAGAAAGAAAGTAAAAGAATGAATACCATGCTAAATACGCAGTAAACGGTGTGCACAACTAGCACAATGTGACTAATAAAATAATTAAAAAAATATATCGAATTGCATTGGAAAAGGCCACATTTAACCATTTAAAAAAAAAAAATCCAAATCAGAAATAGGAAAACCTTGTGTGGGTTTTTCATGCTAAATGCACGAAGTAGATCTTTTCTTTTTCTTTTTTTCCTAAGTATAAATGGGTTCAATCTTTAGATCTAAACCCACAAAAGAGGATGGATATCATTGGCCAAGGAGACCATTTATGGGTGAGATAAATCTTAATATTGCATATGGATCACTACACAATGAATTAATTATTGGAAAAAGTTAACAGATGCCCTAAAAGTATTGGTTTAGAAACTATTATTAGAAACTTTTCATGGAAAAATAAAAAAGTAACTAACTTTTTTACATCTTTTTTTATATTTCCCATGAAGGTAATATTAAAACATTCCTAAAATGATCCATTAACAAATTTCGTAAGAACATCCGTTAACTAGACTCTTAATTATTTCATAAGACATGTTTTGGTAGTGAGACATAATGTTATTGTTTAATGACCATGTAGTAAACCTTTAGCCAATATCTTGGGATCACCCTCATGAGACTCCTCCCTGTAATAACCTAGTGTGTATGAGAGTATGGGATGTGAGGATTGTACACACTCGAAGGAATAATTAAATACTCAAAAATGTCTAAGTACCCTTATTTCTCAAATAAATAAATAAATAATAATAAGCAAGTATCAATTAAGAAAGAAATGATTCCCAAATTAATAAATCTTATGTTGTTGGTTAGAACCCCCAAAAAGAGAAATGATGGAATAGTATATGTAACTATCAAGTAAAATTAATTTAAAAATAATTATTTACATAAGAAATATAATATAAGTGTAAATTACCATTTATTTTTGTACCTAGTTAGTATGATCATTATTATGCTCAACTTTCTTAATAATCTTAATGCTTTGTTTGGATGTTTAAAAAAAGAAGGAGAGTAGAGTAAAGAGAGGGAGAGTAATTCAATTATCTTATTTGGAAGTTTTAAAAAAAATGAAGGGAAGGAGTTTGGAGGGGTTTCAACTACCTCTAACCCCTCATTTATAATTCCCCTAAATTGGAGAGATTTAGAAGAAGAGTAGAGTAGATAAATTATTGACCAAATAAATTCTCCATCTTACCCTTTCTAAATTAACAAAATTAGAAACTGATTATATAAATAATTTTTGTTTGTTTCCTGAGAAAATTTAAGGTGAATGAAAAAAAAAATTTGAATCTCACTATTTCACTGACACTGAAGCTAAACAACCCCCCTTTCACTGACACTGAATCTGACGGTGGCGCAATAAGGCACGGCTATCAGCCAATCACATACCGTCCGATGTACTGGCGGGACACGTGGCGGTCTGCGTGGGCAGCAATTGCAAGAGATTCGTGGTGCGCGCGACGCACCTGAACCACCCCATCTTCAAAAAGCTCCTGGTCCAAGCCGAAGAGGAGTACGGGTTTAACAACCAAGGCTCGTTGGCGATTCCGTGCGACAAATCGCTATTCGAGGAAGTGCTCCGATTCATTTCGCGATTCAAGTCGAGTAAGAACGACAACAACCCAACCCAGTTCGTGAATCTCGAGGATTTTCAGAGGTACTGCCATATGGGCATCCGGAAGAACCTTGACTTCTGGCCTGAATCTCGATCGTTGCTTCATGGGATCACCGACAAAACTATCTGGTAACGCTTTTCGAAGAAATTTATATTTGAAAAAAGAAGAAAAGGAAAACACTTTGTTTCTGACTCGGGTGTGAGTGTGACTCAGTTCGAGTTAGCTCGCCTCCACGGAAAGAAAAAAGAAGTAGCCAGCTGAGTATAATACTTGCAAAAAAAATTGCAACTGACTCGGCCGAGTTAACTAACCCAGTTGGGGATTTTTACTCTTTACTTTTTATTTTTAATTTTTTTAAGGTAATAAAAATTATTTTATAATAGTAAAAGGTAGTTTTATACTTTTATTAGTGGTATTCTTTTTTTGCTGAATCTTTTATTAGTGATATTTGATGGAATGAGAATGTTGATTAAATAATTATTTAATCTAAAAAATTAATCATAGACCAATGTTGCAAATTCATTTTCAAGTAAGGGTAAATTTGTTTATTTAAATCATTTTCTCTTATTTCCATACTAATTTTTAAAACATCCAAACAAGGGGAATGACTAATTACTCTCTTCTCCTTTATTAATTTTAAAAACATCCAAACAAGGTGAAGGATAACAATTCTCCTCTACTCTTCTCTCCATTACTCTCCTCCCCTCTATTCTCCTCCCTCTCTAAACTACCGGCCATAAATAATTTCAAAGGGAAAAAGGTTGTGACACCCCTTGAACTTTGGGGTAGTTGCATTTACACTACATGAACTTTTATTTTAGCCAATTTTGTACATAAACTTTTGTACATTTTGTTGTAGTGGATCCCAATCTGTTTAAAAACAAATATATAATTAAACATATCTAAGTTGCCCTTTTCGGAGCATGTATGCTTGTGAAGAGGAAAACAATTGACTTCTATCCCATCAAAAATTAACATATAAATAAGAACTCTCAAAGTTCCCCTCTGTTCATGGTTTTTATAAGACATCCCACCTTTTTATTATAAAAAATTTAAATTTAGTTTAATTAATCTAGTCCAACTTGACTAAGATTTAAATATAATTAAACTTGAGTGGACTAATTAATTTACTTTTAAGTTAATTAAATAAGAAAAGTAAACAGCTTACTTGGATCAATTTCAGTGCTAAGAAGTTGTAGAATCAAAGCCCACTGAGTAGAATTACTAAAAGCATCAAACAAATGAAGCATCATCTCCTTTACATCTTCAGTCCTGTCATATCTCACATTCACAAGAGCATTCACCTTATATGTCACTGGCTTCTCAGAAGAAAAATCGTCTCCAATAGATTGGTTCTCATGATTGACAGTCGCCATAGCTTTTCTCTTCCCCCTCCGTTGTAGCAATTCTCTCTTACATGAAAAAAAATATGAAGGGTAAGAAGAAAGCACTGTTTGTTGTTGATGAATAAGATAGACAAGACGAGGAATAGGTTTAGACCAACCCAAAATTTCCTTAGCCATTCTCTCTCTCAAGGGTGGTAAAAGTCGTTTCTTGCAACTGATTGTGTTTACTTGGCTATATTTATAGACGAAGGATGATGTGCTCATAAAATTTTAGACTTTTTTAAAATGGAAGATTTTTATTATTTATTTATATAGAAGTAATGAATAGAAATCTTATCTTCCGTTTTTTTTTTTTAAGAAACAAACACACACAATAAAGGAGAAATCTTATCTTTCACTCTTAATGTTCCTAAACTATTATGATATTTATTTTTCTCACAAAGTAACCAAAGATAAAAATAGAAAAACAAAACAAATGAGTAGTTGGTATTTATTTTTTAGAGTTGGTTCAGATTTTTTTTTTTTTTTTTTTTTTTTTTTTTTTGAGACCATACGCCTAAAACAATACTAATCTAGATTTTAATACCGCAATCTGGATTCTAGTTTCCCAAAAAAACAAGAAGCCCCCTAGAATCTGGAGATACCAAAGAAAAGAAAAAATAATACGTGGCAATGTAGTTGGTGGCTGCGCCTTTATCTTTAACTACGTTTGGCCAGATATGTTTTGCGTTAACTTTAAATCTTTACCTATCAGTGAACATTCAATGTTTTTACTATTGAGTTTATCTTTTTTTTTTCAAGTTTTGAACGTTGCTACAGTGTCATTTTGGTTGTTCAAGTATCACTGTAGCTACAGTATTTATAGCTTTTTTTTTTTTTTTAGTTTTCCGTTTGTACTTTTTTTTTTCTTTTAAATATTTATAAAAACTTGCATATATATTGTTATACTGACACAACAAATTTCACAATATTTTCACAATTATTGAGGTGTCAATTTCTTATAAGTCAAAATAAAATAATAAAATATGAAACTGTGACCAATCACAACTGAAAATAAATGATTTGTGAAAATATTGTGACACTTATTGGGTAAATGTGTAAAAGCTACAATTTTTTGGTTTGTTCAATATGTACTGTTCATTTTTTTTTCCAGTTATCGATTTGTGCCCTTTTTTCTATATATAAAATGAGCGAATAGGCTCATGAATAGTGTTATGAATAATATTTTTGGTTTAGTGACTTGCCTTCTCCCCTCCCCTCTTTTTTTTTCTTCAAGTTCACCAACTTGGTTTGAGTTTTTTTTTTTTTTTTTTAAGATCTTTATATGTTTACTTTATACTTGTAATGTAAGCTTACATTGTATACACACAAAAAGTAACAAATATTATATACATTTAATAAGTTCATGAACAGTGTTATGAACAGTATTTTTGGTTTAGTGAGTTGCCTCTTTCCCTTTTTTTTTTTCTTTTTTTTTCTTCAAGTTCACCAACTTGGTTTGAGTTTTTTTTTTTTCTTTTAAATGATCTTTATATGTTTACTTTCTACTTGTAATGTAAGCTTACATTGTATACACACAAAAAGTAACAAATATTATATACATTTGCAAAAAAATAATTGTACAAATTTTGCAAATGTGTACAACATTTGCCAATTTTTATGTGTTTACAATATAAATTTACATTATAAGTGCAATGTATATTTCTATATATAAAAAGGGTGAATGGGAAAAGCTATAGTAATTTCGCTACAATAGTTTTGATTTGTTCAACTTTCACTGTTTTGCTAGCTTTCTTTTTTTTTTTCTTTTTTTTGTGAATGCATAAAGTTGTAGTATATTTGCTGTATTATTTTTGATTTGTTCAATTCACGCTGTTTCACATTATAATAAAATATTAACATCACAAATTGGCACAATATTTTCACAATTGTTGAGGTGTTAGTTCATTATAGATCAAAATAAAATAATAAAATAATAAAATATCATACTAGAACCAGTTACAATTAAAAATAAAAGTATTGTGAAAAAGAAGTACTATATCCACAATAATTTTCACAATACTTTCATAACAAATCAAATATGGTAAATTGTTATTGGTTATAATTTAAACTTACCAATGAAACTACTTTTTTGCCCACCAACAACAACTTGTACTAACCTACTACTTATGATTTGTTGTGAATATGTCATGGACATAACATTTTTTTGTGTGAAAAATGTTAAGACATCTTGATGTCGTCACAATATTTTGAAAACTACTGAGCTGTCAATTCTTTACAAGTTAAAATAAAATATAACAAAATTATAAAGGTATTATGAAAATATTGCGTCATTCTATTGTGTTTTTAGAAATTTTTTGTTGGTTTAATCAACTTTGTTGAGCCAAAATTCACTATTCCACCTACAATTTTCTTGGGTTGACTTTTTGTATATTTTTTTTTCTTTACACACTATTTTAAGTAAAAACACATAGTTTTACACACAAAAACAAAAACAAAAAAAACAAAAAACTTAGGAAAAAAACATTTTTCATCCTTTATGTTTGGGGTAGTTTACAATTCTTCCTTAAAGTTTAAAATCAAGCAATTTTTCCCTTAATATTTTGGAAAATAGCAAATATGTCATATTGTTACTCTCTCAGTTAAACCCTAATGAAAACTTATGATTCTTAAAATATTTTATTGTGTAATGTCTAAATTACTCCCGCTAAATTTTAACATCCTAAAAATTTTATTTACGTATTTTGAGTTTTAAATTATAGAAATTCTTAGAAAGTTAGAATGATGATATTAGGTGTTTTATTTGTTATCTAAAGAACGTTGATTTTCTAGATTTAAATTTTCAAAACTTATAATTTATCTAATGAAAAATTCGTTGACACATGCCTTTTGTTATCTTTTTTTATTTATTTTTTATTTTAAATTTCCTAGCAAAACTCGGTTGTTTATTGTTGAAAGATGATGATATTCATTATCATTTTTAGAAGTTTTTAGAGAGTAGATATATTGTCTTTAGCAAGTAGGTACTAAAAAACTATTATAGTTAAATAAATATTTATATGTTAAATAGCTACCCTAACTTTGTGGTTGATCAAAATTCTTATGCGAATGAGATGAACTTTTTACGACATAATTATCAAAATTCTTAAAATTAATGTCTCTTTTGATTAATATAAATCTCTATATACTTTAAAAATCAAATAATTCATATCTTTGTTTTGTGATACAAATAAAATCTAGAATTGACCTTAATTACTACTTTTTTTCCACGGCAAGCACGTGTCTTGCACATGCTGCCCTAACTAGTTTGATAATAATCGTAATCACTACATAGTACCAACCATCATTATTTTCTTTGTTAAAAGATACTTTTTTCTTAACAAAACTTTTTACATATAAAATTTAAATCTTAGAGTTTCAATGATTTTGCCCACTAAACTTGATACTATACGGACACGTGTTTAAAATTGGTCACATATCTATAAAGCAACAGGTCTTAGTACTAGTGGTGGCTCCAAGATTTTTTTCTAAGGGGGTCAACAAGAACTAAAAAGATGAATCTTGAGTAAGAGGTGGATTTTGCAGTTTTTGTGGTTTTCTTATTACAAATTTGTCCATAGTGTTGGAAAGAGAACAAAAAATAAACTATAAATTCATTTAATATATTGTTTTTAATACAATAAACATATTAATTATTATTGCTAAGATTAAATTTTAGAAATTATCTATTGTTTCTAAATACAATC
>JARYZH020000024.1:2530000-2555000 GCA_030021035.2 Notholithocarpus densiflorus
GTATGGTAGGCCTCAAGGAGGAATTATATATATATATATATATATATATATATATGTGAGTGTGTGTGTATGTATCTTGTTGAGAGTTAAATGGCCTTATAAACCAAAAACTGCCAAGAATAGCATCACAAAAGCAATGTTAACAATTTCTCTTCTGCAAGTAAGATCAATAAATTGATTCACAGCCATGAAAATTTACCTACATAAGCCACAACTACCACCAAAAAAAATTATAATAATTGATATAAAATCGAAACAAAGCGATGAACTCACATAGAATTCAAAAACAAGTTTATAGTTTTTAAAGAAGTCCACGTCCGGATCTCAGGAAATAGAGCAGAAACATTAGCCGTGTTTCTGACTTCTTCAATGTTCTTCTGGACATTAGGAGGCAAAGGAATTTTGTTCACTGCAACCGTTTTAGCTTCAGCTAGATTATCCAATGCACTTTAAAGTGTTTGGTGGTGGATTTTACTTGATTGGATGTATATTCTGTCATATCTTGCATGTTACTTTGGAAGTTTGCCTTAACCATGAAGAGAATAGTACTTCTATTGCTGATACATTAAAAATAAAATAAAATTTTGGCAATTGGAATCACAAAAGTGTTCAGACATAAACATAAATTCAACACACATGAGCTATGAGTGAGGAAGTTGTAATGTTGAGGGTGACATACATTGCAACAATGGTGAAAAGTATAATAAGGATAACAGCAATGGAATAAACGACTTGAGAATAGCCACCATGCCCTCTTTTGCGGAAGAAACAGCAGCAACAGACAAATATCAAGAACAGACCAAACACCAAAAACCAAATTCCAGCACTGGCCATTTTAGGAAAAGCGGTGTAAGCAACAGATTGCATCAAAAACATATATAAGAGTGTGAAACTGTGAATATTAAGCTAGTTTCATTATTTAATCAACTGCAAAAGGCAAAAGAATAGAGAATCAGCTGAAAAAAAAAAATGAAAGGTTTGCAAAAGCTAATATCTATGCAAACATTTGTGGCTCAAAGTTTGCATAGAAATATATATGAAATAACTGTAAACCTAGAGTGACTCTAAAACTATCAGAAATTTATATTGAACTTCTAAGAATTATAGCAAAGTCTAGAAGGGATGATTGGTTAGAGTTTTGGTTAAATGATTTATTCACTATTTCTTAATAATTTTAGCTTTTAGGACAATATGTTATTATAGTTGATAGTGCTTAATTAGTTGGAACATGTTGGGCTCGCTTATCAAGGGAAAGTTTGTATAGAAACATAACGGAAAATGTTAGAATATTAAAAAAAGATTAAATTTACTATTTTTTAAACGCTTAAGTTCTTGGGACAGTTAATAATTTATCATAATTGACTTTAAAATCTACTGTCATCTATATATACTATAAAACCCAAGCTTGTTGACCAGTAGTTGACTTTTTGTAGCCTCCACAAATTTACACATCATTATTAATTTTTAAATTTTTAAATTTTTTAACTTAGTGTTTTTTGAGAAACACGTTTAGGGTCTTTAGGTTTTTTAGAAAAACACGTTTATAGTGATTGTGTTCGTCTTAAAAACCTAAAACCCTATTCAACTCACCTCACCCCAAAACCCTATTCATACCAGTAGCTCCACTGCTACTATAGCTATCTTCACCTACAACCATCGGCTTCTCTCCTATAGATCATGTTAGTTTGCAATATTATATTTCAATAGTTATAGCCATATATTATTCTTTGAGGTAAATCGTCTTTTTTTTTTTTTTTTATATATATTTTTCTGTTGTGTAGTAAAATAATTTTTGTCTTGTTTCAATAATTCCTAGGTATTGAATCTTTTGATTATTTGTTTCAATATATTTCTTTGTTATATAGTCACATATTTTTCTATTGTGTAGCAATATTTTTCTTTGTTGTGTAGTAATATATTTTTCTTTGTTGTATAGTCAAATATTTTTTGTTTTGTTGTATAGCCACAATTGTAAAAAGATCATTCGGATGGGTCGCATTGGGTCTATAAAAAGCTGAATCAAGAAAACAAATCTGGGCGAGCAAACAAGAATAGGTAATGATTTGCTTGTGGCTTGGTTAAATTTTTGTTTTGCTATGTTGGTTTGGTCATTTTTTAAGTAGTGTGTGGAATTAGTGGCTTATTGTTGGAATTGTGTATAGCCGATGAAGGTGAGTTGCAAGAAGCCGGTTGGAAGGCTTAGAGAGGTGGTGGGTAAATTTGATTGAATTAATGTTGTTTTTGTGAAATATTTTTGTTGGTTTTTTTATAGTGGCTATTGTTGAGGTAGTGTTCAATTTTCTGTATGTGTTTATTGGGTTGGAATTATATGACTGAGATTTGTTCAGCCTTAAAATTTATGGGTTTTGTAGATTGGATATTGTTCTATTAAGTGCTCTACCACCCGCATGACGATGCACTCGTCGTCAGCATACGAGTAGGAGACTACAACACACACTGAGTCCTGGTTGACAACAGAAGCTTTGCTGACATCCTCTACTACCCAGCGTTCCAACAAATGAGGATTGATAAAGAACGGCTGGTCCCAACCAACGCCCCGCTCGTTGGGTTCGGAGGAACAAAAGTATACCCCTTCAGCGCAGTCACATTGCCCGTGACGGTTGGTGATTATCCTCAGCAAATCACCAAGGATGTCACATTCCTTGTTGTTGACTGCTTGTCCGCATACAATTCCATCCTAGGACGACCTACCTTCAACTCGTGGAAGGCTGTAACTTTAACCTACCACTTGATGATCAAATTCCCTACTGAGTACGAAGTAGGAGAGGTACGTGGAGACCAAGTGGCTGCACGAGAGTGCTACATAGCAATGCTGGAGATGGACGATCATCTACAGACAATAAACATTGAAGAGCAGCGAACGGTGGCAAAACTCGTTGAAGGACTTGAAGAGATACCTCTTGACAACTCCAGACTAGATCGAATGACTAGGATCGGCACCCTCACCAGCTCGCTGGTCCGCCAAGCACTCAAAAATTTTCTCAAAGAGAACCAAGATGTATTTGCCTGGAGCCATGAAGACATGCCCGACATTGACCCTTCAGTCATGGTGCACAGATTGAATGTGTCGCCCTCCTTTCCTCCTATCCGTTAAAAGAAATGGGTATTCGCCCCAAAACGAGACCGAGCTATAGCGAAAGAAGTCCGCAAATTGCAAGAGGCAGGCTTCATCAAGGAAGTCTACTACCCCGATTGGCTGGTGAATGTGGTGATGGTCAAGAAAGCCAATGAGAAGTGGAGAATGTGCGTGGACTTTATAGACCTAAACAAAGCATGCCCAAAGGACAGCTACCCCCTCCCGCGGATCAGGAGAAGACTTCATTCGTCACCAGTCAGGGCCTCTTCTGCTACAAAATGATGTCGTTCAGCCTCAAGAATGCGGGCGCGACATATCAGAGGCTTATGAACAAGATTTTCGCACATCAGATTGGAAGAAACGTTCAAGTCTATGTTGACGACATGCTAGTAAAAAGTCAAAAGGAGGACGATCACTTGGATGATCTCAGGGAAACCTTCAACACCCTTCGTTGTTACAGGGCCTCTTCTACTACAAAATGATGCCGTTCAACCTCAAGAACACGGGCGCAACATATCAGAGGCTCATGAACAAGATGTTCGCACATTAGATTGGAAGAAACGTTCAAGTCTATGTTAACGACATGTTGGTAAAAAGTCAAAAGGAGGACGATCACTTGGATGATCTCAGGGAAACCTTCAACACCCTTCATTGTTACAGCATGAAGCTCAATCCAAGTAAGTGTGCATTCGGGGTGATGGCTGGGAAGTTCCTAGGGTTCATGGTGTCTCAGAGAGGTACCGAAGTTAACCCAGACAAGATTCGGGCCATAATATAGATGACGCCCCCAAGAAATGTGAAAGAAGTACAAAGCCTCAATGGCAAGGTAGCCGCTCTAAATAGGTTCGTGTCAAGGGCAACGGACAAGTGCCTACCTTTCTTGCGCACGCTAAAGAAGTCCTTTGAATGGATGGCCGAGTGTCAACAAGCATTCAAGGATCTGAAAGCATATCTTTCTTCTCCACCTTTGCTGAGCCCATCCAAACTAGGTGAATAATTGTTCCTCTACCTAGCTTCTCCCTAGCCGCTATCAGTGTAGCTTTAGTCAGAGAGGTGGACGGAGTTCAGAAGCCCGTATACTTCACGAGCCAAGCGCTTTGGGGTGCAGAAGAAAAATACCCACCAATGGAAAAGCTAGCTTTTGCCCTGGTAACAGCAGCCTGCAGACTCAAACCTTACTTTCAGGTGCACACAGTGATTGTTCTAACAGACAAGCCTCTATAACGAGCAATGAGCAGGCCCGAGGCGGCCGGACGGATGGTACTATGGGCAATTGAATTAAGCGAGTTCGATATACAGTATCGCCCTCGCACGGCCATAAAGGGGCAAGTTATCGCTGACTACATCGCAGAATTCACGCACATAGAAGGCCAGGGGGCAAGAGAAGTCCCTCAGTGGAGTATCCACAATGGACGGATTGTCCATCAGACAAGAAAGCAAAGCTGGTGTGGTACTCCATAGCCCAAAAGGTGACAAGGTCGAATGCATGATCCGACTCATGTTCCCTACGAAAAATAATGAGGCGAAGTATGAATCCTTGATAGCAGGGCTGGTCTGGCAAAAGCAGTAGGAGCCATAGACGTGGTAGTGTACTGCGACTCTCAGGTAATCACTAGCCAGGTGAACGACGACTATGAATGCAAAGGTGAACGGATGAAAAAAAATACCTCGAGCAGGTAAAGAATTAAGTAAGAAACCTTCAAGAAAGGTTTGTTCAAATCCAAAGGGTGGAGAACGTGCGCGCCGACCATCTTTCTAAGGTTGCATTAGCAGAACATATGCTCATTCCTAATCAGGTACTGTCCTTTGTTCAGCTATTGCCATTAATAGACAGTGTCGATGTGCATAAGATAGGCTCCGAGAATGATTGGACGACACCAATAACCTCCTATCTGAAGGACGGCATACTACTTGACGACAAGAAGGTTGCAAGGAAACTGAAGGTTCAAGCAACATTGTTCGTGCTAATTAAAGACGTGCTATACAAAAGGGGCTTTTCCTGCCCGTATCTGAGATGTCTTATCCTCGAAGAGACAGATTACGTCATGTGAGAGGTACACGAAAGAGTTTGTGGAAACCATTCTGGATCACGGTCATTAGTGCACAAACCGATCCGTTACTATTAGCCTACTATGCAGAAAGATGTCATTGCATATGTCAAAGCATGCGACAAGTGTCAAAGGTTTGGTAGTCTCATCCAGCAGCCAACAGAGGAACTCACCCCAATGACGGCCCCATGGCCTTTCGCTCAGTGGGGCTTGGACATCATGAGTCCGTTCCCAATAGCAATTCGGCAGCTAAAATTCCTAGTGGTCGGTATAGACTACTTCACTAAGTGGGTGGAAGTCGAAGCTCTGGCTACCATCACAGAGAGGAATGTGCGAGGCTTTGTATAGAGAAACATTATCTGCAGGTTCGGTATACCTAGAGTACTGGTCTCAGACAACGGGAAGCAATTTGACAACAATGCATTCAAAGACTTTTGTTCACAGCTAGGGATCAAGAATCACTATTCATCACCCGTCCACCCTCAAGCCAACGGACAGGTTGAGGTTACGAACCAATCCTTGCTCAAAATCATCAAGACTCGGCTCGAGGGGGCAAAGGGTATATGGCCTAAAGAATTACCAAGCATTTTATGGGCTTACAGGACGACGGCAAGGACTCCTACCGAAGAGACTCCATTTCATCTAGCGTATGGAAGCGAGGCAGTCATCTTGGCCGAAGTAGGACTCACAAGCTACAGAGTGGGAAACTATGACAAGAGTAGGAATGATGAAGCTATGCACTTGCAACTTAATCTGGTAGATGAGGTTAGAGCAATTGCCGAGCAAAGATTAGCACAGTACCAGAACCTCATGGCTAAGCACTACAACTCCAAAGTCAGACACAGAGACTTCCAAGTTGGAGATCTTGTCTTAAGAAAGGTGATGGGTGCCACAAAAGACACCTCCTAGGGGAAGCATGGACCTAATTGGGAAGGACCATACAAAATTGCATCATGGCATAGGAAGGGGACCTACCACCTAGAGACACTGGATGGGCAAAAGCTGCATCACCCTTGGAACACAGAGCACCTAAAGAAGTACTACCAATAGACAGTAGCAAGGACGACGACACTTCTCATTTCCAGTTTATTTCCTTTTAATTAATTTTTGCTATTTACAGCACTTTTAAGCCCGAACGGCAGTTTTTTTTTATATATTTTTTTAATTTTTTAGAACAATTATCTACGCATATTTATCACATAATAAGAGGAGTTTATTCAGAAATATATGTGCATCTCTACAAAACCCTGTCTACAACTAGTTTCCTACTTGCCCATAGTGGACGGGTTCATCCTAAGGGGTGATCTAAGTTTATGAAGTCCATAAGTGGACGGGTTCATCCTAAGGGGTGATCTAAGATTATATTAAGTCCATAAATAGACGGATTCACCAAAGAGTAAGCTGAAAACTAGTCCATAAGTGGACGAATTCGCAAAAAAATAAGCGAAAAATTAGTCCATAAGTGGACAGGTTCATCCTAAGGGTGATCTAAGATTATGAAGTCCACAAGATAGACGGGTTCATCCTAAGGGGTGATATACGATTATATTAAGTCCACAAGTGGATAGGTTCACCAAAGATTGAGCTAAAAACTAATCTATAAGTGGACGGGTTCATCCTAAGGGTGATCTAAGATTATGAAGTCCACAAGATGGACGGGTCCACCCTAAGGGGTGATCTAAGATTGTAATTGTATAAAGTCCATAAGTGGATAGGGTTCATCCCACGGGATAAGTACAAATTAAGTCCACACAAGTGGACAGGTTCATCTCAAGGGATGAGTCAAAATTGTAAATCCACAAGATGGACGGGTTCGTCCAAAAGGATGATCAAAGTTATAATATGATGGGGTCATCAAGAAGGATTGATCAAAAGAGGGTCAGATCCATAAACGGACCCACCCTAGTGGGTAACATGAATATTGTGAAGTCCACAAGGAAATATAGGTGGACGGTTATGTCAAGTTCTCGAATAATTAATTCCTTAAATTGACAAGCAAGAACATGTCTCAGAATTTGGAAATAGAAAGAAACATATAAATAAACAAGTATAAACAACGGATAAATAGAGATAATGGATAAAAGCCCACAAAAAGGAAAATGTTTATATCTTGAGTCAACATAAGAAAATGGGTACAGTTCTCTCAAAAGATCAAAAGCTAGAAATTTACAAGTAAAAAAGAAAAAAAATACAACTGGACGGCAGGGGTATCCTCAGCCGTTTCCTCCACGATCTGATCCCTTTCAAGGTGACGGGCAGCATCCTCGATGGATTTTTCTTGGTCAACCTGAACAGCATCCCCGTCACCTTGAGGGTCGGGGTTGGTCTTATTGGCAAAGAGCTTGTCGGTTCCTTCGGAGTAGACGGGCTAGGTAGGAGTCTGAGCTTGGGCGTCGATGAACACATGAGAAAGATTCAGGTCAAGGAAGAGGCTTTGACCTGACGGAAGTAGTCATCAAAACTGTTAGCAAAGGAGCCCCTAAGCTCCTTCAGGAAGGCGTCGAAGTCACGGTACTCTTGCACCGCTTCCTCCTTATCCTGACGGAGGTGACGCTTTGCCTCCGAGATCTCTACCTCCTTATCCTTAAGGATCGTCTTCAGCGCCTCAACTTGCGCCTCCGACTCCTTCAAGAGCAGCTTTGTCAAATCCAGCTTATTGACCTGAACTTCCTTCCAAGTCGTTAGCTCCCTTAGCTCTGCATCCCTTGCCTCAACCTTCTCCCTTAGACGGGTGATCACCATCTCATGGGACGTACATCGGTCCATGAGACCATTCATCATGACGACCCCCTACAAGATTCAAAAGCGGAAGCTAGAACGAGACAACAGTTGGATGGAAGAAGGAAAAAGGATGGATAGACATACATGTACCAGACTAAAAAGGCCCATCTCCCCCATGGCCTCACTAAGAGGTCTCATGGGTGCATTGTTATGTGTTTTCCTTCTCTAAAATGGGACATCCATGAAGTTTTGGAGTTTATGCATGTGCAGAAATAATAATAGCTTAATATGCATCTTTTAATGAACCAATGCTGTATTCTATTAAAAATACACCAAATTTTATTTCGTTTTAAAATACATCAAGTAGGCTTTAGGATTGAGGTTCAATTTTTCTTAATTTCATTGAATTTTGCATATAAACTCGTGTTGTTGTTGCATATAACCTCATGTTTAAGTTGTTTTTCATATTAAATAATTAGTGTGGTGCTCAATTAAGGTAGATCAAGATGTTTTTTTTTTTTTTTTTTCATATTTAGGTGTGTGGGTAGACTCATTAAATGACTTTGAGTGTCCATATTCTGAATTAGCAACATATGTGAACCTTGACGACAAGTGTGAACTATAATATGGTGACATTTGCTAGCTGTGTTAATGGTTGAATGATGAAATTTAAGTGGGGACAAACTAGCAATGATGAACAATGGAGTGGAGGATTTATTATTATTATTTTTAAATGTATTTGAACAATGGTAATTTGTAGTAACTGTTTAGCGCACATTTTTCATAACTAGAACTTTTTTTCTTTCTTTCATACATGCCTGCTTTTTGTTTCCTTTTAAAGGTTGGATGGAATGGCATGTTGTCTTTGGCAAGATGCTATATGGGATGGATGTTGTCTACAAGAGTGAAGTAGAAGGATATCTTCCTTTCAGTTTTATAGAGTGCAACTCAATGCATCATTTATGTTTTATGCTAATGATATTTTTTATGAATATTTTATTTTTATTTTGCTAGGTCTTAATTGCTACTTAGAGCCAGAGAGTAGTTGAAAAAGAGGTAGAGACAAATAAGAAAATGAATATTGGTGAAACTGAGAAAAGTGCAAATATTATCAAGATCCTAATGAAGTAGGAGTTGATGGAAAAGGATAGTGGTAGGAAGCATCAAGAAATTGAAAACCAAATGTACACGACTCAAGGAAAGGGCAAGACAATGCAGATTTCTATTGGTACCAGTTCTTATCTTTTAATGATTGCTATTGAGAAAATTCTATAATGGAAGACTTGGTTAGGCCTACCATAGCCACTTTCTTTGCACTTACATAGGCTTGGACATTTGATCTTGAGGGACCAATTTTTAGTTTCAATCAGTGCAAGTGCAAAATAAGGATTGACTTTAAGGGATCTCTTTTTTCTCCCCCCTACCTCAAGATATATATTTTGTTTGACTCTGTATTCTTGGAATTAATTGTCCTCTTTGCAATGTAAGGTTTAGGAATATTTTTGACATTGGCTGATGATATTTTTGATATGTTTAGCAGATGAAGAAATTATGAGATTAAATGCAATGTTCGAAGGCATGGTTGTTGACAACTTTGGACCTACAAGATTTAGAGATGAAGCATGAAGTCATTAAGCAAGGAATAAAATATTTGAAAGATTTTAATAAGTCATTAAATTATATGTATTGTTGTATTATGAGTTTTGTATTATTTAAACTAGCAACAAAACACACTTACTGATTGCTTTATAAACTGTACACTATAATGCATTAGTTAAATATTATAAATTTTATTTTGACCTTTGGATCTAATGCAGGAAATCTACTTGAGAAAAATAGTTTGTTACCATTGCTTTAAGTTTTACATTTTGTTTGCAAATTAAGGTTAAAGTATCAACCAATGCTTCGTAACTTTTTAACAGTTTTGAAATTGAAGATAGAGAGACAAATTAGAGAAGAAGATGTAATTCTGGTTCTAAGTCTATCCAAGTCGCATTGGCAAATATATCTAATGTAAAGATATAGTTGCATTCCTAACTTATTGTAGAGAAACTTGGTACAATATATATTTACTATGATTGATTGCACCAGTTTCATTTAATAGCTCTTCCCTGTAGTTATTAGGAAACTTTGTCCTAGACAATTTATGTATGCTACCCTGTTTCTTAAATTATTCTCGCTTGAATATCCTTACAAAAAAACATGTGGTATTGCTGTATATTCAGTAAGTACTGTCAATCATGTTATGATATTAGAGTCATTATTAGATTAGTCCATGAAAGAAACATCCTTCAATTGTTTTTTAATATGTAAAAATGATCCCGCGTATTGCGCGGGTTAAATGCTAGTATATATAAAATGATCCTGCCACGTGGCACTCTAATATTGCATTTAGCATTTTTTACCTCTTTTCATTAAGTATTTTTTACTGTTACCCAATAGATCATAGTAACTTATTTTTACTATTATATAAATTTAGCATTTTTTACCCCTTTTTATTAAGTATTGTTTACTGTTACCCAATATATCATAGTAACTTCTTTTTACTATTATATCAAATATGAACTGTTCTTAACAATTAGACCAATTAGACCAAAAGTTATTCACTATAAAATGGACTACCTTTTAAAAGTAGACCAAACCTTATGAAAAACTCAAGTCCAGTTATTACCTTATATATTATGGCCAAAGTTTGACCCTTCCCACATGTAAATCAAAGCAAAAAATCTTACCCTCTTACAAACTCTCTTCTTCCTCTCCTACGTATAGATGATATTTCTAGAAAATCTCATTCTCATAAAATCACTTCTCCATTTTTCCCCAATTTCAATTCAATATGCTTTTGTCTGTTAATAATGTTCTATGCAATTTATGCAGACAAATTCTCTATCATCGACCAGTGCAACAAAAATATATATAAATCTTGAGATCCCTGAGGTTGTTGAAATAATTGACAAGTGCATATTTCTAAAATTTATAATTACAAAAAGTCTAATAAATAGCATATACTATCTCACAAAATGCCATTAAATTAATATTTTCTTTTTAAAAAAAATTCAATGATAGGAATGGTAAAAAACATGATTCTATATAAGAAATACCAAAAATACATGCAAAACATTTTTCATAGGAGGATTTATTTTAAATAATATGAAGACAATAGTAAAGATAAAATGCATTGAATGAGATCCTACAAAACAAGTTTGTTAATCATTTCAAATTATACTCATCATTTACGTAAAATAATAATAATACATCATATTATTTACATTAAAAAAATAATACATATTAATTCCAAAGTTCATTGCAAGATGTGAACTGCTAGTATTGCAACAATAAGTAACATTGATACAACAATGAGTTGGTATTACATTTTGTGCATACTTTGTGAAATGAATGTCAAACCACAAGCAGGATCATCTTGGTGTGCAAAATGTGAAACAAAAACAAATCTTTCTATCCCAAAGTTAGAGGTACTCACATTAACTACGCACTCTCCAAATATTTATAATATATTTATCTCACTATAACTAATATATATATATATATATATATAGAACTAATATATTTATAATACATCACATAATAAAAATCAATAATATAGAATGAGTTAATATGCTTTTATCAACTTTTATTATACAATATTACTCCAAAGTTGTTTTAATTATTGCTCATTACTTGAACAAAATAATTATAATAAATATATGTGTGTAATTTATAATTGTTACTTTTTATGATGAACTCATTACTAATAAAGTTTTATAATAAATATGCTATAATATATGTTTTATATTTTCCAAAAACAAATTTACATAAAACATTACAATATTATCTGTGCATCATACGGGCAACTTACTAGTTGTCATTAATTGCAATGTGAAGGTTGTGGTGACTTTTTGCCATATGTTGATGTCTAATTGGGCACTTTGAATGATGCATCCTTTCACATCATCAAGGAGACGTTTGGGGAAAACCCAAAATTGGTTATTATTTTCTTTCTCAAGTTTGCGTCTCAACAATTTCCTTTCACTCAGGCATTACTCTTCGTCGGCATGCTTATTTTGGTGAGTTTTCTATTTCTCAACTATTACTTCATTATGGATCTTTTGAGTTCATCCTTAGCGTTCTCTTTCGTTAGATTGTGTTATTTTATCAAAAAAATATCATAGATGTCCCTTTGTAAGTCCGATCTTAGGGGCTTTATTAGAGTTTAGGAGAATGCCATTTCAGGGGGTGAATGGTCCCTTCTAGGTATGATGAGTTACTAATGGCGTTCTGTGGTATCAGGCTCATCTTCTTCTTCTTTGTCCATTCCCACTCCTTCTACGTTTGTCACCTTGACCTTAAACCTACTAACTCTCTCTTCAATTCACTATACATTCCTTACACCCTCTAAGACAAAAACCTTAAGCAGATTAGGAAGAAGTACCGAATTCCTCTGTCCCTCGTTCTCAAGCTTCCTGTAAGGACCAATAGGCTTGCTTGTTTGTACACGGGGATGTTTGTTTTGACAAGGCCATTTTCGTTGTTGGCTTGCAATTTTCGTTGTGGCTTTTTATCTCTAAGCTTTTGCATTGTCTAGACTTGGCCCCTGGTCAGCTTTTTCATATACATAATTCTTTTTACAAATTTTTCATAACTATTGTGTGGGCAAGTTATCAATAGTAGCCAATAAAATGGTGTCAGTGGTGAACTCATGTGAAATCAATAACAACTTGTTGAGTCCATAGGACTAGGTTGGCAAACCATGACCTTGTGCAACCAAACTAGGAATCTTAGTCTGTCTTGATGTGCTTTTGAAGTAAAGTTCAACTTCCAAACAAGTATAGGTTCAAGTAGCAAGACAACCCAAAGTTTTTGGAATCTGAACTCCAACTCGATTCTAGCTTGACCCATTGAGATTCACTAGTCTTAACCCATCGAGCCAAAATCTCGACCCATTGAGATTTGTGTAGAATCAGTTTTCTGGTTTTATTTTTTTAATCGTTTAATCTAAAATTTCGTGGTTTTCAAGCCAAGTATAAAAGTAATCCTAGGGCATGTTTTCAATACTTTTAAGAGAGTCGTTTTATGTACAAAAGCATTGGAGATCTTCCAAGTTTTCTTGAAGCATCAGTCAAAGATCCAATTCAAATTTCTGAAGATCTAGCGATCAAAGTGAAGTTGTTGCAGTTAAGTTATAGAAAAGTTTTTTAAGTAAATCTTCAAGTGGGTGCTTGAAGTCATGAGTGGGAAGTTCTGGTTCACATTCAATAAAGTCCAAAATAGAAAAGTTCGTCGATTCGGAGCTACGTGGGGTTACATTTGTAAGTACCATATGAGGTAGTAGTAGATTTATGGTTAAATCTATTGCATAAACTTGGATTCTATTCATAGCAGATTTTGTTTCCTTACAACAGATAATTTAAGCCCTTTCGGCAGTTTTTACTTTGGGACAGTTGTTCTTTTGATTTCCCTTAATTACCATATTGCATGTTATTGTGCTTTTTACTTTATATGTTATTATGAATGACTACCAATTGAGACAAGCATAATTGAACTGATATTTAACTTGGTTCTAATATTAATTGGTAATTTGGTACAACTGAGGCCTAACTTCCTAACACAACTTACCACCTAAATTAAGAAAAAAAAATTTGTAAAAGAAGAAATTTACATATTTAAAGGGCTTTTCCATCACTTGTTCAAAAGCTGTGGACATTCAACCCCCCAACAACAACAACAACAAAAAAGGAAAAAAGAGAACGAAGTAATCTTTTAATCTCACTAAAAGCCTCATACTCCTTGAGAATAAATTTTTGGAGTAAATTTTTTGGCATAGACTCGATGCCGTCTCTCTCTTGCATAGACTAGCCAGAAGATCATAGAAAGCATAACTGCAGCTGAGACCATAACCAACCCAACATAGATCCTATAACTATAGCGCCTTAGTCCCGGACAGTGATCCTCACTTATGTCACTGAAAGTTTTTCTAACAAAGTTGCAGTCTACAAGGTCAACAAGGAAGGGGCCATAATGATACAATGTATAACTCACATTTACAGCGGCTTGCATCTGGCCGTAAGATGTAGGCGTCAATCGGCCCATGCTGGTGCACATACCAGATGGTAACACATTGCAAACATAATTCCCCCACACCTGCAATGGGTAAGAATAAAATGATTACAATTCTTCAAACATTGAACTTTGCAGTTTTTTCATTGATCCAATGAAGCAGAAGGGACTTCTTGGAAGCAACAATAAGGATGAATGGAGTATAATGGTACCTACAACAATAAAAGCTTTAGTCCCAAAATTTAGGACTATGTATCCTCAACAGATTTGTTACGTTTGGCCACATGTATTAATGGTACCTAGAAGCTATAATTTTATAATACGGTTTCTCTTTTTAGAAAATATAGTTAGAATGTTATCCGCAGACAAAGTGGGTGAGACTTCTTATTCAGTAACAATTATCTTATTCATGTGATATATGCATTATTACTACTGAGATGTAACTTCTTAAACTCTTAGGTGTCCTTAATGGGAATTCCTTAGCATTACTGCTGTGGTTTAGCCAGACAAAAAAGTAGAAGACAATCTTTCTAAATGTGCTCGAAAATGTATCAAGAATGTATTGAATTTAGGTGTAGGAAATCTAAATATGCACCAAAAAAACTAAAGATAATTTGGGCAAAAAGTGATACTAGGAATACCACAAAGTGTACTACATAAGTTTTACCATTGACATGCTAACAATCACAAAAAGTACTTTTAGATATTCATATTTCAATTTGTAAACCTTAGAAAGTAAACTTTGTAGTAGGTTCAGCATTTTCGTTGGGGAAATGACTATAGTCAATTTTCCAAAAAAGAAACTCTAACCCCACTCCTCTCCCTTCTATCCCAAAAAAGCAACAAGCTTTCAAATGCTTATTTAATGTGCTTATAAGGTTTACCTGGGTTGCATTACTCAAGTCCATTTCACCAGCAGTGCATCTCCGATCAGTGTTATCAAAATTTAATGGATTACAAAGGACGGGCACCAAAGGACCAGACTGATTGTAATAAAAAGGTCCAGCATTTGGGGGTACATCATTGTTGGCCACATTAGTTATGAACTGGTTCACGATACCAACCATTAGGAAGGTGACATGTTTGCTTATAGACAAGATGTCATTTGCTGTTGCATTGTCCATGCAAGGGAGAACTTCACTTAGTGCTGAATGAGCTGTGGGGTTTTCGACCCATTGATCCATTGAAACACACGTGTCTGCTACAATGCTGGAATGTGAATATAAATGAATTAAATGTTGTCACAATTTAATATTGCAAGGCATACTACAAAATAAAGTTCTACATTCTGTAATTAATACAAAAGAAAGGTGATTTCGATGAGAAAAAATTAAGTCAGAATTTAGGGGAACTTATGTTCTGTAATCCTCCATGATTGATTCACTGATCTATAAGTAGCATGGAATTTGTTCAAGTTTCATTTGCAGGCAACATTTCTTATTTATCTGCTAAAGAGGAGCAGCAGCAGTTTGAGTTATCCATGTTAAGAACAAATTAAAGAAGCCACAGAAGATGCAGTTCCTTTTGAAAATGCAAGGGATGCACTTATAACATGATAAACATTATATATGTTATGCTAAACATGCACATGTGCCTGAAGTAGTCTAATATAAACTAAAACTCACACAGAAAAACAGTAATATGCATGGATACTTACAGCTGGCAAAATTTTAAACAAAGAAAAGAAGGTATTCACTATATGATATTTTGAAATTAAATGACTCAGTGGAACTTACTTATGGAGGACAAGAGATATGCCACACAAAATAAATGTGCCCGTCACAAGAATCCATCCTATGATCATTAATCTGCAATAATTGATTTAATCTAAGTTAAAGCAAATTTAATAAAGAAACATTACAAAGTTATAATGATGCAAAACTTTGAGAAATAGACGGCCTACAGACAGCATATAAGAGGGAAATGATAGGTAGAAAGTCACTCACATGTACACGAAACACTGCAGACCGAAAACTGAAAATACTGCAAACAATATTGACAACAACAGTGTTATAAAATAAATAAAAAACTTGCAATAACAGTGTAACATTAGTAGTTTGAAAATGGTAAACAACAAGCATCTAATAGAGGGTGTTAATAAATGCTTACTGAAACCAAGAAGGGCTAATAGTAGCATTGAAGCGGCAATAATGTTAAGAACCTGCCTCCTGTAAAAGAAAACCAGTAAATCAATTGCAGGATAAAACTAAACCGAAAATTATACCAAATCAAAAGGAAGAAAGAATCAAAGCAATCTACTTACACAGGAAGCAAGACATTTTGTATTTGTTTTGAACTCTGCTGTGTCTTAATTTTAGGAATCATAGCAGAAATATTTGTCATATTTCCCAGTATGTCAATATTACTCTGGATATCAGGAGGTAGAAAATTTTGACCAACTCCGACTTGTTTAGCTGCAACAAGATTAACCAATACATCCTTTAACTTCTCAACAGTGGTATCTGCTTGGTTGAGAAGATATTCCAATATATTTGTTGTACTGACTTGAAACTTTCCCTGCGCAGTGTACAGAAAACCACTTCCTGTTCTGAAAACACAGCAGTTTTATACTTAGAACTGAAATCAGAAAGATTTAACCAAATTTAAATTCAACACTGATATGAGCGTGCAAAAGTAGAAGTAGGGGCAAGGCAGAGGACATACATAGCAGTGATGGTGAAAAGTATAAGGAGGATAAGAGAAAGTGCATAAGCAATTCGAGCATAGCCATAAGACTTCTTCTGTCTGCGGCAACAGCAGCAGCAGCAGCAGAGGATTAACGAGCATAGGCCGAATATCAAAAACCAGGTTGCAGCAGTGGCAAGAAGAGGAACACCAGTATACGCAACTGACTGCATGGAAACCATACTTAGAGAGAGAGAGAGAGAGAGAGAGAGAGAGAGAGAGAGAGATAGAAGTTGATATGAAAAACAACTAGAAAAAAATATAAATGAATAGACAAGAGCCTTATAGATCAATGGCATTATCTAGTTCTTACATGGAGGAGAACTTGGGTTCGAATACCTCTCCCCTACTTAATTAACATTGTAAGAAAATAAGATTTTAGGAAATATGCAAAATGCATGTGAGCTAGGCAATTGCATGGGGATAAAAGTTTCAAGTCAGTACATAGAACTTTTAGCAGAACCTGAATAAGAAAAGTAACTAGGCACACAAACATGGCATGGAGCGCACAAGCACGTGGAAGATAACATAAAGCATGTAGAAAACAAAGATCCAAGCACACAAGCATATGGAAACATATATCTAGACATCAAGGCATAGAAACACGCATGTAAACGTGCAGAAACTTAGCACATAAACATGGAAGAACGTGAATCCAAGCATATAAGCATGTGAAGACAAGGATCTAACCATATAGCATGGAAATAAATACAGAATACACATAGATCCAAGCAAGGCATAGCCAACAGCATCATACAAGCATATGAGCATGTGACCCTAACGTCTACCTAGAACTAAAAGAGGCATAAAACATGGGAAAACATGGCATAAATCCTAAAGCATGTAGATCTAAACATATAAGCATGTAAGGATGTAGATATAAGCATGAAACATGGCATAAGGCATAAAAGCAAGGAGATCTAAGCTAGAAACACAAAGAAAGCAAGAAACGTGCTAAAGAAATGGATAAATCATGTTATTAAGGCATAAAAGCAAAATAAATGCTAGAAAAAGATTTAGAAGGTTAGGGGTGTGGATGGTAGCCAAAAAGCTTCATCCACACCCCTAAACCCCAAATCCTAAGTGTAGAACCAAGGAAAAGAAGATTGGGTATAAGAACAATACCTTGTGTTTTTTGGTGAAGCAAGAAGAATCAAGAAACTTTGATATGTTTTTTGGGTGTTTCTTGTGTTTGGAAGAGGGAAAAACGCGTGGAAAAATACCAAGCAGAGAGCAAAACTAAAAAAAAAATGTGGTCTCCTCCGGGTCTGTAGGGTGCTTGGGGCTATTTATAGCCCTGGCACAAACTTCGAGGTGGTGGCCCTTGTAGGGCCGCCAGCCTCCAACCTCTTCTAATTGCGTTGATCTTGACACCCTTGGAAAGGTTTTAACTTCCTGTTTCTGAAAAGGTATGGAACTTGAAAATCCTACGGTCGGATCAAAAATTATGGCTCTCAGAAGTTAATGGTGCATCGATCGATGCGTCATCTCGGTTTTCATGATAGCTCGGCCGTTCTAACTCTGATTTCGACCCATGAACAGTCGTTGGGATGAAAATTTGATAATCTTCGCAATGGCATTGGTTTCAGCTTGTTCTAACAGCCGGATCAAAATTAGGGTTTTTGGGCCCACCTAAGATCGACTTCGGGTCAAACTTGGTCAAAGTTGTTAAAAATCTCCGAGAAGCTCAGGTTTGATGTAAAATCATGAAAAGTGTTATTTTGTGTGGATTTTGACCTTGTTTAACCTTCAGTCAACCCTAGGGTGACTAGGGGCATTTTGGTCATTTTTGTTGAAAGAGGCACTTCAGGTGCTCCGGTGCCCGAACAAGTTACGCCACATCATTCTAGATGTTCTCGCAGCCCCATAGGGAGAAAATAATATTTTTAAATTTTCCGGGGTCTGGCTCGCAAATTAGGGGCGGACAAAATGCGATGTCAACAAAATGAAAGTTTAAAGAGTAGGAAAGAGAGATGCAAACACGAGATAACACCGAGACGTGTTATCGAAGAGGAAATCAAAGAACTCGGAAAAAAATCTCTCTGCGACCCTTCAAGTTGAAATTAATCCGCTAGAGAATAAAGTTGGAGTACACGAATAACAAAAGACCCTCCAAGCCTATTCTACCCCATGTACTTGAGCCCTCTAAGCTTCTACTACCAACGGACTTCTTGGAGTCTTGTCTTCCCTAGCTTTCTGGATCCCGCAATTCAGTCCGATTGCATCCGTCAATGAATGTCTCCTTCCAATGCTTCCCAGCAGCACCAAAATCTCACTTTACACTTAGAATCGGTGTGGTAAGTGTTAGGCTACCAACCTCTCAAAGATCTAGAGATGGAGAGGTAGGAGTTAAGGAAAACCATAAGGAAATGTGTAGATGATTGTGGTATAACAATCTCTAACTCTCAAGTGTATTTTCTAGGGTTTTCTCTCTGAAAAGCACTCTTTATAATTTGTGGGTAATAAGGGTATATATAGTGTGGGTAAAGACTTGGTAAAGAAAAACACAACTTTTTTCCAAACAGAGACTTTCACAGGTCCTTCGCAGGTTGGCCCTTCTCTCGAGACAGTCGCAAAATTGACAGCCTGGCACGACTCTTCATCTCCCAGTCATGTGCTCTACATGTGGCCTTTTCGCGGGTTGCTTCTCACGAACTACTCGCGAGCCAGTCGCGAAATCCACTTCTTCAACTTTTAAAGCTTGATTCTTCACCGATCTCTCACACTCATCCCTCACAAATAAACTCACATACATACAGGGAAAATGATTGAAGAAATTACAATCAAATTTGGCATGGAATTAAAGCCAACACAATATAGTGGGAAATCACAACTTTTCAATCTCCCCCTTTGGCTATTCTGTGAACAAACTCTAGACTTAAACGTGAGTTTGGGAATATAGACAAAACTCACTCACACCTAATTCTAGAAGCTGTGAAGCACTTGAACCATATATACCTGTATCCTAAAACACTTGCACATAACAAATAAACTTCGTTAAGCACGAGACAAGTAGAACACAAGGCACGTATAAAGAACAAGTAAAATGTGATCAAGTTACCAAAAGAGATATATGATATTAACCATAACTTGATCAAACATTAATAGTCATAAGAAATGACCACAATGAACATTAATCAAGTAAATGATCATCCGGACACGCAATGCAATTAAGAGCAATGCTAAAATCAATTGCATGTCCAACAAACCATATGATGCATTAAAGAAACTAAAGTAATAAGCAATATAAAATAATAAGCATCAAGACACGGCTGTAAAAACCAAGATACCAATTAGTACTAAAGAAAGCCATGTTTTAGACTAAATTACTTGAAAGCTTTAAATAAAAGCACTGTAAATATCCAAAAGCTATAAAAGCGTAAAATAAAACTAGAAACCACCAAAATAAACCAATGTTATACTACTCCCCCTCAGGCTGTACTCCCCTTCAAGCCTAAACTATTCCCCCTTTTTGACCGGAATGGCAAAAGGTCCTAAAATGCATCGAACTCCGAGTCCAACTCTAATTTCTGCATCATGTCTTCAATTTGAGATGAGAGGGCAGTAATCTGGCCTTGAAGGTATGTGAATTGGTTCGTGGAGTAGTTGATGTGTGAAGATAGCATCAAATGCAACTCTTCAACCCTTCCAAGTAGAAGATCAAGGCGGTTGGGTGCTCTTTCTTGCGCTTCAGAAGATGGTTGTGGAGTATCCTCGGGTACAGAAGTGAATCGATCAATCTTTTCATCGGTGTTGCCTTCTTCTGATGCTTCTTCATCTTTCAGAATCTGAGATACACCGACGCTTGGTCTTGGAATGTGAGCTTTACTTCGTATGATGGTCTGCTCACTAATCGGGTCTTCCCTTTGCATGACTGGAAGCCCACTTGGAATCTTCACCCTTGCCCTTAATATAAGAGACATGACAAAGCTTGGAAATGGTAGAATTAGCCTTGCATTCCTCTTCTTTATGCTCTTGACAAAAAGGTGATAGATGTGACCACAGATGTCGATCTCCTCGTGAGTGAAGAGATCATATAATAACACAGTCCTTGGTCCGGACAAAGTCGTCAAGTTCTTCATCGGATAGAGGTTGAAGATCATGATGTAGGCCAAGGCTCACATTTCGAGGGTGAACGCAATCGTGTACAGAGCCTTTTTCTTGAGTTGTCCTTTAAGAACTTCCATGAGAGGCTCTAGTTTCTCCTTTCTCTCATCATATTGAAGAGATGTGTCCGGAGTCGTCGGTCGAATCTCCAAAACCTCCTGAATTGATTCTCTTGAGATCGAGAACTCTCTCCCCCTTAACCAACAGTTAATGTGATCACCTTTCACAATGGTATTTGCAAAGAACTCATGAATGATGTCCTCAAACACATCACCCATCGAATTTAGCAACTTTGCCCATGTTCTTTCTTTGAACACGTCCGGAATGAAAGTGCCCTCTAGGGACTCTAAGTCCACAGCCCTTTCTAGGATGGTTGGGGCCCGTTTATAGTGATTAAGGAAGGCCATGCTAGCATCGTCATTTCTAAATGAGTCCGAGGAGATGCGGGGGCGCTTTGAAGACTTCTTTGCGGCCTTTTTCTCAAGAGGAGACATCTGCAAAACAACCACCAACACAAACAAACAACAACAAACACAAACATGGAAACAAACTTGATTAGATACAAGTTAGTCCATAAAAACAAACAAAATAGACCTAAAAAGTATAAAGAAAAGCAAACTAAATCATAAGTTCATGTTTTAAGTGCTAAAGGTCTAACAAGACTTACATAGCATGAGTGAAATGCAAAACATGTCAAGTGATAAAGTGTTTGCATCAGGTGTGCTTGTGAGATGCATGAGCAATGCATGACAAAGCACTCATGGGGCAAAGTGTGTAAAACATACAATCAATGTTCAAAACATGTTAAGCATGTAAGAACATGGTAGTCCCTAAAAATTGTTACTCATCAGAGTCCAAAACAACGAGAAAATGCCATTTGGGCATTTTATCAAACACTCAGAGTGCACACAAACCACTAACATATGAAACAATGCATGAACATGTGGAAAACTTGCCTAAATACATGTTAAAATGCCACTTGGGGCCAACACAAACACAAACAAACACAATGGGACACAGCCCAATCAAGAAAATTAAAAAATTCGGCAAGAAATTAAGTTTTTCCCAACCCCTTTCAAAATAACCCAACCCTAGAAATCCTAGATTCAAAGGCTTAATCTAAGGATTTAAAAGAGAAAGAATGTCAAAACATACCTTAGATGAGTTTTAGAGATGAAAACCCTTGAGATTTGATTGAGTTTTAGAGTGAAAATGTGTTTTAAGTTGAGAGAGGCACGGAGGAGGCAGAAGAAATGTTTTGAAAAACTATCACTATTTGCCCTTTAAAAACTAAAAATCCACTCATTTTGCGGGTAAGATACTTGCGAAGTTACTTGCGAAATGGCCTCAAAAGCACAAGGCTTGTTTCGCTTGAAGCTTCTTCTCGCGAAAGAGTGGCGAGGGAGTCGTGAAACTCTCTGTGTTAAAAATTGGAAGAACTGAATATAGCTTTCTCATTTTCGCGAATAAGATCTTACTCGCGAAAATGCCTTTGAAGGAGTTTTTTCAACAAAACAAATTGGGCTTTTTGGAAAAACTTTTAACACAAAAAAGCTTATACAAAAACACTTTCAAAAACATATAAAATACTCAAAAATCTTTTTGGGTTTGATTATCAAGCAATTGAGTATACACATATCACATTTGAACACGTAAAATCACACAAATGAAATAGGAATTCATTGACCATTAAACTTGTCTATTGTGTGTGTGAATCAAGTATGAACTAGTCTGTAGTCTAGTATGAAGCTTCAATGATCAATTCATTCAAGTCATACACAACTAGCACGAAGTCAAGTGACCTATCTCACTTGTAAAAATGAACATATATGACCCCTCACCAATGTAATTACATTTGATTGAAAGCTTTTCATTTGGCTTTCACTTTTCATGCTTTTGATCAAAACAACTCAAATTTTTTAGAAATGATTCCATGAACTTTTGATATTTCTTTGACGAATAAGCCTTTGGCTTGGGCACCATACATTTTAATACATATTTGTTCCACCTTTTCCTAGTCAAACTAGTTTTCGAAGCAAGACTTTTTAAGCTCTTTTCTCTTTTTAGAGATAGACATTTGTAGAGCTCATTGAAATAGAAAAAATTTTGAGGAGATATATAGGCACAAGTCTACGTATGTATCAAGATCCAACAAGATTATTGACTAATCATTCATGACAAGTTTGAAGATCTATTTACAACAATCAACATAGATTTATAGATTTCACTCACACTTAGAAAATGTGCATACATAACAAGCTAAACTCGTAAATGCACTACGCCATTAGTACGGAGATACTAGGCCAAACTTAACATGTGATATACACAACACAAGCGATCAAACTTTTTGAGATTTTTCATTTTTATGGGTTTTTGAATTTTTCAACACATTAAAAAACAAAGCAATAAAGTAAGATCAACAAAACAACAAGGTAAACAAATAAAGACCTATAAAAGAAACATACTAAAACGGAAGCAATGACACAAGAAAATTGCATATGTCAAGATGCATGAAACTATAACCCTAATATGTTGGAAGTATTAATGTATGGGCATAGTGAGTGATCATGCATGAGTACCCTTCTTTATCCACACTATACGAGTGTTTTGGGTGAGATCCTTAGAAGGAGGGGTATGACCGACATAACTTTCAAACCTTGGGGTGAAGCTAGTTAAGCATAAAGAAATGTTTTTCAACATCTCCATAACATCTCCAATGAGTTGTCCCTCATTTTCTCCTTTAGCTTGAGTTCCCTTTGGCATTCTTCTTGAGTTGTTTTGGCCACACAAAGAATCAACCCTCTTGAGTGCCTAAAGCTTGAAGCAATTTGGCCTTGTATGTCCTCATACTCCACAATGATAACAAAAATGCTTCACATGAGGTCCCCTTTGATTTTTGGGCAATGACTTCCCTTTTTCCTTTGGTCTTGGACCAATAACTTTCTTTTCAACAGTGGGGATCTCAACCTTGGGCTTCTCTACATTCTTTGCCGACACAAACTTCACTTCCTTCTTAGGTCCGCTGCTTGAGCTTCTTTCACCGGTATAGCCTAAACTGGTCTTGTTATTTGAAGGTTTTTGAGAAGAGAGCACACTGTCAAGCTTCTTGGTGGAAATGCGCTCCACTTTGATGTTTGCTTGAATTATTTCAAGTTCAAGGAACTTGATTTTAGAATAAGCATTCAGCAACTTTTCATTTAGCTCTTCAACTTCACATTTAGCTTCCTTAAGTTGCACAAGTGTGGACTTATGCTCTTCTTCAATTTTCTTCATCTTTTTAACAATATTCTTTGCAACTTTGGTATATTTGCCACAATCTTCAAGCAACGCATCATACACTTCTTTGAAGGTTCTTCTCACCTTCATTGAGGTACACATCTTCTTCTTTCGAATCATCAACTTCTTCACCTTTGGAATGTACACCTAGCTCATCAACCAACTAGTTCAATTCATCTTTAGAGTCAACTGTAGTAATTGCCATGAAAGCTGAATAGTTTCCCTCATTATCACGTTCTCATTCTGCATCAAAATTTGAGCTTTCCGAATCACTAAGGGTAGATGCAAACACTTTACCCTTTCCTTTCAAGTAGTTTGGACATTCTTTCTTTAGATGTCCATACCCATTACATTCATAGCACACAATTCCTTGGGTTGATGATGATTCTTTCCCATCCTTCTTCTTGTATTCTCTTTTATCATTTTTGGATGATGGGAATCTTCCTTTGCCAAACAAATTCCCATTATTCTTCATCTTAAGAAATTTTCGAAAGTTCTTTGCTAGAAACGCCACCTCCTTTTCTACATCGTCTTCATCGGAGGCATCACCCATTCTCTCATTTATAGTTTTGAGAGCAAATGATTTGCTGGACTTATGAAAGGGTAATCCAAGCTCATAGGTTTGGAGAGATCCAATGAGATCTTGAATCTTTATCTCATCCAAATCTTTGCTCTCCTCTATGGCGGTGACCTTAGCCTAGAAGCTTTCGGGTAAGGATCTCAAAATCTTCCTCACCACCTTGGCGTCATCAATCTTCTCCCCAAGATTGAGCTTGGCAATCACTATCTCGTTGAGTCTCCCATAAAAGGAATCGAACGACTCATCGTCACTCATTTTTACTTCTTCGAACCTAGTGAGCATTTGAAGCTTGGTGTCCTTAACCTTCTTGGTACCTTCGTAGGTTGTCTCAAGAATGGTCCACGCTTCTTTGGCGATCTTCACATGCGAAATCCTGTGAAACTCATCAGTAGAAATACCACAGAAAATAGCATTAATCACTTTGCTATTGCA